>VYXH01005913.1:39783-54884 GCA_013397275.1 Burhinus bistriatus
TTTATTATTATTTTTATTATTTTTATTTTTATTTTTTTTCCTTGAAATTTTCATTTACATAACCTGGCGGGAAGGGGCCTGGCTCCATCGGGAGCAGGGTTGGCGGTGCCCCCGCGTACAGCCTGCGGAGCGGGGCAGGGACCTGGCCAGGCCTCCGCTAAAATAAGTTACCGAGCAAAAAATAAGTTGAGTAGTCATTCCGCTGTTTGCGGCGTGCCCGGGGTTCTAATACGCTCTTACTCCGACACCCCTCCCTTTCCAGCCATGAAAACGGTTTGTGAGGTCACCGACCGCTCTTCACCTGTTTGTTTTGACATCTTTTGGGGTTTGGGTTTTTTTTTTTCCTCCCCTAAATTTGGGTTGCTGCACCTCCGCGCCCAGGCCACGGCCAGCTGTGCCAAATGGTGATTTGGAGAAAACTCGGGGCAGCTGAGTTGTGAATACTTGAAAATTGGAACTAGAAACTGCTGACACACTGACTTACTGAAGTGGATTTTGTTCTTCATTTTATTCTTTCGCTCCTCATCTGCAATGGTCTTATGACCACTCTTATTGTCTTGTTTCATTAACAAGTGGTGTCAGAAGTCTTGAGTCATGCAAGGTCAGCTACAACGCGCTGCTCTCGAGCAGGCTTCCTCTGTGCGTTATTCTGAAATACTCGCGTTTTAGTCCTTGCCTCAGCTCGGAATCTCATCCTGTCCCTTTTCTCTGGGATGAAGTATTTATGGTTAATATTCCGAACAGCGTATTTGAAAGTTATAGTGGAAGTCGTGGTGGTTACAGATACTTGGGTGTAGTGAAATCCTTTTTGATCCCTCTCGGCAAACTCAGTTGTGGAATTTCTATAAAGATTCCTACAAGGATTCTTGTGTTCCCGATTTGCCCAGAACTTGAGCAATTACATCTGCCAGACATCTGAGGCTCCAGGATGTGAGAATAACAATGATTTTTAGTGTAGCAGTTAATTTCAACAACATCGGCGACACCAAAACCATCCTTTTTCAGGCTGGAGTTTTGCCCGCTCTTGTTCTTGGGGGACTCCGTGCGCCGCGCTGACTTTACACCACCGTGGCTGCAGATGAAGCCTTAGGTGGGTCAGTTGTTGCGGGAGACGTAAGGCTTTCCACCCCTGGGAAGGAGGACGGATGAGTCAGAGGAGGAGCGAGGATAGTTCCCGGCGGAGCGGGTGCAGGAGGAAGGGAGTCCCTTTGCTGGGTCCACAGCTGGGGTGGATTTGTTGAGCTGGGTACAGCACGCTCGTCCCGTCTCTCAGTGGGGCTTCAAGGCTTCTCTTGGGACGTTGTTGCTGAGGTCCTGGAAAGCAGTAGGTCTCTGGCCAGAGGTTTTAAAAAGGAAGGTGAGGTGATTCGGTGTGGACTGTCCTAGGCTTCCAGCTCCGCTTGGGTTGCGCTGTCAAGGTTCACTTCAGAAGCCAAAAAGGAAAGCTGAGTGTAGAGCAGAACCTCATGGCTTGATGAGTTGGAGTCCTCAGCAAGTACTTTGTTCCGTGGGTCTCAAGCTACTACCGGGTCTCCCAGGGACTCGGAAGTACCAAAGTTTCTCAGTGGGCAGGAGACCGGTTGCCGGTAGGGGTGGAAGGGTGCTTGCGGGGATGCGTTTCTTCCTGGTTTCATCACCTTTCCAGTGCTAAAGAGCACGTGTAGGGAAGCGTTGGTTGCTGGCTTGAAACAAAGTGAGGAGATGTGGTCACCCTTTCTTCCCTGCGCCTTCCAAGTGGACCTGCACATGTCTTTTTGGAAAGCTGCTTCTGCCCCCCTCCCCTCCTTTTTTTTTTTTGCCCCCCTTTACGAGAGGGAGGAGGGTGGGAAGGAGGGCTGGTGGTGTTGCAGGCCTGGGAGCTGATGGAGATGGTAGGAGTTGGCCCTTGTTCGCGGTGTGGGTTCTGGAACCCCAGCAAATCTCGTAGCAAAGGCAGCGGATCGCTCTGTCTTGAAGCATCCTTTTTCCTCTGTGTGACCTGGAAAATAGTAGCTGATGAAATAGCTCTCCAGCTTGCCGGTGATACGTATACTGAGTACAGTATGTTTTCCTTACGTAGTAGCCGTATGTTCTTTTGCTTTGTTTTGTCGTCTCTGCGTCACCCTGTTGTGTGTGAGAGTCAGTAGTTCCTGGTACTTTCTGCTTAACCCTTCTTGCCGTGGTTTCCAGCAAACAAGTTTGTGCCTTTGCACATCAGACTAGATGTTTTGCTCTTTTAAAATGTCTGCTTGAGGAAACTGGATATGTTTGGGGCCGATTACAGCTTTCTGCAATCAGAAGTTTAACGTTTCACATTCTAATTCTTGCCTTTTGTTGTTTTTGGCTTTCTTCTAGGCTACGGAGAGCTGAATGGTAACGCAGGAGAAAGAGAAGTGTCGTTAAAGGGCCTGTGCTCCGATGAAACCACCGCCCCAGGATCCAGGGTACCCAATGGCAGCCAGCAGCTCGTAGACACTAACGCGACCCCAAAGCAGACTGGGAAGGCCAGTGCTTTGGGGAAAGCTGGAATCAAACCCAAGAACTTCATTCAGAAAAATAGCATGGACAAAAAGAATGATAAGTCCTATGAAAATAAAGTTAGAGAAAGCCAGTCCTCAGACAAGCCAGAGGGAGTGTCCATTCCAAACGGTGTGGTAACCGGTAATTCTAGCTACATCACGAATGGCTACGTAGGCAAAGGGGCCGATAACGATGGTAGCGGCTCCGAGAGTGGATATACTACGCCTAAAAAACGGAAAGGTAGGCGCAACAGTGCCAAGGGGTGCGAGAACTTGAATCTAGTACAGGACAAAATAATGCAACAGGAGGTCAGCGCACCAACCTTAAAACAGGAACTTGAGGGTTTCAAGCCTGATTATAGCGAACAAAAGGGGAACCGAATTGAAAATACTAAGCCTGTTTGGAAATACGAGGCTGGGGCTGGTGGAGCAGGCCGGGGAAAGCCTGGGCTCGGGGATGTACAGCGAAAAAACTCTGATGCCAAACCTGGGATTAGCAGCAAGAAGTTTGATGACCGGCCCAAAGGGAAACATGCATCGTCAGCTACGTCTAAAGAGGACTCATGGACCTTATTTAAACCACCCCCGGTTTTTCCAGTGGACAATAGCAGTGCTAAAATCGTTCCCAAAATAAGTTATGCAAGTAAAGTTAAAGAAAACCTCAACAAAGCAGCTCAAACCCCATCCACGTCGTCTTCGTCGTCTTCGTCATCTGCCGGGGAAACTCAGGCCCAAACATCGAGTCGACTGTCCCAAGTCCCCATGTCTGCTATGAAATCTGTTACTTCTGCCAGCTTCTCGAATGGGCCAATTCTAGCAGGGACCGATGGAAGTGTCTATTCTCCAGGGACCCAGCCACCGCTCTCAACTGCTGCTAGTACTGTACCATCAACCTCCCCTGAGTCGGCACCCCAGGACACGAGTACAGCTTCAACAGCTCTCGAACAAAAGAAATCTAGCCTTTTTATCTACCCTTCAAATATGCAAACTGTGCTTCTGGGTCCAGCGCAAGTCGATTTCCCATCGCAGACGAATCAGCAGAACCTGGGAGATATCTTCCAGAATCAGTGGGGCTTGTCTTTCATAAACGAGCCCAGCGCTGGACCCGAAACTGTTGTGGGGAAATCTGCGGATAATCAGTTAATGGAAGTGACATTTCAAGGGGAATATCCTGCCGCTTTGGTTTCGCAGTGTGCTGAAATCATTCCCTCAGGAACTGAACAACCTGTGTTTCCTAAGGCTTATGAGCTGGATAAACGGACTAGCCCTCCAATTCTTAGTGCTATCCTTAAGCCCGGGACTGCTGTTGAGGGTGGTGTCTTAGCTTTGGAGTCGCATCACACGGGTGACCTACAAAAGGCAGACACCGGTAGCCAAGGTGCTTTAGTGTTTCTTTCAAAAGACTATGAAGTAGAGAATCCTCTGGCCTCTCCTACGAACAATTTGCTAGCCTCCGCCAAAGAACAGAGGTACCAGAGAGGCCTAGAAAGGAAAGATAGCTGGGGTTCTTTTGACCTGAGGGCTGCTATTATATATCACACTAAAGGTAATGGCTTCACTCGCTGCCTAAGGGCGCGCTCTTCTCTTTTTTTTGTTTTATTTTTTTAAGCGCAGTATTCTAACACGATATATTCCTTACAGCAATTCTGGTTGTTTTAAAAATGAGCTTTTTGCTTGCGTATGTCTAATGGCAGTAACAGTTTGGGAAAGTTATTCAAACGGTTGCTTAATTAACATTAAGAGGTATTTGTTTCCCTGTTCCTGGGGGCAAGCGTGAGGGATGTTGGTAGGGGTGATACCTGGCTGGGGTGGTTTACATTTTAATTGCTATGGAACGAGCAGGTCCTCTTAAGCCTCTCAGCACTGGCAGGAGTTAAACGCGGAGGTTCGGCTGCTCTGTTCCAGCTTTACCAGGTGATGTTCGCTCACTGAAAAGGCTTCGTAGTCCGTGCTCACGCCTCTACCACCAAAGTGTTGCAGCTTCTCCCCTGGCCGGATCGGGCCATGAAATCGTGGCTTTGAGGGAAGAAAAAAATCCTTCCTATGGCTTTTCATGGTGTGATTATTTTTTTTTGCTTGTTTTTAAGTGAAACCCCCCACACACACACTTTTCCGCTGCCCTTCTCGAGTATGATGGCAACAGCGAGACAAATCTTTGCTTATCAACTCTTCTGTAAGCTGCGGGGTTGAATTCTCCTGTTGTCTGTGGAGGCCAGATCTTTCAGATGATTTTATTACTTTCATGGAGTCCTTTGTAGTCCAGCTCCTTTTTTTTTCCTCCCATATTTTTTTTTTTTAGACTGAAATGACTCAAACACGATGCAGACGCTTTAAACTGGGAATGAAGAGAGGGAAGGCTGTGGGATGGCTTGCTTTCTGCTTTAGCCTTGGCCCCAGAAGCTCTGAGGTCTCCTGGCAGTTCTTGGATTTTGGTCCTTGCTCGATGTTAACAGGAGCCCAGTTGCGCGTTCCCTTTTGCCTCCTGACGAACATAAGGGCAGCTCCTTTTCTCATTCGCACCCCCTCCCCTCTCCCTGCATCCCCCTATCCCGAAGGGGAAAAAGGTGATCGTCCATTTTTTGTTCACTGTCCACATACATACCTGGATGATGTCTTGCTCCCCTCTGCAGAGGGGTTGGTATTTGGTTGGCATCGGCAAATTTGCTGTGTTTTGACCCACTGCAAAGTTCTTAAATTACCTGTTGACAAACTCTCTGTATAGCATGCAGAAACGTGGGCGCCTTCCTTTAGTAATAGCAGGCCCAGTCATTTAGAAATAATAACTCCAAATATTTTTTTCCAGGTCATCTCACTCTCACGATGGTAACATGTTAAGCTCTAGTATTCTTGAGAAAGGCGTTCATCAATTGTTTTTATCTGGCTCCTCTGCCCAGTCTATTCCAGTGTTAAAGCAAGCTTTCTGTTCTCATTTCTTGTGCCTGCCGGCAGCCTAAATCTCAGTTTCCCATCGGAAAACAGGGGTACCAGAAAGCATAGCGTGGGGTAGAGGAGAAGTCCTAGACAGTCCTTTTCTTAAGTTCGCAAATATTCCCAACGTTTAAGTTTGTCTCTTTTTTTTTTTTTGGTTTTGTCAGCCTGAACTTTCTCGTAGAAAAGCAACTCGGCACCGCCGCAGTGAGACGCGCCAGCTCTCCCTTTCTCACTGGCTGTGTGGGAGAGAGACCCCACTAAAACAATAGTAACAACAGGAAAATGAAGAACACTCCCTTCCCATGCCCTCTGAAGGAGGTGTTAACTTCAAAGTCTGGCTGCGGTTAGTTCTTCTAAACACAGGAGTTAATTACATTCAGTGGCAAGAATGGATACCTAAAGCACTCTTTAAAAAAAAAATAATGTTTTCTGCTCTTTCCATGCTTCCGCATGTGAATGCGCTTGCTTTGAGCATCCAGAGCAACCAGCCTTGTGATGCCCCTGGAGAAACGGGAAATGCCCCACCGCTCCTCTGTGCCGATTGATTTTTCCAGCTGTATCTGTGCCAACTTCAAGGTGTTAGTTAGGGGTAAAAGGTGGTGGATGTTTCTAATCAGCGTTGTCATTAACGCAGTGATAGGGGTGCTCCAAACAACTTGAGTTTGTCTTTCTCCTGCTTAGTCTTCAGGTGCTATCGCTGGTTTACAAAGCAGGAGATCCGTCCAGCTCTTCCTGCATCTTCTGTGTTGACGTTGGGTGTTGGATTTGCTGCGTGTGTTCAAGCCCGTCGGGGTGAGCTGGGTTAAGGGGTGCTGGGAGGAACGGCGCCTTCCTCTGCCCAATGCAGGTGGAAGATGCTGTCCCCTCTTCGTGGCCGTGATCCTGCAGCCAGAGCCCGGCGGGTGAGCTCCTGCGGCACAGCCTGCAGCAAAACGTCGAGAAGACGGAGCTGCCAGGGTGCGTTTGCAGGACAGCGGTGCAGCGGTTAATTCCCACACCATTCTCCCCGTTTATCTTTGGGCTGTTTTCCTGAGGTCCTATCCTGAGCCAACCGGTTCCTCTGCAGTAGGAAAGGAACGATTTCACTCGGTTATTTTTCGCAAGCAGCCTTCCCCTCCTCCCCGCTCGGGAGAGGTTTGCCTGGGCCAGTGTTAGGGTGTCCCGGGCAGCTGGATCCTCAGATTGTTTGATTTTGATTTGGAGAGGAGAGTGGACTTCTCCCTCTTCAGATCGATCTGTTTGCTTTTGAGCAAAGTCTCGATGGTTTGATCTTCAAATCTGCCCTGCCGCTGGGGTTATGGACACAAAGAGAAACGATTGCGGAGCGAGGGCGGGGGTGAGCGTGGAGCCCTGGTGGGGTCCCTGCCCTGAGCTCCTCCGTGTGCGGTAGTTCGGTGCAAACTACCCGTGGTGCAAGGATGGAGCTCTGGAGGAGCTTGGAGTGAGGAATGGGCTGTAGCGTGAGCAGTTGCAGTGCTCCAACCTGTCGGTAGCCAGCTTGCAGCCTTGTTTGCGCTGTTCGCATCCGTAGCTGTGACCAGGTTGTGTGGATCCTCACCCTGGACTGCAGATAGGCTATGGGAAAGCCTCCAGCTTGCTCATAGCTTTGTTCCAGCAAACCAGGCTTTCCTCTGCGCCGAGTGCCCGCTGAGTGGCAAGGGGCATTATAGGTTGGAATTGCTTCACAGCTTCCCTGGGAAGGGACGGATGGAGGAGGTAAGGCACTGGGTGGGCTAGCTCCGGTACAGTAATCCTGTTTAACCCACCGCGGCACCCTACGTGGTGGCAAGGCTGTGCTGGGGTGTAAGGCTGGGTGGCTGCCGAGCGGAGCGAGGTGCTGGTGGAGGAAGCTGTGCTCGTTTGTGTGTGCCCAGATTGCTTTTTTCCCCAGAAGTCAGGGCACTGGGAACGTGCTGGCAAGGCTGACGATGTGCCCTCCTCTTCTTCTCTTGGATGCTTTTTGTGCTGGCTCCCTCTGTGCCCCTGCTCCGTGCTTTGCTTTTTATTTTTTTTTTTTCCCCTTTTAAAGGGCAGAAGGACTCCCATGATCATCTGATCTCCTTGACCGTAAAACAGGATCCTTCAACGTGGCTGCCCTCATTGACAGGCCGTGCCGCTCCGTGTTTGTGAGGGTGCCTTGAAACACTCGCGGGTGCCATACCTGATTTAGCAAGGTAGATCTGATTTAGTTGAGCACTGGTGGGGCTGCTGTTGACGTGGTTGGAGACAGGGACGGTAGCTTAGTGTAGGAGACTGGTAGGACCGGGAGGGAGTGATGCTCTCGCTTAGGGACATTGTTCCTATCTAGGTTAGAACTGAACCTCTGCTGCTGTGTGGCATTGCCAAAATCCTCATCTTTTGGAGGTAAAACTGGTCCTCACAGGTTTTTTTTGGTCCTTCAAAAGAGGAGGGTGAGTGTATATCAGCTTTACTTCTATTGAAATCAGTATCTTCTTACTGCTTTAGTCGTCCTTTTAAAGACAGCTGGATGAAACATTTCATACCAGAATAATTGTCAACACTTTGCAGAATTGCATCGTGTTTGGGCAGTTGCAGTCTTCCAGGCCAGGCTTGTATGTCAAGCCTTGTGGTGGGAAGCTCAGTAGTTTGCTTGTCCTTAGCTAAAAAGCAAATAACCAAGGTCTCCAGTTCAGCTGTGTGGTAGCAAAGACCACATAGGTGGAGGAGAGGAAACTGCAGTGCTCCCCTCTTCTATCTTGCCCCCTAAGGTTCTGCCTGTGCCGCTGCTTTGTTCCTCCTCGGCATCTCGGTTGCGCCAGCATCTCTGCTCGCATGAAGAAGCAGAAGAGCAGCATGGAAAATAGAGCGAGGCAGCGTGGGCCAGCCAGGAGTGGCGTTTGCCGGAATGGTGAACTGGGTCAGAAGAAATAGCAGAGCTGTGAATTCAGCATTTTTCATCCTTTACATCAGGAGAGGAGGAAAAAAAAGAAAAAAAAAAAAAAGCCTTGGTTTCCCATCCCCCTTGGTGGGAAGGGGTTAGATGTCAGTCTGTTGCTTATGGTCTTGTGGGGCCAAAGCTGATTTAATTCTCCTTCAAGTCTCTGCTTTTTCCAGTTGTCAGGATGAGTACAGTGTATTCGGTACAGCGGTGAGTCTCCACAGCATTGAATTTTTAGTCTTTGCTTTGTTTCCGGGGCAATCCCTAACTTAATCAATGTGTCCTGCAGAAAGAAACAGAAAGATCAAATGAGGAAGGTCTCTCTCTTTGTTGGGTTTTTTAGCTCTTCATTTTAGGAACAGTTGTCGGTTTATATGTTAGATTTGTAAGAACAAAGAACTCGCACCGTGGCATTGTGCAGACGCTTCTGTTTGCAGGGGCAGCCTCTCTAGCAAGAAAAATGTGTGTAAAAGTGCCTGTCTTAACAAGTTGTCACGGAAAGACTTCTTTCCCCTCCAAGGTTACGTACCAGTCCTGCTATAAAGTTTATTGACCTATGAAGAATCTCACCGCAATTCACGAGCATGCCTTAGTCTGTTCCTGACATCAAAGCCTTCCTCCACCAGCCCTTTGTTTTGGTGATAGTCCCCAGAAAAAGTGGTTCCTCTCCCTGGAGCTCGTTGGGTGGATGTGGCTGGCGCTGTCTGCTCCGGGCAGTTCCTCAGCGAACCATGAGCCGGAGAGCTATGGAGAGGCTGGCTAATTGTGGGGGGAAAAAAAAAAACAATTAAAAAAAAAATCCTAGAAAACGTGAGGTTGGAAGGGGCACAGGAGGTGACCTCGTTCTGCCCCTGGCGCGGAGCAGGGCTGGCTTTGACACTGGGTTGTGCAAAGGTTTGTTGATGGCATTTTCTCCAGCTGGGTTGGAGTTCGCTGAGAAGAAAGCATGCCATTTCCCTGGCCATGTGTCCTGTTTTGGGAATAGTGGCCCCTGTCTGTTGGTCAGGTCTTGACCACCTTCCGCTTTGGAAAGCGGCAGTACTAGGTTTTGGGTCAGCATCTGAGGACTTATGGTGAGGATACCCCATTTCCCGTAGAGGGGTGAGCGACGGCAAGAGTCCTTGCTCAAACTCGCCCTGGAAGCTTTATCCGGAGAAAGCAGGTTCAAGAAAAGAGCTCCTTGAGCCCGAGGAAGGAGGTTCGGGGCCTCTTACGTGACCAGCTCATGGGGGCTGCCTGTTCCTCCACCACGCGTCCCTGGGCTTGCTGCTGTGGTTGGCTGGAGCCAGGCCTCGTGCAGCGGTGGCTCTGCTGAGCTGCCAGTCGGTCCCTGAGGTCTGTCCGACCACTGTGACTTGTCACAGCATCTCGGGATCATTGGAGGTGACCACAGCCTGTAACTGATCCAGAACCGGCAGGAAAACTCACTCTAATGTATTACCAAGTAAAGCAGAATAAATCATACAATCCATCTTAAGACTGAAGGAAAAGCTTTTTTTTTTTTCCCAAGTTTTGTGTTGCAGTTAGCCCAAGACTTAACTTTTTTCCTCTGTGAAGTTGTTTCAGTTGGTAAATGTGCTCAGGCTGTGCTGTCCTGAATCCAGGCGCTGCCGGCCAGGTAGAAGGGAGGACCTTGCTCTTCAGGTGGCAGATGATACTCGGTAACAGTCGATATTCCTGCCGTTTTGCCGATGGTCTTTGTGTTTGTAGCTTTGTTGGGCTGAGCATCAGCCAGCCAACGTGTCCAGGTGTTTGGGGTTTCCAGGACACTTTACTCCACCCTCTCCCTTTCTGAAGAAGGAGAAGGAAGACTGAAGTCCGAGAAGGTTTAGGGGGTTTGGGTGTTGGTTTGTTAGGGTTTTCTGAAACAGAATTTTGAGAACTTAGAAGTTTTTTCGGTGTGTTTTTGATAGTATCTCACTGCCTGTCTTACTGTCAGGCGCATCTTAATACGAGCAGTTCGCGTTCTTGTGCTGCCTGATGAAGTTGGGACCAAGTGGAAGTGCGAAGGAAAGCGCGGTCTCTCGCACGGAGATGCGGTAGCAGGCAGCGCTCCAGCCTATGCCCCCTATTTTGTGCTCTTAACGTCGCTCTAATGGGGAGGAACCAACAACTTGAGACCAGTTTTCTGGCCCCTGCCTCTGGGGAAGGCTGTTAAAATAGCTGGTGTTCTTCAGCCGATAGGAAACGGTGCGTCTAACTCCACTGAGTGGAAAACTAGCTCTGCTGGCGGTAATTTTAGTAGCTGGTTCATTTTACTTCTGGGGAATCTGCATCTGGCGGGTGAGGGAGGGTAGTCCCTTGCTGGGCTGCTCATATCCCCGGGGGTGGTAGAGGCTGGTTGCTATTCCCGAAGCGCTTAAGGCTCCCCCGATGAAAAGTGCAAAGCGTTGCTGCTGTTACCGTGACGCAAAAATAACAGACCTCGTAAAATTTTGTCAGGGCCTTCCTTACAAAAGACTTAATTGTGGAGAGAGGGCTGGCAATATCTATTTGCATGCAATTTCCTGCCCCGGGGGAGCTGGAGATTGTAGCGGACAAAGGACAGATGAAGGGTTGGAGAAGGGACGCGAACACGCGAGCGATTGATGGAGGTGACACTTGGCACACATCGCGCTGAGGCCGTGAGTTTTGTAGGGTTTTTTTCTCCTTCCTTGCCCATGCCGGTTTAGTTTACTTATTGCCTTGTGTTGTGCTTTACTGCGCGTACCGGGTAGCTTACTGATCCGTTGCCGTTCTCCGTTCCTAGCCCCTGCCCCGGTCCCGTCACCCTCCTTTCTGGCAGAAGGGAGACTCGAAAGATCGGTCTTGCGGGTTGCGTTCCTACGAAAGGCTCCTTTTCTATAATTTTGTCTCTTCCAACTTGGGCGCAGGGTACGGTTAGTGTCTTTATGTACATTCTAGCTCACGAAATTCCAACTTGATAATGGCTAAACGTAGTTATTTTGAATAGGGCTCTAAAGATGGGGGATATTTTAAAGGGAAGAGCCTTCTGTTTCTTAATGTGGGCGAAAAGAGCATTTAACTTTGCTGTTGTTTCTTAGATAAACAGAAGCGTGTGCTCTTTCAGCGGGAATTGGGGAGGATTTGTTTGTCTCTAGCCCACGAGCGGGGGAAGAGCTGCAAGGCAAGCAGGCAGCCGGGTGTCTGGAGCGTCGCACCTTGTTCTCGGACGATGTGTTGGCAGCGGTTCGGCAGCGACGTTAGCAGAGTCGTCTTTGCATGGTGTGCTTCAGCAGATGCACGCTGTGAACCCTGCGAAACTCGCTTTCTCCAGCGGTTCTGATTTCACACACGCGAAGTGTCAACTCCTAAAAAAAGAATAAAAAACCCTATCTCTCTCCGCGCTACGTGTTGAGGCTGTAAAGCCCGGAGTTAGATTGTGATTTGTAGGAGCGGAGAACGGCGACGACGTTTCCGACGCTCACTTGGGCCACCTGACCCTTAAGACGGTGGTACAGCCATCCCTCTGCCTCTTCCTGCGGGGTCGTTCACGTCAAATTCGTGCAGTCCTGTGGGCTGGGTTGGGGCTGGACGGGGTTGGCTTTGTCCGAAAGCCTCAGCACGGCGGCAGCAGCGTCGTGCCACACTCGGAAAATTAAAGCGTATTTGGAGTTGTCTCTAATGGCAGCATAAATCTGCGTAATAATAACGGTCGTCTTGTTTTGTCTCCACAGAAATGGAATCGGTTTGGAATTTGCAGAAGCAAGGTAAGGATATCGGAAAGAATAAATAAGGCAAATTGCTCTGTCCTGCTCTGTCCGTTGGGATGGGTGTTGAGCGCGGGTTGTCTCGGTGTCCAGGGATGCCCGAGTGCCTGCTGTTTGTGGTCTGGGTTCATCTCCGTTCTGGATCACAGGACAGTAAGCTTTACCGTAGTGGTGGGGGCTTCCGAGAGAAGCAGAGTCACTAAAAGAGCAATAAAAACAGTGACAAAGGAGATATAAGGAGCCGTCTTGGGGGTGTGAGGTGGGGCGCAGGCGTTTGGGTCAGCCAGGGCTGCCCCGTGCCTTTGGAGGAGGCGGCGATGCTGCGCCGGGGAGGGGGCTGTTGTCCTAAGGAACATTTGATTAACAGCCGGGTACTTTGCACATCTCTTCTGAGTATCTTCAGCCGCAGGTCCTGACAGTCGCTTGTTGAAAACGTAGGTTGTTTTTTTTTTTTTTTGCTTTCTTTCCAGATCCCAAAAGGATAATCACTTACGATGAAGCCATGGATCGCCCGGATCAATGAAGGTAGCAAGACGAGACTGCCTGTTATAACCTTTCTGCAGCATTTGTGCTGTCCGTGGGGGACAAAAGGCTTTTATGCTCCTTCTAAATCTTCAGTGCAGCAGAGGAACCGTAACTAGAATCACAGGATAATATATACAAATATATATATAGTTATTTAAAAATGGCAACTGAAAGTAATTAGACTTCTTAAGGAATCTGAAAATTTATTTCAACGAGACTACACACGTGATTATTTAATCTCCGGTACTGAATAGATATTTTTTTTTTTTCCGTTTTCTTGTTTTGTTTTTGTTTAAAGAGTGAATGCAAGTGATTAACGAATACAGACTCAATTTACAAGCCCGGTTCTAAAGTTCCTGCTGTCGTCTACATGGGCAACAGCAACCCACTGGAGAGGCATTTCCACCTGACAAGGTTTCTGTTTCTCGTTCTGTGACTGTAGTGACACACTAATCACAGGGAAATCAGGATGATTCACCATCCTTCGTCTCCCCTTTCCCTTCCACCTCCCCTGTTTGGTTGTTGGGTTTTGGTTTTTTTTGGGTTTTTTTTTTTTTCTGTTTTGTTTTCCATTGAATGCTGGAGAAACGCCTTGAAGTTTGCAGAGCTTCTTTTTTTTTTTTTCCAGAGAATTATAATCTACATATTTTGCCAGGAGTAAAGCAGCCAATCCTATGCTGGGGATATTGTTTTAAAGCATCGTTCTTCTGGGGGAAAGACGGTAATACTGCAGTTCTAGGATGCATGGTGAAGTCACACAGTTGACCTGGCTCCGGTTACACCTTGAACTATTGCAACTGAAGAGTTCTTTCGTTTTAAAAGACAACATGCAAAAATAAGCAATCTGTTTAGGCATTTAATATGGGAAAAAAACCAACAAAAAACCACTGTTCCCACAGTTTAATGCCATTGTATTACTGGGAGCAAAAAAAAAAAAAAAGTATCTTCTGCTTTCAACTGTAGGTGCTTCGTATTTGCTCTGTCTGTCTCCTAACACTAAATGTGCTGGATTTTTTTCCCATTTTCATTGGAAAACTGAAGAGGATTGAGTTCTGTTAACTTTCACCCTTCTTGAATTATTTTTTTCTCTTACCAAAAAAAAAAAAAACTTCAAAAGGAAAAAAAAAAAGGAAAAAAAGGAAAAAAAAAAATAGAAAAATGGGAATTTGAATCCTTTTCAATTTGTCCATGGAACGCCAATGGCTGGGCTTCCCGCACCTGCCCGTTGGAAATGCTCTTTTATATTTTAATGCAGTCTGTGTATTTCCGGGCTCTGCTTCTAATTGTCTCTTAATAAAAATATATTTTATTACAAAAATGGAGGACTTAGGAATGAAAATAATAATTTAAAAATTAAAAAAAAAAATAAATAAATAAAAAGCCAAGGAAAGGAAAGCTTCCTAGCAGTGGTAGAGAAGGCTGAGCAGACTGCAGGCTCCAGCTGTGTAACCCGCTCTGTCCCATTGCAGCTCGTGTGGCGCGTCCAGATCATCTTGGGGTTGGGTAGTTTTTTCTGGTTTGTGTTTTGTTTTGTTTTTTAAAAGGTGGAAAGTTCACAGGGTCCAGTGCAGGAGTGAGCAATGAATGAAACAAAAATGGATTTTCTGACCCGCCCAAGCTCCACGCGTACCCAATGCTCCTCGTGGGTGTTTGTGGCTGAATACTGGCTCGTGTACGTCTGGGCATCAAGGTCAGCGCAGTTGGTGTCTCCTAAAATTAGACTGGACCCTATGGGGCATTACAGGAAGCAGATAAGCCCAAAAATTTTGCCCACCCCTTGTGCTTAGATTTATCCACTTTTTTCTTTTTTCTTTTTTTTTTTTGTTAACTAAGAGTACGTAGCATGCATTTTTTAATTGTTTTTATTTTAATAAGATCGTTCCTGAATGAGACACTTAGGTTCATGGTGGGACAATGAAACTTAATTCTGTACCTTTTGTAAGATTGCTAGCTTTCTGCCACGCTTAGTTTTCAAAGTTTGACTATGGATTGCCTACTCCATTTTATGTATAAAATACTATATAGTATAATACTGTAGTGTAATACTATATAGTAATCATGTGTTGTATCAGTCCAGGCTCAGAAATGTGTGGTTGGCCAGTCGCAAATACTTCTGTTTCACCTATAAACTGTACCACCTTCACGGGTGTGTGTAACTTTCAGATGTATAACATGTTTACAGATGTGCCCGACATCTAGTCCTCCGACGTTCCTATCTTTAATTCTGTTGAGTCTCCCAACTGCTTGCCAAAAGTCAGAATCGCCTCCAGCTCCGCTGCGGAAGAGCTGGGGCGTTCCTGAGCTTTAAAGTGTTGAACAAACTGGACGGTGGGACTGGGAAAGATTAAGGTGAAAGAAATGTTCTTTTTTTATTATTATTATTATTATTATTTTTGGAAAGTTGAAGGCTAATAGCAAAGTTTCCAGTTTGTTTTACTGGCTTTAAGGCTCTGCTGTGTATTTATTTGCCTTGTGTAGTCACTTGTCGCCTTAAGGGCTGAGTTCCATTAAAAAAAAAAAAAAAGAAAAGAAAAGAAA
>VYXH01005913.1:57830-71698 GCA_013397275.1 Burhinus bistriatus
TTTTGGAAAAGAAAAAAAAAAAAAAAAAAAAGAAAAAGATACTTCATTTCTTTCTGTGGTATGAAACTTGTGTACTGCGAACATACGAACGTTTAGCAAAAACACAACTTGCAGTTTTCTTAAAAAACAAACAAAAACCAACAAAAAAAAAAAAAACCTGTCTGCTTTCCATACGGTCTTTCCTCAGGTGCTAAATAAGGGTTCCAAAAATGGATACTGCTTTAGGAGTTTCTGCTTTATTCTTAAAATACATATTTTTTTGCTTAGGTGTTGTAAAGATATTTTAACAAGAATGTTTTTTTAATGTAAATAAGATTGCGTCTTTAATTTTTGTTTTATCTCCTTTTTGTCTATATTGACTAGTCGAATTTTCGTTTTATCCTTTTGAGAAGGACCCTCTTATGACCTTCCTTGAAGACATTTCATTAAGTGTTGCTGCATTTAAGAATGAATCTACAACTGTTCATTGTCTTGGATTAATGCTGCTGCTGCTATAAGTAACCCTGAAAATCAAGAATGTGTGATGCACTTTTTTGTTTTGTTTTGGTTTGTTTTTTTTTTTACATGACCATGTAGTTCCTCTGCGGATCGTTGAACCCTCCTGTAACACAGCCACTGACTGCGGGTCGCGGGGGCGCTGGGGGAGCCGGGCTGGAGGAGCGGGGTCTACCTGGTTTTGGTGCTGACCTACGGGAATTTCTATGCAAACGCAAGCAAAGGAGAACTCTTTAACTTGAGAGAACACTGTGCATTTTTATTGTTTCGGGGTTGGTTTTGGTTTTTTTTTTTCCCCCTCTCCTTCCTTTTCTCAAGCTGCTATTGGAAGGGTAGTGCAAATCCCTGAGGTTTTCCACTTCTCCTTCCTCGATGGCTGGTGGGGCAGGAAAGATGCCCGAGTAACTTGTAAGGTGGAAAAATCTCAAATCAACTATTGTCTCGTCTCCGGTTTTAATATTTTTCTTTTCTATTTGAATCTATCGTTGGAAGGAAATTGCTCATCTCTACGAAAAGATCTTTTTAATGCTTTATCTCAATGTGAAGTTAATCAGCAGTATTAACGATTGCGTGACCTCCTTCCTGCCCGTGCCCTCGACCTTGGGGAGCTTCTCCAGCTGCCCGTGGGTGCCGGGGAGCGGTCGGTGCCCGGAGTCGGGTGTTTTCCAAGAAAAAAAGCGATGCCAGGCCATCTACCCAGCCGAAACCTGTCGGCTGAGGCGTGGAAGCTTAGGGAGTCGAGGAGGGAGGTCTCGCTGCAGCGAGGTGCTGCCACAGGGCACGGGCAGGTCCAGGACCTCTTGTCTTCGTGGGTCACGGCTGGACCACCGCGGGGAGACGCCGACCGTGCAGGAGGAGTTTACTGGAGGGCAAAAAAGGGAATTTACTTGACTACTTCTAGAAGATCCTTTAGGAAAATAAAGTACCTCTGCAAAGTGAGGGAGGAGTAAGGAAGGTCTAAAGTCCTGTAGGAAAAACACTTGGGGATTACAACTGCCTGGAAAATAGTGTATAAATACCATAGGCCAGAACTCTCGGCCTGTTTAATTAGTTGATTCAGCGTCAATTATGTTTTTTTTTAGCCAGCGTTTGCTCTTCTACACACGTGCGTGTGTGTGTGCATCTGACTAAACGTGCCTTGCGTGTGTGCTTAGTCTTGCCGAAGAGAGTTGGTGGTGGTGTGTGAGCTGCTGGGACGTGGCGTGGGACGGCCGGGCTCCCGGCCGGCAGCACGATGACCGTGCCCCATCTAGAGTCGAGGGTTCGTCACTGTCCCGGTGACCCATCGGATCGAAAGGAGACTGGGACTGGAGCCTGCGTAGTGGCTGTCTTACAGTTTGGGGACGATGTCCTGTGGGGTGGCACCTTTCCTTTCCTGACACGAGCCGTTTTCTGTGACTTTGGAGGGGAGCTGGGGGTGGGNNGGAGGGGGGGTGGGGGTGGGGTGGGGGGGAGAACGAGAAGCTGCTTTGCTGTTCTCCTGCGGACAAAAATAAGCATTGCCGTGCTTTGCCTGCAAAGCGAAAACGCGTGAAGGTCTGGAACCGGCTTTGCTCTGGAGTTAGGGCTCTCTGCGGCACCAGGGACCCCGTTACCCAGTGGGGTTTATTCCCCTTCCAGGTTGTGGTTCTTGTAACTGTGGGTGTTTTCAGGTTTTTTCTTTCTTTTTTTTTTTTTTTGTGTAAAGGAGAAGTAAACACGCCTTGCTTAAAGTTAACGAAATAGAAATGCTTCTGTTTGCAGTCAGTGACTCGGAATATGAAGCTGTGCAATTCTTGTTTCTTCATCTCTCTCCCGACTCACTCACCCCAACGTGTGATTTCTGTCCGAGTCTTTCCCTACTTCTGCCACTGTAAATGTGAAAGCTTGCTTGCATTATTTTTTAGAAATGCATTTTGCACACTCGGGTTTCGCTGAAGCTCCGTGAAGAGGTTAGTTTGAAGCAGATGAATAAAGCTATGCACATGTTTTGAAAGTTTAATTTGTGTCTCATTACCAGAAGTGACTTATCTGCCCTCTTTTTGCATTCCTGTGCTGTCATTGCCTGCGTTATCTTCACCGTCTCGGAGGGTATGATGTAAGGTGACAGTTCTTTGCTGACAGCTGTAGCAGAAAACTGGCGCTTCTTGATTTTTTTAGTAGCCTATCTCTCTCCTTTGCTTTCTCTGTATCTCTCTGTATAGCTATATAAATATATATATTATTTTTTTATTTTAAAGAGCCTACTTTAGTAATTGAATTGGAGGGAGCGGGGTGTGCTGGCGTGTGTTTCAGATACGCTTCATACTGTTGGACGAACGAGTGCCCTTTTTCCCCTCTGGTGGAGAGCGCGGCGGTGGTACCTGCCGGCATCCCGCCGAAGCAGCTTTGAGGATGGATGGGATGGAGATCGGTCAGCCGCATCGCAGGCTGGTGGCGTGGGCAAACTCGAGGCTTCTAATGACAAAATTAACCGAGGAGAAACCCTACCGTTGCGCATTCCCACTGCGACAGGAGGGACAGGCTTCCTTGTTCTCCGCCCTGCGAGGACTGTAGTCCGTGCCGTGCTGGAGCGGAGGGTGGGCTCCCGCCGGTCTCTGGGGCGAGAGCTTTATTTTGGTTTTGTTTTCAGGAGTTGGGTGCGTTGGGTTGCAGGTACCACCTTTGGAAACTCGTTGCTTAGCCCAGAGCCTTTGTGCAGGAGAGTCGGGATTTTGTGATGGGAGAAGGACCCTGATGGCTTTCTCCTCATGTTCCCTTCGCCGTGGCAGAAATTTGTACTCACTTGACAGCTTTTTTTCATACAGAACAGGGCTGCTTTTCTATCTACCATCACACGTGTACTTAACACACCTTCAGCGGCATGCGAGCCTCTGAAGGTCCTCAACTTGTTTACCGGGGGGACGGATGCCCCTCTCTCCCCCCTTCCCTGAATACTTCAGTGTTAAGGGCGGTGCGAAACACAACCGCGCGCTTCGACTCCGAGCTGGGGCTGGAGCCGTCTCCTCTCCTGCCCCACCCCCACCCCCCGTCGATAAGTTCTCATTTCGTTGGGTTTTCCTGGTGTGTATTAAAATCGCTGCGAGGGGTTGTGCTCTACCTGCTCAGGAGCTGAATTACCTCTGACCTGCGGAGAGGGGCAGCCCCTCTTTGTCGTCGACGTTGTAGTGTGCGACCACACGGATGGATAAAGGTAGTCTTTGTTTTCTTCTCCCCTCCCCGGTATTTCCGATTAGGTTAATGCACTCTGTGTGCCCAGCTGGAAAAGTGTAGGCGTTTTCCCGGTGGTGAGAGGGTGGCTAGAAGAGTTAGTGTAATACCTGCTGTAGCTGTGTCTGGCGCAGCCCCTTGCGCCGCTATGGGTGATGTCACAGACTGTAAGGATAGGTAATGTCCATGAGCTGTAATGGCATGATGTATCTTTACCAATGATGTCATACTTCACACTAAGTGTTAAAAAAAAAAAAAAAAAAAAAAAAAAAAAATTACCTAAAATTTTGTTTATTCTGCACCAACAGGTCTTCAAAATTTATCCAAATTTTATTATTTTATCAGGAAAAAAAAGAAATTTGTGTAGATCGAATACGTTAAGACAGACAATAAGTGATGTAAATTGTTGAATAAAAATTTTAAAGTTTGTGGGTGTCAGTGTGACTTTCTTTTTTTGCGCTCTCAGGGAGCATCCCTTGGCCCTGGGGGTGCTGCACGGCTGACGCGTCGAGTTTGGGTCCCTCAGGCCTGGCGGCGCTGGCACAAAGCCTGCAGCAGCGCAGCACACATGGCTCTGTGTACGTGGGTGCCCGGTGCTGGCGCAGCTCGGTGGGGTGGGGGGCCGGGAGCGTGGTGTCCTTCACCTTGACTGGGGAAGGGGAGAGCAGGGAGGAAAGGAAGCCACACAGCTGCAGCGACCAAGGATTTGGCTGCTGTGTTTGTGCGTGTGAGACAATTGGGGATGAACTTGCCTTGGCATGAGCCCCACCGGGCTTCAGTCCTGCTTAAACTGGGCAAGGAAGAGTCTGGTCCCTGCTACTGGGGTGGGGATGTGTGATTTCAATCCCAAACACACAAGAGCAACCAATAACCAAGCTGGTTTATCTTTTTCTTTCAGTCACATTTATTGGCAATTGTGGCAGTTGGTACTGTTCGGGAGTGTTGTCCCATAAGCAGTTGCAGTACAAGAAGGGGTGGTTATTTCAGGAGGGAAGTATTAGCACCAAAAGGGAGCCGGTGAGCTTTAGAAACCTTGCAGAGATGTACCGGAAAGTGGGGAGCTACTGCTGGACACGCCTGATGGATTGGATCTGGGAGGTCTGGGCGTGCGAACCCCACTCTCTCCAGTGCTTGTAGTCTCCTCCGTGGTGGTCGGACTCCAGGACGTACTGGTAGCCACGGTACCCGGGATACTGGTAGCAAACCCAGCTGGAAGAAAAGGAGTCATCAGGTGGCCGTGAGGGGGACAAGAGGTAAGCCAAGGGGGTTATGGGGTGTCCCCCCTCCAGCTGTGGTAGCACAGTGATGGCAGCAGCTTGTCCCTGCTGCCTGTGGCCCTTTGCCCGTCACTTACGCGCCGCACTGGATCTTCATGGAGCCCACTTCGTTGTTGGCCCAGCCCATGGCCTGCAGCGAGGGGTAGTCGTCGCCTATCTCCCACTGGCGGCCGATGAAGTTGTCTTTCTCGAAGATGGTGATCTTGGATTCCTTGTGATTCTGGGGGAGAGGAGCAGGGGGTGAGGGGGAGGCGGTGCTCCCTCCCTGGCGTGGATGGGGATGGCTGGGCAATGGCTCTCCTTCCCTATGGCATTGCTCAGAGGGTTTCCTGGGGTTTGTGTGCACAGCCCGAGGGAGGGAGGTGTTCAGACCCTGGGCTGGTTTTTGCAGGGGAGGCTGGTTTTCACAAAGCCCAGATGTGTGGGGGTGCTCAGCAGGGTGAGGCTGAGCCAGGATGGGGCAGGGGTTGGCCTGGGAGGTGTCGGTGACAGCTATGCCACAGCTATCATCTCAGGCTGGCTGTCCCCGAGCTCTGGTCATGTACAGCTGGCCCAGAAATTTCCTTAAAAGTTTTAGGAAAACAGGACAGCAATAGCAAATCCTGCTGGGCACAGGGGAAAAGAGCTGAGCCCACCCCGAGGAGCCTCTGCCACCCGTAGAGCCCCTGGCATGGCTGTGTTTGCCCTTCCTAACCTCACTCCCTTGGCCTGGTGGTACTGCCTGGGACATTTTAATGGGATCAGAGATACGAGAGCTCCGTGGGAGCCGGGACACTCACAGCAGAGCAGACAGGGCGGAAGGACATCAGGCGCTCGATGTGGTAGGCATTGCTGCCGCTCCAGGCGTCCCAGCGTGGGTACTCTCCCCTCTCCAGGATGAACTGCTGCCCGCAGAAGCCGGTGTGCTCATAACCGACCCAGCTGCAAAAACAGAGCAAGGGCTGCCAGGGCTTCCTGCAGCAGCTCTGGGCCCCCTGCTCGGGACTGGCACCGGGGCACGGGTGTAGGTGCAAGGAGGAGGTTGGGGTCTGGCCTCTGCCCACAAGACTGGGAGGAAAGGAAGCGGTGCTGGATGTGGGCAGAGCACCCGGGGAGTGTGTAACCGTGTCTGGGGCCTGGGAGGCTGCCTGCATGGCAGCGCTGGCATCCCCTGGCTGCAGCGGGTGATGGGGTCCCTTCCTTGAGGGGCCCAGCCTGCAAGGGTACCTTGTTTTCCGCTAACTCTCTGTGGTTATTGATGCAGATCAGGATTGTGTTAGGATGCCACAGGACACTGCTGGCTGCCCTTCTCTCCCAAAGGCCTCATTTCTTACTTATTTCCCAATTACAGCCTGGCACAGCTGGAAAGACCTGAATTCCTAATGCCCAAACCAGGCAGAACCCATCTGGCTGCGGGCAGGGCAGGGAGCTGCTGCCTTTCCCCTTTTTGGGTCCCCCTCATCTCTGAAAACAAACATAGATGAGAGGGATGCCTCCTCCCCGCAGGACACATTTTGCAAGCCCTGGTGCTGCCCACACCTGCCTGTCCCCGGGGTGGGGACCTCTCCTGGGCACATCCCCTTACAGGGACTGGGGACTGGACAGCTGCAGCCAAGCACAGCAGGAAGGCAGAGACCGGGGTGGGGGCTGGAAGGTGGATGGCACCGGCTGTGCAGCCCACAGACCCCCCGCTTATGGGTTATGTGGGGTGCTGAGGGGCACACTGAGCGGGGGGGGGTTGAGGGCCTCTTGCCACTGACCCAAACCGAGCCCCGAGCCCCGTGTCCCACAGTCAGTCTGCCCCTGTGCAAGGTGACCAGCCTGATTAGAAACACGTCAACTGGAGCAGCGAGCTGATTACGGCATGAGCACGCATGCCGCTGTAATCCCATTAGTCTTACAAATCCTAAATATAGCAGCGCAAATCTATCTTGTCTGCTTCCCTGGCCCCAGCGGGATGCTTGCCGTGGGGACCACTCCTTACACACAGCGTTTCGGAGCAGCTCAGGAGATATCTTGCCTGTGCCAGGGAAGATTCCCGTGCGCAGGGAGAAGCCCGGCTCTGCTGCCTACCCCTGTCAGTGACTGGGGCAGCCCAGCGCAGGCTGCGGGAAGGCTCTGCTCTGGGCCTGGAGAGCTGCATGGTGTGGGGAGAGCATGGGGCAGAGCAGGGCTGGGCCCTGGGGCAAGAAAAGTGCCTCTCAGGCACTTCATGGGGTTACACAGACAGATGGGGACCAAGCTGAGCTCAAGAGCCACTTGCTGAGCACCAATCTTTGCTGCATCCTTGGGCAGAATCCCTGCAGGGTACCGGGGAGCTCCAAACCTGGCTGCTCCCAGACTGCGGGAGCCAATTTTGGATGATGCTAAAGGTGGTGCCACTGTCCTCTAGCCCTCTGTCTGTGTCAGTGCTTCCCAGGGCTGGCTGCTCTACCCTGGCAGGGTCGGATCCCCCATGCCTGGCTTCCCCCAGCTGCAGTGCTTGGCTCCAGCCAAGCAGAGTGAGGACAGCCGGCCCCGTTCTGTGCTCAGGCACCCCTCGCCCCGCCAACCCTCCTGGGAAAGCATCCCCCACCACTGGCAGGCAGGTACTCACGCGCCGCACTCCACCTTCAGGGACCGGATGTTGTCGAAGCCACACTCCATGATGTTTGGACAGGCTGAAGTGAACTCCATCCTCTTGCCCTGGAAGTTTTCTTGGTCGTACACGGTGATCTGGAACGGAGAACGAGCTGCCGAGTTGGGAACTGCTCGACAGTGGCCCCAGGTGATTCAGTGTCTCTTCAAGACGGAGGGTCACGCTCCGTCTGGGAAAGAGCCGGCAGAGGCTGCACTGGGCACCCCTCTGGGCTGGGACGTAGCCCCGCACGCCTCCGCGCATCCCTGCACTGCTGGCCCCGCGGTGCCCTGCCTTGGTGTTGGGGGAGCCGCACGCCGGCCCCCGCTCCGCTCTCCTGCTCACCCCTGCGGAGATCAGTTCCCGGGGCAGCGGTGCCGTCCGGAGAGAGGAGCGGAGCCGTTCTGGGACGGGCGGGTGGCAGGGCTGTGGCTGGCGGTTCTCCCGGCCTCTGCTCCGAACGCTCTAGGGCAAAGAGGATTAACGGGGGAAAGGGCGAGGGCGAACTCCCTGAGGGGCTGCGGCTGACACTATCCTCTCCCGCAACAGCTCCAGGCTTTGGCGGGGTGCACCCCGCTGGCACACGTGCTTCTCTCCCTCTCGGCTCCCTCCTCAAACTGTGTCCCCGGAGCTGTTGCCAGACCCCTCGGGGCTGCTCCCCACCTCGCTTCGCCATGCCCACCACCCCTTTGCAGCCCTGGTGCCTGCCCCTGCCCGCCCTGCCAGCACCAGCAGGGGAGGATGAATAACAGCGTGTGGCTTTCGGGGACTGCTGTAACTGCCTGGCACAGGACAACTGGTAAGAGCAGGGCACAGCCGGGCCAGGATGCTGCAAAGAGGCTTATGAAAAACAGCTGGGAGGTTTTGAGCAGGCGGGAGGCAAGTTCCCATGGGCGGAGGACAGGGGTGCCTTGCCTCCTGTGCTCCCCCCTGCCTCACTGCCCGCTGTGCAGCTTTTCTGGCCCCAGAGGACTAGCTTTGCCCCTCTCCCTGTCCCCCACCTGCACACCGGGAAGGGCAAGATACAAGGGGTGCGAGGACATACCTTCCATGGGCCCATGGGGACCGGCAGAGGGTTTGTCTGAGCCATCTTTGCTGCTGGAACGGTGTCTGGAGAAGGAAGGAAAAGCTGTTTGGAGTGCAGCATGCCCCTGTGCATCCCCGCTGCCTGCTCATGGCTGTGTGTGCACTGCCCGTGGCGCCTGTTGAAGGCAGCTGCCCCGCTGCTGGGGACAAGCCATGCCAGTTGCAGCGAGACCCTCTTGCTAGCTACAGGATGGGGTGGGGGGCACAGCTGGGGGCTCTGGGACACATCAAAATGGGGTGCTCCCTTCTCGCTGCTGCAGTGCCCCTTCCCTCTTCCCAGCCGTGGCAAGGAGCCTGCTTGCCCACTGGGACGCAGTGCCTGCCTCCCCCTTTCTCCTTCCCCGAGGCCAGGCCACCGCTAGGAAAAACACCCCTGAGCTGGAGTGGGGAGCTGCAGCGGGGGGCATGGGCTCCCCAGTACCTGGCAGTGTCCAACAGATCTGCCTGCTCCCCTCTCCCTGCTCCAGCACCCTGGCTATGCCTCCCTTGGGAGGCGCGGTGGGCTCCCATGGACCACCCCGCGCTCATGGTGGGAGATGCCAAGCAGGGTGCCGTGCAAGGGGCCGGGACCGTGCGGGTGCCAGGAGTGGGTTGCCCCATGGTAGAGGGGCCCTCAGCCACCCCGGCTGCCAGCGGAGACGTGTGAACCTGTCTTTTGCCACGGGAAATGGCGATGGTCCCTCTGGGTATCTTTTGCCACCAGGTAGGAGGAAGGATGTCTGCCCGGCCAGCTGGCGGCAGCGAGGGCGAGCAGGGGGCGAGGTGGGAGAGGTACGGATCGGTCCCAGGACTCACCTAGCTCAGGCGGTTACTGCTGCTTCGCCCATGTAATGTTTGCCTACTTCAGCGGCTCGGCTTTTATAGGGTGCTGCTGGCCGGGAGCCGGTGCCAGCGTTTGCAGAGCCGTCAGCACAATGCTTGCTCTGGCATTGTCCTGCTGATCCCCGGAGATTTCAGCTGCTCATCCCCATGGTCTGAGCCACATTCTTAGGGAAAAAGAAAAGAAGAAAAAAAAAAAAAAAATTGATAATAATAAAAAAAAAAAATAATTGGGACGGTTGTTTGCACAGATAATCTTGGGCAGAAATGACTCAACGGTTTGACTGCTCTGGCATTTTCCAGGGGCAATGCACCGCGCCGTCACGGGGCTGGCCCGGCCATGGCGCCGGCTGGCGCAGGTCGGATGGTGCGGCACCCTCCCGGTGAGACCCCTGCGGGTGGCAGGCTCGGCTGGGGGCTCGCCAGGCACCACTGTTGCCTTGCTCCACTGGCCATGGCGGGTCCCTGTCTCCATGTTGGTGTGGACACCCTCCTCCCACCCACTGCGGCCCCGTGGCGGGCGAGGGGGGCTGCGAGGCCGCTCCTCCCCGCTCGGTGGGAGCTGGTGTGGGGCTTCCTGTTCACTGGCCCAGCAGCCATGGCCCCGTGGCCACACTGGGCCCGGTGCTCACCCTGCCCCGGCTCCACACAGCACTGCCACCGCCCTGGCCCCAGGCCCCAGGGGGAGCCGCCATGGACCTGGGAGGCCTCAGGCCTGCGGTAACCATGGCGACGAGGCACCTCTAGGCCTCAGGCCTCGCAGTAACCATGGCGACCATGTCCCGCTCCCCCTTCCCTGCAGCATGGCTCCCTCAGGGAGCGCAGCAGGCCCTGGGGTGCCATGGCGGGCGCAGGCCCAGGTCCTTGGGGGTCATGAGGCGAGCATGGCGGCGCGGGCTGCTGCCTCAGCGCATGGCTGCCGGCACAATGCGCCGCCCGCGTCTGACTGCCCCTTTTGTCTCCCCGCTGGGCGGCCGGCACAAAACAAAGTGCCCTGTCAGCGCTGCCCGCGGCAAGGCCTGGCACCCGGCCCGAGGGGACCCTGGCGGGGCCGCGCTGCAGGGATGGCACCCGCCCAGCCCAGCCCGAGGGGGTCCAGCGGGGTCCTGGGGGACCCCTCCTGTGGGCAGGGCTCCTCCATGGTGGGGGGAAGCTGGGGGCTCGGTGGGGGACCTTTCCCCTCACCGGTTGCTGCCACGCGCCGCACCGGAGCCTGGGTGCTGCGGTGGGGACGGGGATGGGGACGGCGTTGGCGAAGCCGGGGGGCTGGCTGGGAAGCAGAGCTGTGGGGCTGCACCCCTAAAGCCTGACACCGGCTCCTGGCTGACCACGTCCCAGCAAACATGGGGTCAGGGAAAGGGAGGAGCAGGGCCTCCTGCCCTCTGCGGGGCTGCCGAAATGTGGGGCTGGTGGTGGGAACACTCCTGCGCAGCCTCCCAGCGCCCTCCCTGTGCACCCTGCCATGTGCACCCCTGGCTGCGAAGGGGGAGGCCTGGCTGGAGCTCATCCCCTCCTGGCTCCCTCCAGACCCTGGGGCATGCCCTGGCCATGGCTTCGGCCGCCCCAGCGGTGCGGAGGCTTTGCCAGGAGCCCGGTGCCACTAGAGGGAGAGCTCAGCCCGAGCAGGCCGCGCCGCAGCCGGCGCATGTGGGTGTACGGCGCGTGCAGGGGTGTACGGCACCGCACACCCCGCTGCACCCCACATGGGCACCCAGCTCCCCCGGCCAAGGGAAAACACTGGCTCTGGATGCAAACGGTCCCAGGGCAAAGCCCGGAGCCAGCAGCCACCCCAGGCCAGGAGCGGGGCGGGGGGGAAAGCCCCCCACTGCACACCCCATGTTGGGCATGGCCAGGGGCATGACACCCTCGGCAGAGGGCAGGACCCTGGGGTATGGCTTGGGGTGCAGGGGGCTACCCAACCGCTCTCCCAGCTCACCTGCCAGGGCAGATCCCCCCCCAAGGACGTGGGGGGACAGTGGTGAGAGCCTGGGGAGGCACAGCTGCGACGATGCTGGCAGGTCCACAGGTTGTCCGGAACAACTGGTTTTTCTAGATCCCAGAGACTATAAAAAAGCAGTGACCTATTTAGGAAACCCCGTGGCGGTGCAAAACAGATGCTTCCCCTCCCAGCCCGGCTCCGGGCCCTCGCCGCTCCAGCCAGCCGTCTGTGCCTGCCGGCGGCACTGCAAAATGCCACGGGCACAGGAGCTCTGTCCCGCTTTTCCCTAGAAAGCCATGGGCAGCACGGAGACTTTCCTTGAGCGGGGCGGTTTGCTGGTGCCCGTGAAACCCTGTGCCAGGGGAGAGATGCTCATGGCAGCCAGGCCCCGGGAGAGGGGTTGGCGAGGTTGGACGGGATCTCGCAGGCATGGGCACAGGCACCTGCCCGCCTTGCTGGGAAGCACGGAGGTGTTTGGCCCTGGGGAGGTGGCAGGAGGCTGGCCCTGCTGGGTGGCTGCTGGTGGCAGGGCTGTGTGAGCCACCCAGGACCCTGCGCTGTCCCATGGCTCGGCGGTTCCAACCGGCATGAGCCCCGCCACTGCCTGCCCACTGCGATAAGGAAGCGGGGGCTGCCACAGGCTGTAACTGGCTGTTCACACGCCTGTGCCAGGGTGGCGGGGCAGAGGTACAGTCACACAATGTGTCCTCTTGCCACCGCAGCCGGAAAACCCTCCTGGCAGCTGAGCTGGGGCTCTGCCTCCTCTCTGGCTCACCCGTCCCCGTCACTGCTCTCTGGATGGCTGCGTCTCCCCGTGCTGGGCGCCACGTGCCTGGGACAAAGGAAAGCGTCACAAAAGCAGGCGGCTGTGCTTGCTGCCGCCATCCTCTGTGGCTGCAAGGGCTGCATCTCTTCCATCGCCGGGTCGCTCAGCCCAGGGTGCAGCACAGGGCCGCTCGCACGGCTGCCAGCTTGCTCTCGCCGTGCTCCCGCACGCTCCCGCTGCTCTGCTGCTGCGCTGGGGCTGTGTCCTGGGCATGTGCTGTGGTCTGAAATCACACCCAGCCTTACCGCTGCAAGGGAACTGAGGCTTGTGACACCTGGACAAGCATGTCCCTGGAGGGGGGTGAACCCGCTGTCATTCCCAGTGCTCGTGAGGAGATGCTCGCTTCTGCAGAGCTGCTCTGTGCTGAGGGCCGGATGGCAGAGGCCTTTCCTCCATGCCTCCGGCTAATGCACAGCCCGGCACTGCCATGCAGCAAGGCAGGTTGCTGCGGCTGCAGAGACCAGAGTCCCCCTCACCCCATCACACTCACAGTCCGATTGCACGAGAGCCAGGACCACGTGGCTCAGCTTCTGACGGCCAGTGGCAGGGTTTTGGGGTGAGTGCTCTGGGGGAGCCATGGGAGGTGGCAGGGATGGTGCCGGGGGCAGGCCGCTGTCCCCATAGGTCCCTCTGTCCACCCCGAGCTTTCCAGCAGAGATGAAGCACTCCCTGAAAAGCGCTTTTGGAAAGACCTCACAGGTGCCTGTCTCTGAGGTTCCTGTTCCCCAAGCCCCGCTCCAGCTTCCCCAGGCTGCTGGGCCACCCACGTCCTGCAAAGGGCCCGGAGGTGGCCCAGCTGCTCCCACATCCAACGGCAAGGGACGATGTCTCAGCACAGAGACCGCGGGGCTCGTCCTGAAATCATCTGTCCCAGGGCAGGCACCGCCAGCCTTCACACTGCGTGCAGCCCGGGTTAGCCTGCAGGATTTTGGCTGTATCTGATTGACCCCTATGCGACGTCCCAAAGCTGGACACGAGTGGAAGGGGCATAACAAAGGCTTTGCAGCTCTCGCTGCAGGCTCGCTGAGAGATGCTCCCCATTAATCATGTGGTGTCTCCGGGCCAAGGCAGCCAGGCACCATCCTCAACGGCCTGGTTTCCGCAGGCTTACAGCCCTCCCTGGGGACAGGCGGTGGTGGGAGAAGCACCGGCCGCAAAATGGCTCTGCAGGCTGCTCCGCCACGTCTGGCTTTGTGTTCCCCAGGCTCAGCCCGGGCAGCCACTTGCGGAGACTGGCCACCCTGTTCTGCCAGCCTGAAGCCCTCCCTGTGCCAGGATCAGGAGCTGCCCCTGATCGGATCCTTGTGAAAAGGGGAACCCCAGGAGTGCGTGTGTGCACTGGTGCGATGGACGGGGCTGTGTGCGTGCCAGCGTGAGCGCGCAGCACGCAAGTGTGTGTTCCAGCGTGTGTCGTGTTGCAGGGGTGTGTCGGAGGGACTGTGTGTTGCTGCATGCTTACGGGGGGGTGTGAGCATGCTGTGTGTGAGCATGCTGTGTGTGAGCATGCTGTGTGTGTGTGTGTGCACACCAGCTGTGCAAAAGTGGGTGTGCACGTGTTCCAGCGTGTGCGTGCACGCTCCAGTTTAAGAGCAAGTACGTGTGTTGCAGGGTGCGTGTCACAGCCCGGGCACCGGTCCTGGG
>VYXH01005913.1:72124-104286 GCA_013397275.1 Burhinus bistriatus
CAGGGTGCTGGAGGCGTGTGCACCCCACCGGGGGCAGCTGGGGGTGGTGGGTGCTGGGGGAAGCAGCTGTGTCCCCAGGGTGGGCACGCATCCTCCGCAGGGGGACAACTGGCCTGTCCCTGCAGGGTGCCCCGTGTTGGGTGCCCCAGCACCCGCAGCAGGGCTCCTCAGGGTTTGCCCCGCTTCCAGGGAGAAGCCGCTGGCCTGGGCCTTTCCCCACACCGGGAATTGCATCCGAAGCCGTTAGCCCGGCTCGCCATTAACTGCACCGCTGCTGGGGCCGATGGTGCTGGCACCTGGGTGCCTTTTGGGGGTGACACAAGGGGGGTGGATGGCCTTGCAGCAGGCTGCTGTGCTGGGGGTGGCGGGGGCTCACGGGGCCTGTGGCCGCCACGGCGCCTGCCTGCACGTTAATTTGCCCGGGGAGGAATATATAGAGCGGCGGGTGAGGGCTGGGACGCACGTCCAGAAATAGTGTGGTTTCCAGCCGGCCTGTGAGATGCAAATCGTCTGGTCAACGAGAGCCGGAGCTAAACTTAGGGCAATTACAGAAAAGTGTGGGCCCGTGGCGGGGGGGCAAGGGCAAGCGGCAGCCGGTGTTCCCACACCCCGGGCTGGCCCTGGCACCCTGGCACCAGGGGACGCCCACCCGACAGCACCCACTGCCCCGTCCCCCGTCGGGAGCTGAGCGCTCCCACAGCGCCTGCGCCGGCCCTGAACTTTGCCCGCTGACGAGCCACGGCTCAGCCCTTCCTCACCTTTGCCGTGGGCTGGGCCGTGTGGGGCGTCAGGCTGTAAATTTGGGGCCAGAAATGGGCAGTGGGGGAGGCGCATGCGTGATGGCAAGGGGGCTGTGACCCACATGTCCTCCCCCAGCTGGTGACTAAACCGTCTCCTGCTTTCGGTCCTGCCCAGCTGAGCCTGGCAGCCATCACCGCCCCGTCACCTCTGTTTTGTAAGGACTCTGGGGCTGTTTTATTGCCTGGTTTTGGGGCGAGGCGAGTGCCTGCACCCCACGCATGCACCCCATGCACCCTCCTTGCCTCTGCTGCCGGCCCGGGGTGACACCTCAAAGCCAGGCTGTCCTTTGCTGCTGAACACGGGGTTCCTGCAGCAGAAGGACCCAAAATCCCACTTTGGAGACAGCCTGGCGGCACATCCCAGCTGTGGCTCGGGTAAATCCGGGATTGTTTTCCTCCTGACGCATCCCAGCGTTGTCCGTAAGGGCAGGCAGTGCAGAGAGATTTGGAAAGCCCCTGAATTTCCTTGTTCTGTGGAAAACTTGTGTCCGGCAAGGAGACAAGGAGCCATCGCACAGGTCAGTCCCCTTTGCCCTGTGTGGCAGCTGGGCTGGCCGCTCGGCATCGCTGCCGGCAGCACCCACTCCCTGGCACGGCATCATCCCTGCCTGGCTGGGCACAGCAAGAGTGTGGGGTGCCCCAACATGGTGTGTGCGAGGAGGTGACAGCCACCAGCTCCTGTGCCAAAACAGGGGGCAAGTGCGGCCCTATGGCCGGCACCGCGGCGGGGAGCAGAGTGGGGAGGGCAGGCAACCGGGAAACTTGCGCTGCAGGTCCCTGCGCGGGGAGCGTGTCGGACGAGATTGCGTCTCGGGGAGGGAAGGAGTGGCCCGGAGTTTCAGTGAACGCCTTCCTCCTCGCCTGAAACTCCCCGGCACCCTGGTGGGGACGCGGGGGTCATGGCTGTGGTGGGGGGACAAGGGGGAAGTTGCATCCTCCCCAGATCCCCCTTGAGTGGCTCAGGGAGGGCTTTTGGGTTTGGGGGCCTTGAGCTGGATCTCCCTTCCTGCCACCTGGCCCTTGCAGGGTGACATCCACTGTCCCCTGCCAGCCCAGGTGTCACAGCAGCGTCCTTGCGTGCGATCCCTGGGTGCAGCCGGCGCCAGTGGGCACCTCTCCCTCCCCTGTCGTGGCTCATGCATGCCGGTGCCCTGAACACCCCTGGCGATGGCTAATCCCAGAGCGAGCCCGGACTGAGTCAGGGAAGGCGCGTTGGGTCTGATTCAGGAGCAAGGAGACGCTCAGCAGCCGCCTCCTGCTCGCGGCATCGGGCTGCACCCATCCGTCATCCCCGGTGCGTGCGTGCTGCTGGTGGGAGCCTCCTCAGGGAAAAGGGATCAAACCGCAATGGCATCTCACGTGGGCTGGGGATGCCGGTGCTGGGGGGATGCTGGGGTCTTCGCCCCAGCCCACGAAGCTCCCATCTCCCCTGCCCTGCTCCTACCAGCGCTGGTCTTGCATGGGGCACACGTGGCCGGGCCGCTGGCTGCTGGCGCTGCCTGATTAGTGATGCAGATGGTAACGCTTGTTCCCCCTTTTTGTTGAGCGTACAAAGGCCGGGAGGGAGCGTGTGTGCAGGGAAGAGAAACCACCGAGGACAAAGAGCGCGTCGGCTGCCTGCTTCCCACCATCTCGGCTCTAACCAGCACCTGCCTGGTGAGCGGCTTTGCTCCTGAGGGTCCCCTCCCTGAACCCGGGAAGTGGTCCTGGCAGCCCCCTCCCTGCCATGGGGTGAGCGTGGGGTGCTCCTGGGGGTGCAGCCCTTTCTGCATCCCCCTGGCAGCACTGCTTTGGGGATGCCCAGGCAGCTGGGGGTACTGGTGGCACATGTCACGGCCGGGGGACGTGGACAGGCACAGATGGTTCCCTCCCTGCCATTGTCTGTGCTGAGGCCCCAGCACCACCAGGTGCTGGAGATGGTGGAGAGCAGCCCCCACAACAGTGTGGCCACAGGGTGCTTTGCTGGTAGCACCTGCTGCAGGTAACGGGAAGGATCTGTGCCATCCCCAGGCTCAGGTGAGCGGTCACCCTGCAGCCAGCCTTTCTGGGAGAGGAGAAGGGAGCTGGCTTGTTTTCACGTGTTTTTGGGGTCCTGCCCAGCCCAGGTCCTGGCTGTGGGTCTAGGAGAAGCCCCAGGTGCTGCAGGGGAGGGCAGAACAGGCAGAGCCACGGGACTGAGTGGTGTGGGCAGAGCCTCGTAGCCCCTCTGGCTGTGGGCAAGAGGCTCTGAGCTGGCAAACGCAGCCACCCGGCTGCGCTGCATGCCCGACCGTGTCCCTCCGACTGCTTCCCCTCACCGCCTTGGCTGTATCGCGTGCCCGGGGCCAGCACTATGCCGTGGCTTGCAGAGCACTGCCCTTGCCTGCCCTGCGGCCGGGTCTCTCCCGGGCACGTGTGCTCCCGCCCGGGCCCCGAGGGGTGGTGGGGTTCAGGCAGTCCCCTGCCATCCCCTGTGGCTTTGCCAGCGGGAAGCTGGGTTCCCCGTGTCCCACTGGGTGCATTCAGGGGCAGCAGGGACCACGTGCCCTTGCAGGGAGGTGGCCCAGGCAGTGGTGGTGATGCAGCAGTGATGCTGCGCTGGAGCCAAGGTGCAGCTTGGCATGGCACGGCATGGCATGCGTGCACCCCAGCATTGCCCACAGAGCCCGCACTGCCAACGTGGGCAGCACTGCCCGTCCCCATGGGTTGCCCAGACCTCGGCTCCGCACTTGTCGGAGAGCTCTAAAGCAGATGCTTCGAACGCGGGGAGTTTTCCTGTTGTCCTTTGTGCCGAGGTTAAGTTCCTGTGCGGCTTCCTGCCCCGTTATATATAGCTGTCAGCCCGTCCTGTGCGGCGCTGCCAGCCGGCTGCTCCGGTTTGCAGTTGTTTATCCACAGCCCGAGCACTTGATGGAAGTCGAGGGGGGGCTGATGGGCACCAGTTGCTCCGGGGAGAGACGGGTCTCATAGCAGCCCCATGCAGGGTGAGGCTGTGGGTGCCCCTGGGTGCTGGGTGCACGTGGGGTTTTCCAGGGCAGGGCAGGGGGCCAGGGTTTCTGCTGGGCTGCGGGTTTTGCCACTGTCTGGGTGTTCTCCCCCTAGCGCGGGGTGCCCGAATGAAAGAGCGACTGTTCCTGGAGGTCACCGGCAGCGTCATGAGTTCCTACGTCGTCCCGGCTAAAATTAGACACTCATCAGTGTTTGGGAGGGATGTGATTTTACAGGTTCCTGTTTATTAGGACAGCCTTCACTTACGGCCGTGTTTCCAGCTCCCTCCCCTGTGGGGACGCTGCCCATGGCTGTCCCCCACAGCTTTGCGGTTTGCCAGGGCCAGGATGAGTGGCAGAGAGGTCTCTGTTTCTTTGACAAGGGGCTTTTGAACCATCAGGAGAGACGCCTGTGGTGCCACAGCTGGTGGGGATGGGCGATTTTGCCCAGGGAGCATCCACGCCGGCACTAACCGCTGCAAATACAGATGGGATACCTTCCTCCCCTGCCTGCTGGTGCTGCTCTGAAATGGCTCCTGAGCTGCCGGAGATGCTGGGGGTCTTGCCCGCTCTCAGCCCTGGTGCTGGCATGGGAACGCTAGGAGCTGCCAGGCTGCTGGGCTTCTTTCAGGACATCCTTGGGGGTGCGGGGCCACCCTTGCTGCATCCCTGGGGCTTGGTGCTCAGCCAAGGCAAGGACACGATGACCAGGGCAGTCTCAGAGCCCTGTGGTGCTGCTGTCCCCGGGGAGCGTGGGGGCACTGTGGCATGGCTTGGGGCTGGAGGTGACCCATAGGGTGGTGGGGTGGGTGTTGGCTGTACCACTGTCTGACGGTGCCTTTGCCCATCTGTCCTTCTGCAGGCAGGCGGCTGTGCCGCGACCAGCACCCTGACCCAGCACCCTGCCACGGGGGCGAGCACGCCCCAAGCCTCCCTCCACCATGTTCAACCTGATGAAGAAGGATAAAGAGAAGGATGGGGCCCGAAAGGAGAAGAAGGAAAAGAAGGAGAAGAAGGAGCGAATGTCGGCAGCTGAGCTCAAGAGCCTGGAGGAGATGAGCATGCGCCGGGGCTTCTTCAACCTCAACCGTGCCTCCAAGCGGGACTCCAAGACCCGCCTGGAGATCTCCAACCCCATCCCCATCAAGGTGGCCAGTGGCTCAGACCTGCATCTCACAGACATCGACTCCGACAGCAACCGGGGCAGTGTCATCTTGGACTCGGGCCACCTGAGCACAGCCAGCTCCAGCGATGACCTCAAGGTGGATGATGCCAACTTCAAGGGCTCGGTACTGCAGCGGGCAGCCAAGTTTGGCTCATTGGCCAAGCAGAACTCCCAAATGATCGTCAAACGCTTCTCGTTCTCCCAGAAGAGCCGGGATGAGAGCACCTCAGAGACGTCCACCCCCTCTGAGCACTCAGCGGCTCCCTCCCCGCAGGTGGAGGTGCGCACACTGGAGACCCAGCTCGCCAAGCAAGGGGTCCCCCCGGGACACCCCCGCACCCCTCCCGCTGCCTCCCTGCGTGCTAGGGTGCCGGAGCTCGTCGGCAAGAGGTTCCCTGCTGAGCTGCGGCTGCCCGCTGTGGTGCCCCCGCAGCCCCCTGCCCCGCGGCAGCTGGAGCTGCAGAGGCGCAACACCGGTGATTTCGGCTTCTCCCTACGCCGCACCACCATGCTGGACCGGGCACCTGATGGGCAGGTGTACCGACGTGTTGTGCACTTCGCCGAACCCGGAGCCGGCACCAAAGACTTGGCATTAGGGTTGGTGCCGGGTGACCGGTTGGTGGAGATCAACGGGCGAAACGTGGAGAACAAATCCCGGGATGAGATTGTAGAGATGATCCGGCAGTCGGGGGAGACGGTGCAGCTGAAGGTGCAGCCCATCCTGGAGCTGAGCGAGCTGAGCCGCTGCTGGCTGCGGGGCAGCCAGGGGATGCGCCGTGCTGCCTGGGATGTGAGTAACACCGTCTGCGCCGCGGGGCAGGTGCCCTGGGTTTCTGCCGGCCGCCAGTGTCCTTACAGTGGGTGTTTGGGTTGGCAGGGGCCGTGGGAATCGGCGGGTGCTGGGGCTGCTCCAGCCAGGAGCGATGCACGGGGAGGAGCGGGAGGCTGTGGCTGGGATGCACGGCCGATGCCTGCCCGTGCCCGAGGCAGCAGAGTGGCTGCAAGGACGTGTTTGCGTCGGGGTTTGCGAACCAGCACCGGTGGGTTTTGTCCCCCAAAAAGCCCATTGTGCTGTTGGGTTTGGTCTTCCCTCTGCTGGAGGAGCTCTGGGAGAGCCCAGGTCTGCCTTGTCTGGGGGAAGTCTGTCCCCGTCCCGTCACTGAGGCAGCAAGATCCGGCAGAGAAAGGAGCTTTGCTCCTTGCTGCCGGGAAATCCCTAACGCTGATTTGCAGGAGGGGCGCTGCCTGCCCTGCTGCCTGCCCCGCTGCCCACATCAGCCTCCCCACGTTGGGATCTCTCCCCGGGGAGCAGGGAGGACAGCACGGTGTGCCGGTGGAGAGGAGCTGCCGACAGCGTGCGCAGCCCTATGTGCGCGGCTGGTGCTGTATAAATAGAAACTTAATGGCTGGGTGACCCACATCTCCCGTGTGAGCCGCCCGGCTCTGCTGACCCTGCCGCGGGCTAACCAGTGTCCTGGCCGGCTGGCATCCCGCTGGAGGCCCCCAAATGCTGACAGCCTGCAGGGCTGGACCCCCTCCCTGGTGGCAGGGGGGGTGAAGCAGTGTGGTGTTGGTTTAGCTTATAACTGGGCTTGTTTAGCGTATTTTTAAGCCTTCCTTAAAGAGAGGAGGGTGCCTGTACCTGTGGAGCAGGTTGTCTGCATCAGGGAGAGCCATGCCAAGTGCGGCAGGGCCCTGTCCCTGTGGGGTGGTGGCCGGGATGAAGTGAGGGTGGCCGTGGTGCAGGGATGCCGTGGCGGTGGCCGTGGGGCTCCATGTGCTCCCCGAGCAGGTGCCGGCACTGTGGGGTGGAGTCTGCGCCGAGCTGGAGCTGTGGCTTTCCGACACCTCCTCCCCGGAGCCTGGCAGGCATCACCGGGCAATGCCGACTGTGCCGCCGGGATAACGCCAGGCCGGATAACCCTGTGGGGCTGGGGGCCCGTGGAGCTGGGGGACACGGCTGCCACCCTTGCTGCAGTGCGCCGACATGGGAGCAGGTGCACGTTCGATGCCAGCGTGCAGGGGCTGGCGAGGCGCTTGTGCCCGCCGAGAGCGCGGTGCTGTGGCTGGGAAGGGGGAAGAGGAGATGCCGGTGTCCTTGCAGCTGTGGGGGAGAGGCTGCAGCGTACCACTTCATGCCGGGTCCTGGTGCGGTTAGATGGCATCAGCTGGAGGAAGCCAGCCAGAAGGATGTTGGTGACCTTGTTGGTGGTGACCTTGTTTGTGGCATCTTTGAATGCCATCACAGCACGGGCACCTCCTGGTGCAGAATACTGTCCTCCTCCTGCGTGGTGCAGGCCTGCACTGAGGGGACACGCCGCGGCTTTGCCAGTGGAGCCAAGGCTGCGGTGGAGGGTACAGTCGGGGGTCCCTCGCCTGGCAGGGCCACGCAAGGTGCCGGCGCGCAGGGAGGCCCGGCTCTCCCCCAGGCCCCGCTAAGCTCCCTGGAATGCTTCTGGTCCTAATTTAAATAAAAATGATCCTTTTTGAAACAGGAAATTATAGACATATTTTGGGCTGTTGCTCTGGAAGCCCCTCCCTGGCTGGAGCGGGACGATGCTGGGCTCCCTCCGTACCACGGGGGGGTTTAACCCCCTCGGCAGGGACCGTGCTGAGCCCCCCTCGTCCCCGCAGAGCCACGCTGCAGCCGGTCAGGGGTAGCACCCCCTGTGTCTGGGGGGGCTCTCAGTGCTGTGGGGTGCACGGGGGGCTGGCCGGTGGCATGGTGTGGCCAGGCATTGGGGACTGCGTGAAACCACCCTCCCATGTCCCAGCTTTGCTCCCGGCACGGGGTAGCCAGGCTGGCTCAGCTTCATGCTTGTATTTATTTATTTAGTGGCGAAATTCCTCTGGCAGGGCCCAGGCGTGCGCCGGCTGAGCAGAAATATTCCAGAAACGCCTCCGACTGCTCCAATGCTTCAACGGGACCACAGGCATGCGGTGGCTGTGCTGGCAGACCCTGCGTGCCATGCTCGCCCACTGGCCATGGGTGCCCGGGTCCCTGGAGGTTGCTGTCCCCAGGGTACAAGGCCACCATGCCACACATGACTGGGTGCTGGCTCTTTGCGGTCCCACTGGGGACTCCATGGGGAGGCGGGGGGACGTGGGGTGGGGGCTGCAGGACTCCCATCATGCAGGAGGTGCTTTCTCCTTTTGTCCATGCTTCCTCCAGGGGAAGCTCTTGGGTTGGCTCTTCTTCTGCTCTCACTCTAGCGATGGTGCTGCTGGGGTGTCCCCAGTGTGGGGATCCCCAAGGGTCCCTGGGGAGGCAACTTGTGTCTGGCAGACTTGTCCGTGGGGTTGATGCATATCCACTGAAGTTCCCGGTGGAGGAACAAGAGGAATCTGCTGGCCAGGCAGAAACACTGCCGTTGGCTGCACGGCCGGCTGGGGGACCCGGTGGAGATGGCCCACGGGAGCTGGGCTCCTCCCTGGCAGGTGGCTCTGTGCCCTGCCTTGGAGATGCTCGGGACCGCCCGCCAAGGCAGGACCACGTTGCATTGCCCGGGTCTGTGCGGGTTTGGCTTGCCATGGAGGGGGCTGTGGCGGCTCTGTGTGCCAGGGCTGGGCCGGTGCCCTCACCAAAACCTCACTTTCCTGCTGTCAGAGGACATGACTGCGACTTTTTGCTAATAACCCAGTGGCTGCTGCCAGTGCTACCTGGGGACGCTGCTGGCACCCTGTACCATGTCACACCACCCCTGCCAAGGGTGTTTGCCGTGGCCTCTCCCCAGTGTGGTGCCAGCCCCGGGGCAGCACTGCGAATCCTGGCATTAACATGGGCCAGGAGGGATGTGGCGCAGTGCTGATGTTCCCAGCACGGGGATTTCCATCCCGCCATCGGCATAACCCTTCCAGCCAGGCTGGGACCCCCTACTCCCTCTGGGAGTGGTTTTTGGCTAGTGCATGTCTGCATCCCTGGGGTCGGGAAGGGACCTGCTCAGGCACCATTCCGGGGGACTCCACCATTCCGGGGCAGTCGCCGCTTCTCCTCCACGCCGTCAGCGCGTCTGGCTCCCTGCCACCGGCCTCCCTCCCGGCAGGCCTCGCGCGGGAAGGCCCCCGGCCCCTCGCCCGCCACCCCTCTCCCACTGTTTCCAGGGAGACCTTGGACCTCCAGAGGCAGCTTTGCCACGAAAGCGACTTTACCGTGGGCTTGCTGTGCCGTGCCGAGGGGGCTGCTGGTCCGGCACGCTTCCGTGGTACTAGCCCTCACCTCGGAGCTGGGGGGAGGGGGGCTGTTCATCCCCGGGAGCGTTTTGGGGGGCTGTTGTGTGCATGGGAAAGCAAAGGGAGGAGCAAGCGGTGTTGAGGCTGCACTGCCCGGCACGATGCCGGGCACCCCGCTCCGACACCAGGCACCCTGTGGCGGGACCCCAGGGTGCAGGAGCGTGCAACCCCCGTCCCTTGTGGCACAAGACCCTCCCTGGCTCCCCCCAGCCCTGCAGCTGCGCTCGGTCCGGGGGTGTCTTTCCTCGCTCCCCCCAGGGCAGGCAGTGGGATGGAGGCCAAGCAGTTCCCCCCGCGGCGCCGGGCTGCCGCCAGCCCACATCACTTCCTCCGGCGGCGGGACGGTGGTGGTGGTGGTGGTGGTGGCAAGGCNCTATCAGCCCAGCTGTCCCCGCGCCGTCGGCTGCCGCCCCACGCGCCTCTCCCACCGCGCTGCGCCGCGCTCGCCCCGACAAAAACCCCACTCCTGGCTCGCCCCGATCCTGCGGTAAGGTGGGGATCCCAGCGTGACCGGCACGACACAGGGAAGCACAAGGGGGGCATGTGGGGTCCAGTCCTGGCATTGGGGTTGGGGACTGCGAGGCTGCGCCCACCCCTGGGGTGCTTTGGTGGCTGGGGACTGTTTACTGCTGCTTCCTGGGGACCCCAGCACTGGTGCTCTCTGGGGGACTTTTGGGGCACTGCCGGTCTGCGTGAAGGTGGGAGCGCTGTGGGCAGAGGGTTTGGGGGTTCTGACCCACGGACAAGCTTGTCTCTGGACCCCTGTGCCCAGCCCATGCTCTGAGTGCCAGTGTTTCACGCTATGGTGACAGTGGCGGGACAGGGGACCCCTCCAGGATGGGGTGACATGCTCCACGACGGGTGGGTTGGTCCGGTGGCTGGGTGCTCCCATGTGCCATGCCTGGCCCTGGGAGGGGGAGGTCTCCCTGACCACCCCGGCTGTAACCCCCCCTGGTTTTTGGCGTGTGGCACCAGCTGGGGCGGTGGGTCCTGCCGGGGCTGCCCAGCTGCTGGCACAGGGTCAGGCTCAGAATAAACCCCGGCTGTCAGGGCGAGCAGCGCGCCCTGGGCAGAAAATATCCCTTCCCTCACCCTGGCATTTGCTTACTGCATCAGGCTGGCCCACCCCGGGGGGAAACTGGGGCACAGTCCTGCAGCCTGACTAAAGGGGCTTTTTTTTGCACAACGAGTTTTGTCAGGTCTCAGCCTGGCCACCTGCCTGTCCCCAGAGCCCTTCCTATAGGCACTGCCTGTTTGTACGCTGAGCAGGGCCAGGCGGGCTCAGACCCCCATTCCCGAGGGTCCTGGGCTGCCAGGGCTGGCAGGGAAGGGCGCGTGCTCGTACACTGTGCCATGGTTCAGCGTACCAGCCCCGGCCCATCTCACATCTCCCTCTCTCCCCAGCCAGGGCTGCGGCTCCATGAGACATCGCCATGGCGTTTTCATCCCGGTTTGCATTCTGGGAGCAGAAGGGAAGTCTCTCGCACGTTTCCCCGCACCCTACGTTCGGGTCATGCTGCTGCACGCTGCTGACCAGCTCCCCCAGTTTGCCCAGCACCACATTTGGAGCGGTGCTCCCAGCCTCTCACTGTGCTGCCGTGCCGGCGGCCGTGCTGAGCAAACGGGGAGCTGCCCCACGCCCCACCGCAGCACGGCTGCGGTCACTGATGTGGCCACGCATGCAATGACTAACGCCATCACTAACGACCGCTTTGCGAGTGGCTGGTGCAGCCCCTAACACAGTGTGAGCCATGTCGGTGCTGCCGGCCAGCCCCGAGTGCTTGCAGGAGCGATGCCATGGCAAGTCAGGGAGTGTTACCCATGGGGTGCATGAAGTGCTGCCACCGCGGTGCGGCGGCCAAGCCCTGGAGCTCAGAGGCATGGCCCAGGGCAGGGGAGGGTTTGGCTGCCCACCCCCCCGCAAGAGACCCCTGGTCGCCCTGCTCGTCAGGGAGTTGGCATGTCCCACGGTGCGGCTGCCACAGAGATTAGCTGGTGACACTTAAAATGTGCTGTGACACCCGGCAGGGTGACGTGCAGAAAGGCAGAGGCCCCGTGGGGAGTGGCGACAGGGCTCTGTGCACCATTTCGCTCACTGGCTGCACGCGAGGAGGGGGCCCGTGCCAGGCCACCTTTGGGGTTTGCCATAACGGGGGCGCATCTCTGCGTTTTCCCCCACTTTTTTGGCTGCCGGGAAGCCTGGAAGGACACGTGTCCTTGTCCCTGGGGCTGCAATGGGCTGTAAATTGGGGCAGTTTCATACAGTAGCCTCCTGGCCCCCTGGCATGGAGTGATGGTCCGGGTGGCTTTTCCCACTCCCTGTGGATTTTCCGGCAGCGAGGCCCCACAGTGGGCTGAAATGCACTCCTCTTGTTTGTCTGACCCTCAGGTCAAGGACGAGGACAAATCCTTAGCTGTGAAAAGACCCGGGAAAGAGGATGGGGCTGTAAGTGTTGCAGGGCATGGGCAGGGTGGAGCTGCGTCGGAGATGGGGCTCACCCTTGGTGGGGACAGACCCCGTGCCAGGGCTTGGGGACATCACGGAGGGTTGTGGGCTCAGCATTTCCCCCCGGCCCTGGTCCCTGGGGAGCACCGGTGGCTGCTCAGAGCAGTGTGTGGAGGGTGGTGGGTGTTTTTGGCAGGGATGCCCGGCTGCCGGCACACAGCTCTTTCTTCCCCTCCACCTCCTTGGGGCTTGTCCCTCTCCTGCACACGCTGGCAGGACGGCGCGTCAGTGCCCACCCTGCGGTTACAGTGCCGGCTCCCGTGCTGCCCACCGAAGCTGTTGGCAGAGGAAATCTTGCGGCATGCCCTGTGCATTGCAGAGCGGCTGCTGGTGCCCTGAGCACTGAGTTTTACCCTGGTACTGACAGCCCAAGGGTCAACGGGTCCCTGGGTGCGGGGCTGGGAAGGTCACCATCGCTCCCTGCCCTGGGGTCTGGTGGGGGGCTGTAGGCTGGCTGAGGAAGGGGACTGGATGCTGCGTCCCTCGGTGCTGGGATCTGGCCAGAGCCTGTGCTCCTGCGACAGGGCATGAAGCCCCACGCATCACCATGTCCCAAGCAGAGGGTGCTTGTGGTGGCAGGCGCTGCGCTGCCAGACCTGCACTCACACTGGTGTCATTGTGGCTGTAGCCAGAGAGCCCGAAGGATGCGCCGTCTGCGCCCTCAAATCCTGAGCCCCCGAAGAGCCCCGAGCCTCCCCCTGGGCAAGGGAAGAGCCCAGAGCCGGTGCTGAACGGCGCGGCTGTGAACGGGCTGGAGGGCCCGGCTGCCGAGGCGCAGGGGGACGACGGCCAGGGGCTGTCCCGCCGCAGGGTGGTCCGGGTAGTGCGCAAGGTGGTCCGCAAAGTCCTGCCGGGGGAGGACGCTGGCAGTGCCAAGGAGCTGGGGCGAGATGCCAAGTCTCCCGAGCCAGTGCCGCCCCCCAGGAAGGAGGAGACGGGCCGTCCTGCTGTCCCAGCTCCCCCCGCCGCACCGCCTCCCCCCACCATGCTGGCAGCCCCCACCAAGCCGGAGACCAAGGATGAGATCTCAGCAGGGCTCAAAACCCTCATGGCGAAGGGCAAAACCAAAGAGCACCGGCCGCGGCTCCGGCCAGGGGACAGGCGGGAGGAGAAGTCCCCCGAGCCGGCTGGGGGGGACGCGAAGCCGTCCCTGTCCCCAGGCGCTGAAGCCAAGCCGGAGCCACTGGTGCAGCCTTCGGGAGGGAAAGCGGAGCCGGCAAAGGTGTCCGCTCCGAAACCCACTGCCCTGGAGAGGCACAAGGTACCGGTGTGTGCACGGCGGGGGATGCTTTAACATGGCAGTGGGGTTGTGCCACCCGGCGCGGCATGGTGTGAGCTCACCCGCATGGTTTGCAGTGGTTTTGGGGTATGCAGTGCTGGGTGGGGGTCACTAAAAAGTTGTGTAAAAAGGGGCAGTTGTGTGTGCTGTGGCCGCCCCGTCACGCTGCCCCTTATTTCCCCCCCGGCTCATGTGGAGAAGAAGCTGCAGCCCAGCGAGAAGCGACCGACCCCCGCGAAAGCTGCCCCAACACCCCCCCAGCAGGTGTGTGGGAGTGGGGACCCGGGTCCCTGGGCAGTGCGGGGAACCCACCGGTACCCCGGCTGTGCCAGCCTCAGCGCTCGCGGGTCTGTGCCAGCCTGTGCCCCTGTACCTGCCCCGAGTGCCGGTGGGCTGCAGGGCTGGGAAAGCCTCTGCGATGGCCCCTCTGCTGCCTGCGAACGCAGGGCTGGTGGGGGCTGCGGTGCCGGTGGGGGCTGCAGGGCAGCCGGCTTGGTGCTAACGGTGCTCTGCCTCCAGGCTGCCCCCGGCCCCGTGTCCCATCTGAGCCCGTCGGAGGAGGCACAGCGCAGGCTGGAGAGGATCTTCACTGCTTCTGTAATTCTAGGGGTGTTGGCGCTCATGTGCCGCCTGCCCAGGGATGGGGATGTATGGGCAGCGTGCGGCTGCCCTGACCCTGCCGTGTGCTCTGCACAGGATGATTGTACCCCTGTGCCTGGCCACCAGCCCCGTGGTCCCTCTCTGGGTGGCACTGGCAGCAGGGGATGGATGATTGGGGCTGCCGGTGGGTTTGGGGTCGCTGCCCAGACCAGTGATGCCCAGCAGCCCCCACTGGCAGCATCTGTGTGGCAGCCCAGGCACGGCTGCCCGTGGCTGGGGTGATGCCCAGGCGGTGCTGTGGGGGTTGTGGCTGTGCCGGGGCCCTGTGGCGCGTCATGGTGCTGCTGCTGCTCTCTGCCTCTCACCCCCTCTCTTCTCCTTTCTCTCCTTCTTCCTCGCTGCCGTTAGCTGGACCCTGCCGCCTCCGCCTTGGCACCCAGCCAGGTACCGTACCCCCGTCCTCAGGAGCCCTCTGCCTCCGCTGGCGACCCCCTGCCATCCTCTGTCTGCCGCTGGGCTGGCGTCTGCGCCCGCGCCTCGTGCTGGAGCGTAAGGCTTTCCCTGTCCTGCACTGCTCCGTGGGCTGCCGTGTCACCCACGGGGCCGGAGGGTGCCGGGGCAGCCGAGGCTGGGTGCCTCTCCCCAGCGGGGCTGTGTCAGGGAGCCAGGCGTCCTGGGAGGGTGCTCTCGGTGGAGGTGGCACGGTTGGGGCGGGCCGGGGTGCGGAGCAGAATGGAAAGGGGCAGAGCACCCGGCACAGGCAGGACGCATGGCTGGTGCCGGAGCAGCTGTGGCGTGCAGCGCTGGCCAGGCTTGCAGCAGGTCGGCACGGTGACCCTGCAACCCCGGGGGCTTTGGCAGCGGGGCCTTGTGGCCGATGTTCTTCCCAGCTCCGTGCGTCCCCAGCATCGCGATGGACCTGCCGCTCCGCTGGCCACAGCGGTGGCCCTCACCAGGAGTGCCCATGGGGTTTGGCACAGCAGCACTTTGCCCAGGCTCGCTTTCCCCCGACGCTTTCTGTGCTGTCTGTGGGGCAGAGATTAACCCTTCTCGCCTTCACCATCCGTCTCTCGACCTTGCCAGGGTCAAGCGGACGATGCCCCGGCAGCCCCCTTTGGCTCCGGCCCTGCTGCAGCTCAGGTTTGGCTTTGGGCTCACCCTGCTCCTGGGTGACGGGGACATCCCCGCTTGCCGGCCGTGCCAGCCCGGCATTTCCTATGCCATGGTACTCTGCCATCACTGTGCCATGTCCTGTGTCCCTGCATTATGTCCCTGCAGTGTGTCCTGTCTCCCTACAGCGTGTCCCTGCCCCGTGTCCCTGCAGCATGTCCCATGTCCCCACAGCATGCCTGGTGTCCCTGCATCCTGGCACGTGGCTAGCATGGGTGCCCACTCTCTGGGCTGTGGTTTGGGACCTCAGCCCCTCCAGGCTTGCCCAGGGTGGCCATGATGAATGTGCTCATGGGCCACTGTGGCTTCATGTCTGCCCTGAGCTGTGGCAAGGGCCATGGTGGTCTCTGCAGCCCCGAGCCCACCGGGGTCCCCAGGGACAGTGGGCAAGCCAGGAACACATGCCAGCTTGGGGCTTGCAGAGGGTGGCCGTGGCTGCCCGGTACATGGCCCTGCGGCCAGGCAGCCCTGCTCCCTCCATCCCCAGGGATGTGGGGAGGGGATGAGATGGGGGGCAGGTGACTGTGACCATCCCATGTCCCGCTGTCCTGCAGGCCAAGACGGAGGAGCAGATAGCCGCTGAGGAGGCCTGGTATGAGACCGAGAAGGTGTGGCTGGTGCACAGGGATGGCTTCTCCTTGGGTGAGTCGGGGGTCAGCCCGGCGCCACTGGGACACAGGGTGCCCCATCCTCCCCGTGGCACAGCGAGTCCCCCCTGGCCTGGACACCGTGTCCCCAGGGGGCTGCCGACACAGCCCTGCTGAGCATCCCATGCCCCTCACAGGCAGCCAGCTGCGGCCAGAGGAGGGCAGCCCCCTGCCTGAGGGCAAGGTGAAGGTGAAGCTGGACCACGACGGAACCGTCCTGGAGGTGGAGGAGGATGATGTGGAGAAGGTAGGGCTGCAGGGTGGGGGACGGCGGGGCAGACCCCCGTTCGTCGCCTGATGCCCCCCCTCCTCCTGGCTGCCAGGCGAACCCCCCCTCCTGTGACCGTGCGGAGGACCTCGCCAGCCTCCTCTACCTCAACGAGTCCAGTGTGCTGCACACGCTGCGGCAGCGCTACGGCGGCAACCTCCTGCACACCTATGCTGGCCCCACCATGGTCATCATCAACCCGCTGAGCTCCCCTTCCATGTACTCTGAGAAGGTGACCCTGCTGCCGGGAGGGACCGGAGGGGACCGGCGGCTGGGAGCTGTGCCACTGTGCAGAGGGAGACGGTGAGGGTGGCAGGGTGCTGACCCTCGCCCGCTTCCCCCCACCCCACCAGGTCATGCACATGTTCAAAGGGTGCCGCAGGGAGGACACGTCCCCGCACATCTACGCGGTGGCCCAGGCTGCCTACCGCAGCATGCTGATGAGCCGCCAGGACCAGGCGGTCGTGCTGCTGGGCGCCAGTGGCAGCGGCAAAACCATCAACTGCCAGCACCTCATCCAGTACCTCGCCACCATCGCTGGCAGCACCGGCAAGGTCTTCTCCGGTGAGTCCCTGGCGGGGCGTGGTGTCCCCGTGCCACCTGCACACGCGCCTTGCTTTGCAGTCACAGCCCCCCGCAGCCTCCAGCACCCGGCAGCAGCCGGACACACACCACACGGCACGCTTTCACCTTCTCACGCCGGTCCCTTTACCGCGTTCTCGAGGGCTGCCGCGGTGCAGAGCACAGCACAGGAGCAGCAGCGCTTGCCCAGCCAGCGGTGCCAGCTCTGGCCGCCCGCCGCACAGCCCCTGCACCCCACCGCCCCACTTCTCTTCCCACAGCGGAGAAGTGGCAGGCTCTCTACACCATCCTGGAGGCTTTTGGCAATAGCAGCACCGGCATGAACAGCAACGCCACCCGCTTCTCCCAGATCATCTCTCTGGACTTCGACCAGGCTGGGCAGGTGGCGTCCGCCTCCGTACAGGTGAGGTGGCCGGGGTGGCTCTCCTTGGCGCGGGAGCCAATCCGTACTCACTGGGGTGGCCCCTCTTGGCATGACAGCTGGTTGATCCTTGCCGGGGTGTTTCTTCCTGGCCACATGCTCGCCCGTGAGCTCTGCCGCAGACCCCTGCCGGCTGCTCGGCCGTGCTCGCAGTGCTTAGCAGCCAGGCATCCTGCTCTCGTCTTTGTTCGCACCCAGATGTGCACAGATCAGATCGACGCCCCATCCTTGCTTGAACTAGCCCTGATGTCAGGGTGTCTTTCTCCCAGATGCCACCCCAGTGTGATAACAGCAGAGCCCTTAAAATTCAAGAGGGACACTTCGTGCTCCTGTAGTAGCAGCCACCCCAGGAGAGGAGATGCTCACGGATTGCTTGAACGATGTTTGCATTCATACGATGCCCTGCAGTGGGCGGGAGACCCTCACGTCTCAGTGAGGACCCTGGGCTGGCAGCAAGGATGAGACCGGGGCTGGAGGGGGGGTGTCGCGGTGGGTGTGGGGCCCTTGAGGACAGTTCCCAAGCCTCCCACCTCTGCCAGACGCTGCTGCTGGAGAAGCTGCGCGTCGCCAAGCGCCCAGCCAACGAGGCCACCTTCAACGTCTTCTACTACCTGCTGGCCTGCTCTGACAGCGCCCTGCGGTGAGCTGGGGGGACGAGGGCATGGCCCCTGGCCTGGGGGGTCTCCAGGGTCTCTCACACGAGGCTGATCTCAGTGTTTATCCCCGCAGGACTGAGCTTCACTTCAACCACCTGGCAGAGAACAACGTCTTCGGCATCACGCCCCTCTCCAAGGTCACTGCTATGGGGCTGGGTGGGGGGCTGTGGGGGNGAGCCAGGCTCCCACACCAATGGCTCCCGTTGTCTTCTGCAGCCAGAGGAAAAGCAGAAGGCGACCCAGCAGTTCAACAAGCTCCAAGCTGCCATGAAGGTGATGGGCATCTCCGGTGATGAGCAGAAAGCCTTCTGGCTCATCCTGGGGGCCATTTATCATCTGGGGGCCGCCGGGGCCACAAAAGGTAATGAGCTGCTCGGGGCTGGGAGGTATTAACGAGCTGAGGCTCGGGGCTGCTGGCTGCATGGGTCCCGGAGCGATTGCTGGCACCTTGGCACCTTGCAAATGGCCCCTCCAGTGTGGCCAGACCCTGGGGGGGATGGTGTTTGGGGCTGCATCAGCTGAGTGACAGTGCCCTGCCACCCTGGGTGCTCTGGGGCACCCGGTTTTGCGCCCTTGGTTGGGGTGGTCCCACTGGCTGGTGGGAATCAAAACACCCCCAGACCCTGGGCTGGCCCCTGCCAACCTAGGGGACCGCGAACCTGGCTGGGGCTGAGGGATTTGAAGGGTACGTGTGTCCCCCGTCCCCAGTGTGACAACTCTTCCCCCTGTTGTCCCCGCAGAACCGCTGGCGGACAGAGCCGGTAATTGGAGCGGCGGGGGGGCTCTGCTCCGGGTGGCGCCGCGTGGTGCTGGTTTGGGGGCTGAAATGGGTGCTTGGAATGCTGTTGGTGTGCCAGGACCAACCCTGACCCCTGGCTGGGTCCTGGCAGCCCCAAGTTTGCCTGCTGCCTGTCAGGACCCCCCCCACCCGGTCCTCTTGGCACCATCAGTGGTGTGGGGCAGGGTTGTCCTAGCACCCAGAGCTCACAGTGGACTGCAGGGCTTGTTCTGGTGGGCACCAGCTTCAGTCTCCATCCCTGGGGGTGGTGAATTTGCCTTCGTGGGGCTGCTTTTCTCCCCCTGGGGCTTTTGCCTTCCCCCTGCGGTGCTGGAAGCCCCCGTGGTGCTGCGCGCTGGTGAGAGGGCCTGGGCACAGCATACCCAAAATGGGCATCTGGAGCTGGCAGCTGCTCCCAGGGAATTTGCAGTCCTGGCGGAAAAGATGAGTCGGGGCTGGGGAGGGAGAAGACTGGAGGGGTCTCTGGGGCACACCGGGGTGCAGTGCTGGCCCACGGGGTGCTTCGAGGCACTAGAGGGCAGCAGGGCCCCGCTGCAGCCACCACGGTGGGATGCTCCAGCAGCTTGGGAGCCTCTTCATGGGGGCCTGCTGGGGGGTAACCCCAGATCCTGCATGGGGCGAGCATCCCAACCCCAGCTCTGTGCTGCTCCTGGAGCCTCCCCGGCACCTCATGGGCACTGGGAATGCTCAGAGCCAGCTCAGCCACACCAGTCCTGTTTCCTTGGCACCTTGACACTTGTGCCGGGCTGGATCCAACAGTGGCTCCCCATGCTCTGGAGCAGAGCTGAGCTGTTCCCCACCAGTGCCCACAGTGCGGCTGGGGCTCACAGGGGAAGAGCCCCCACGCTGGGTTGCAGGATCTCACTGCGGCATTTCCTGGGGGGAGACCAGGCTTGGAATGTGCGTGGCGGTGCCTGTGCGTGGCGTGTTTTGGCAAGAGGGCGTCCCCGTGCCGCGTGTCCGCGCTGTCGCGTGCCGTTGTTTCTAACCCCTGTCTCTGTTCGCATGGTGCATGCTGCCCTTTTGCAATGCAGACGCCGATGAAGGTAAAGTCCTGTTCTCCGCGCGTGTCTCTGGCTTCCCCCTCCCACGTGCCACCACCTTCCCACTGTCCTGTCCCTGTGTGTCACCATTAACCTGCTCCCACCTGCCCTGCCTTCCCCTGGCATCCATGTGCTTGTGTCTGGCACCCGTGGTCTGTCCTGCTGTGTCGTGGCAGGGCTGCTGGGTGCGTGTGGCCGAGCAGGGACATGTCCCCATGCTGGGACAGCTCAGAGCTCCACACCATTGCAGGTCCCACGAGTTCCCAGGCAGCGGTGGTGAGGGGTGACCCCCACTCCCTGCCCTGTGGCGTGGCTCTGGGCTCAGCCCTGCAGAGGCATGAAGCCGTTCACCCCCCGATCTCCTCTAATCAGACCCCAAAACACGCTTCCTGGCCCTCTGGTGCCAGCGATGTGCTCCCACTGTGCACAGCATCCCCAGCCTACTCTGGGGGACCCTGAGACCGTCCCAGGTCTGGCTGGAAATGGCCCCCATTTGGGGAGATGCCCTGGCCAGCGCTGAGCCCCATTCTTCACTCTCCAGCCGGGAGGAAGCAGTTTGCACGGCACGAGTGGGCTCAGAAAGCCGCCTACCTGCTGGGCTGCAGCCTGGAGGAGCTCTCCTCCTCCATCTTCAAGCACCAGCCCAAGAGCACCCTGCAGCGATCCACCTCCTTCCGGCAGGGCCCTGATGAGCCCCCCCTGGGCGATGGTGGCACAGGTAGGCTGAGGGATGATGGGGACAATGGGTGGCCCTGGGGTACATCCGGGCTGGGGATGCTCACGGTTGCCTTGGCCAGGTCCCAAGCTGACGGCGCTGGAGTGCCTGGAGGGCATGGTGGCCGGTTTGTACTCCGAGCTCTTCACCCTCCTCATCTCCCTCCTCAACAGGTATGCGCTGGGGAGCCAGGGGGAGAGCTGGGAGGGGGGCTGACAGCACCCGCTCACCCCGCTGTGTCCCTTTGTCCCCCACAGGGCACTGAAGTCGAGCCAGCACTCGGTGTGCTCGGTGACAGTGGTTGACACCCCTGGGGCGCAAAACCCCGAGCTGGCAGGGCAGAGCCGGGGAGCCACCTTCGAGGAGCTCTGCCACAACTACGCCCAGGAGCGCCTGCAGCTCCTCTTCCACCAGCGCACCTTCGCCCGCGAGCTGGAACGCTACAAGGAGGTACCAGGGACACCTGGGGCTGCCATCGCTTCTTGCCCTCCCTTCCCTTCTCCGCACGAGCGTCTCCTACGATGTCCCTCCAGTTTGTTACCCAACAGTCGCTTGGACTGGGTCCAACCGAAGCAGCTCTGACATGATGCTCGGGGCAGCAGGGCTTTCCCCAAGGGCTCCCACTGCTGGCCGTGCCTTTGCTGGCAGCTCCAGCCCCAGCCGGGCAGCTTTGCCTGCAAACGTGCCAGGCTGGGAGGTGATGGGGTGGCTGTGAATGGTGGTGGTGGGGAAGACAACTGCTGCTGCACCACCGTGACACTGACAGCCCAGGGGGACCCCTCCATGTGTCCTCATCCCCCCTTGGCACTTGGCATCGCCCTGTGCTGTGCTGGTGCCAACAGGGTGGTAGGATGCTGGGAAAGCCCTGCCTCCTGCCTAGACCCCACTGAGACCAATGTCCTGACCGGCTGCTGGTCCCTATCGCTGTTCCCCCGCTGAGCGGGCACTAACGATGCTTCTGTCCACCCCTCACAGGAGAACATAGAGCTTGCCCTGGCTGATGCCGAGCCCGGCTCCTCTGACTCTGTAGATGCTGTAGACCAGCCCTCGCACCAGGCACTCGTAAGCACCCACTGCACTTCCTCGCAGCCGCATCACAGCAGTTTGTAGCGTGAAGCAGCGGCCGGGCAGCTTTCCTGGCCCTTTGGCAGTAGTTAGGGGAAGGAGAGGGGCTGTCCCGAATGCTTGGCCATGAGAGTGTGGCTGCCGAGCGTGTGTACAGCCTGCATCCCTGGTGCATCCCCTGGTATGATGTCCCCTGCAACCCCGGGAGCTGCCTGAGCCACGGGCAGGAGGGTGAGGATCCCTTGGGTGATCCCCAGGGTGCTCCAGTCCCTGAGGTGCACTCTGGTCCTCAAGGTGCTCGGGTCCACAGGGTGCATAGGTCCCCAAGGTTTTCCAGTCCCTGGGGTGCATAGGTCCCCGGGGTGCACCACTCCCTGGGGTGTTTCAGTCCTGGCTGGAGGAGGCTGCAGAGACTGAGGGGGGCTGTAGCGCCAGCCCTGCGCTGGGTTTCATCACGCAGGTGCCTGAGCACAGCGTTTTCCACCCCAGCGAGCATCTCACTGCCCAGAGTATCACGTATGACTCTTTTCCTGCTGGCTCTCCATTAAGCAGGGGCCTTTCTGTGTGGTGCCGCTTTGCCTGGCTGCTGGCAGCGGCTGAGGTTCCATACTCCCTGGGTAGCCCGGGTCCTCCCATCCCTGTCCTGGGGTACACCGGCATGCTGGGCTGGGTGCAAGCGCAGTGTCACCCACAGGTCCGGTCACTGGCCCGCACGGATGAAGCGCGGGGGCTGCTGTGGCTGCTGGAGGAGGAGGCGCTGCAGCCGGGCGGCAACGAGGACACCTTGCTGGAGCGGCTCTTCTCCTACTACGGCCCCCAGGAAGGAGGCAAGAAAGGTCAGAGGGGGCACCGCAGGGTCGTGCGTTGGTGAAGCAGCCGGTCCCGTGCCCATCGTACCGTGTCTCCCTGCAGGGCACAACCCACTGCTCCCCAGTGACAAGCCCCGACACTTCCTCCTGGGTCACAGCTCAGGGACCAACTGGGTGGAGTACGATGCCACGGGCTGGCTCAACCACGTCAAGCACAACCCGGCCTCCCAAAACGCCTCTGTCCTGCTGCAGGAGTCACAGAAGTGAGTGGGGTCCCAGGAAGGGGAGGAGGGTCACAGCAGGGGGGAGAGGTGATTTTGGGGGGTGACGTCCCCTCTGTGCCCTGCAGGAAGATCATCAGCAGCCTGTTTGCCGGCCGGGGTGGGTCGGCACTGGTGCTGTCAGGCTCGGTGGCAGGACTGGAGGGGGGCTCCCAGCTGGCCTTGCGCCGGGCCACCAGCATGCGCAAGACCTTCACAACCGGTGTGGCCGCCGTCAAGAAGAAGTCCCTCTGCATCCAGATCAAGCTGCAAGTGGTGAGTGAGGGGGTGCCAAGGTGGGGTCCCCACATCTGGTTGGGCCACTGATGCATGTCACCGCTCACCCCGCTCTCCCGGCCCCACAGGACGCCCTCATTGACAGCATCAAGAAGTCCAAGCTCCACTTTGTGCACTGCTTCCTGCCTAAGGCGGCGGGGGGCGGTGGGGACCCCCGGGCTCTGCCGTGCCGGCGGGTGAGCGGCAGCGAGCTGGAGCTGCCGGCAGAGCACTGCGAGGCCGGACTCATGCAGCTGGACGTGCCCCTCCTGCGCGCCCAGCTCCGCGGTTCCCGCTTGCTTGACGCCCTCCGCATGTACCGCCAAGGTGAGCCATGCCACCGGCACCCCAGCACCCAGGCAGGGGGAATGCCGGGGCTGCAGTGTGCGTCCCGCTGCGGGGATGGATGTCAGGGGGGTCCCAGCTGTGTCTCCTTCCTGGGGAACCAAAGCCTCCTGGGGGAACCCGTTCGGCATGTGCCCTTGCTCCGAGCCCCGCGGCTGCCAGCCATCCCCCAGGGCAGTCCTGTCCCTGTCCTCCCTCCCCTGCGGGGCTGTTATCTGCACCAGGGACAGGCATGGCCTTAATTGGGTGTCTCCGCTGGTGCCGCCGGCTCCTGGCAGCTCTCCTGCTGGCAGCTGGCCCCTGTCCCGCTGAGGCGAGGGACTCCGGGTCGTGCTGAGCAAAGCATTTATCAATACATGCGGCCAGCCGCCCAGCCAAGGTTTTATTGCCTGGAGTATGGACCCTTCCTGCCGCGATCGGAAATCGATGCTGCCCGCACACCTCCTGGATCGATGGCCGTGGCCAGCCGGCTGTGCCCAGGGTCAGGGTCCCCGTCAATACCCCGTCGTTAATTAAGATGTGGAGGCTCAGCGCTATGAGCCTGACGCAGAAATTGGCTGCGGCTCAGAGCGGAGCCGGAGCCCGGCCTGTTTGCTTGCACAGGCAACACACGTGTCCCTGCGCTTACCCCGAGGCGGGATCTGGCTGCTTTCTCCCCAGATCCTGGCCAAAATTGTTGGAGGACACAGCCAAGGAAAACCTCTCAGGGAGGGTCAGGGCACTCCAGCCGTGCCTGGCCCCATGGGGAGCTTGTGCCACGTGGGGTAACCCCATCAGCTCTCCCAAAAGATGGGGCCCAGGGAGTCAGGGCACGCGGGGCTGTCCCTGGCCCTCCCCCGGGTGTCGCGGCTGCCCCCGCAGCCCTACTCTCCCTTGCTGCCCACAGGGTACCCCGACCACATGGTGTTTGCGGAGTTCAGGCGGCGCTTTGACGTCCTGGCCCCGCACCTGACCAAGAAGCACGGGCGCAACTACATTGTGGTGGACGAGAAGCGGGTACGTGCCCCGTGCTGGGGCTGCTGCTGTGGTCCGAGGGTCCCCTGCACCCCGGGGTGCTGCCAGCCCAGCCTGATGCCCTTCCCTCCCCGCAGGCGGTGGAGGAGCTCCTGGAGTCGCTGGACCTGGAGAAGAGCAGCTACCACATGGGCTTGAGCCGGGTATGATGCTGGATGCTGGCTGTGCGTGCCGGCGGCGGCACGGGGCAGGGGTGGGCAGCACGGCTCGGCACAGCGTGGCGGGGCAGCACAAGGGCGGCACTGTTCTCTCCCACCTACGGCATTCCTCAAGCCTGGAGAATAAAGCCCCACAGTGAGACAGGGCCAGTGGCTGCAGAGGGGAGAGCCACATCCCCACTGGCTGGTGTTGCGGGAGGGTGGCACAGCGTGGCCGGAGGGATGCCGGCACCCGTCGGCATCTCATCCTGCTCCCCTCCCGCAGGTGTTTTTCCGGGCCGGGTCACTGGCCAAGCTGGAGGAGCAGCGGGACGAGCAGACCAGCAGGAACATCACCCTCTTCCAGGCGGCGTGCAGGGGCTTCCTGGCACGGCAGCAGTTCAAGAAGAGGAAGGTTTGTCCCAGCGGCTCTCCCCTCCCCGCTCCGCTGCACAATTTCGCCTAAAATGGGCAGTGCAGCCTTTCTGCCGCCGCCTGGGCCAGCGCCTCCTCCTCCCACCTCTCCCCCGCGCCTGCCCAGCCGTGGGGAGCCGTGGGGGGCCGGGGAGAACCGGGGGGCCAGGGGGAACCGGCAGGGAGGGTGCTGGGCATCGCCGCGGTGGGATGAAGCGACATATTGGCTCCTACTTTTATTATTAAAGAGGGCGTAAAATAGGCGTCTCGGCAGCACCTCTCCTTCTGCAAGATTAGCGTTTGGAGGGGCTGGAGAGAATCAAACAGCAGATAAGCCGGGTGCAATTAGCCCAAATGCTAACGAAGGGGAGCATGCCGGGGTGCCAGCAGGGGTGCTGAGCATCCACCCGCCCCACTTTGCCCCACCGGTGACACCCCGTGCTGACACCGTACCCTGGGCAGATCCAGGATTTGGCCATCCGGTGCGTGCAGAAGAACATCAAGAAGAACAAGGGGGTGAAGGGCTGGCCCTGGTGGAAGCTCTTCACCACCGTGCGGCCCCTCATCGAGGTGCAGCTCACCGAGGACCAGATCCGTGGCAAAGACGTGAGTATCTCTGTGCCGGGGGACGCTGGATGGGGCAGGGTGGGCTCAGGGTGGCATTGGTCCCAGGCAGGGCCCCGCAGTGGGATGGGACGCTGCACCCCGCAGCAGGGTGGGATGCAGGACCCTATGGTGGGTTGGGATGCAGGACCCTGTGGTAGGATGGGATCCAGGAGCCCATGATGGGGTGAGATGCAGGACTGCGGGTGCCCCACGCCCCATCAGTGCCAGGCTCGAATTGCTCCCTAATTTGCGAATCAGCATGTCATTAGCATCCCGAGAGCCTGCTGTTGCATGAGCCCAATTACAAGGCGTGGAGAATGGAAATGAAACCGTGTGCCGAGAGGCATATGCGGGGGCTCTGCACCATGCTGGCAACCAGACACTCATGCCCCCGCTGAGCCTGCCCGGCACGGAGCTGTTGCCTGGCTCAGCTTTCACCCCGACCTGCTGAGAACGGGTGGCCAGGGTGGGGGCACCTGGGCCCCCTCCTCCCCTCTCCCAGCTTGTACTGGGACCAGAGGAGGGGAAGAGAAAGATGTGCTTGAAGCTGGCAGCTGGGCACGCCTCCCCAGTGCTGGCTGGTGGTCCTGGGGCATGCCGGTGGGTCCCCTCCCTCCCTGCTTGGGCTGGGTGCATCCAGACCCTTTGGAGAGCTGCCGATGGGTGGTTTTGCTCCCACCCCCTGTCCCGAGGGGTGTGGGGACCCCTCTCTGGCTTTGCCGGGGCTGCCTGGCGTTTCGACACCATTTATGGGGTTGGAGTCAGCACAGCGGTGGAGCGGGTTGGGGAAAGTCCCTGCCCAGCCCTTGGCAGGGGAGATCGGCCCTCGCCCTGTGGAGCCCCCACCCTGCCCACCCAGTGCAGGGGTGGGGACTGGGGGGGTGCGGAGACCTGCCAGGTTCCTGCCTGCCAACCTCTTCCCCTTGCGCCTGCCCCCTCCCTCGCCGCCCGCTCTGTTGCAGGAAGAGATCCAGCAGCTGAAGAGCAAACTTGAGAAGGTGGAGAAGGAGCGTAACGAGCTCCGGCTCAACAGCGACCGCCTGGAGAGCAGGGTAGGTCCTTACCGTGACCGGGACAGGGTGCGGTGCCGTGCTGGCCTGCTCCGGTGCCTACCCCGGCCCACGGTCCTGCTCCCCCCACCCAGATCACAGAGCTGACGTCGGAGCTGACAGACGAGCGAAACACCGGCGAGTCGGCCTCCCAGCTGCTGGACGCCGAGACAGCTGAGAGGCTGCGGGCCGAGAAGGAGATGAAGGACCTGCAGGTACATGTGCTTCTCCTCTGCCTCGTGGCGTCTCCTGGCACCCCTCCGATGCTCACCACGGCCGTGTCCCCTCCCAGGCCAAGTACGATGCTCTGAAGAAGCAGATGGAGTCGATGGAGATGGAGGTGATGGAGGCTCGGCTCATCCGGGCGGCTGAGCTCAACGGGGAGCTCGATGATGATGATTCAGGTACCGTGCTGCCTCCAGTGCCCGCTGCCAGCACACCTGGGGTGCCCTGTGGTCACAGCACCATGCCCTCCTCTCCACAGTGGCCCCATACCACCCCACACAGCTCCTTGGTGACCCCGTTTCCCCACGCAGGCGGCGAATGGCGGCTGAAATACGAGCGGGCGGTGCGGGAGATCGACTTCACCAAGAAACGGCTGCAGCAGGAACTGGAGGACAAACTGGAGGTGGAGCAGCAGGGCAAGAGGCAGCTGGAGCGGAGGGTGAGTGGGGGGGCTCTGGTCCCCCCGGCGTGGGGATGGGCAGTCACTGCCTGCTTGAAGCTACACATGGGGACCGTGTGGCCAGGGCAGCAGGGACATGGTGGCTTCCCGGAGCCCTCACTGCCCTGCCTGCTCCTGCCTGCAGCTGACGGACCTGCAGGCAGACAGCGAGGAGAGCCAGCGGGCGCTGCAGCAGCTGAAGAAGAAGTGCCAGCGCCTGGCCGCAGAGCTGCAGGACACCAAGCTGCACCTCGAGGGCCAGCAAGGACGTAACCACGACCTGGAGAAGAAGCAGCGGAGGTGGGGTCTGCACGCTGGCAGTGGAGGGGACACAGAGGGGACAACATCCTCACTGTGCAGCGAGCCTCTTGCAAAGTGGCATTACCATTTTAGCAGGGATTTGGGCACTTCACCAGCTCCCACTTGGCTGAGGTATCTCCAGCAGAATGGGGCTGCCCGGGGTGGATGTGTTCATTGAGGGGGGGACCCCAATGCCCTTTTGGGGGTCCCGGAGCTGAGTGATCCCCCTGTGTGGGGCTGTGCCCCGTGGTGGAGGCTGCTCGTGCCCCGCGGCTCTGCTTGCTGCTCGCTCTCATCCCGTCCCCTCTCCCAGCCCCAAAGTTTGCTAACGTTATTAAGCAGCAGGGACGCTTTCATCTCATTATGGTAATGATCACACACACAAATACAGCGAGAGAATCCAATCTAATTAATTTCAATTTCCGTGGATTGGAGTCTGTGCTAATGCAGCTGTTTATTACCCAGCGCGAGGAAAAATGGGGATTAGCTGCCGAGGTGTTTAACGCAGGTCACAAACTCAAGTGCAGGGTTGTTTTCCAAGCCCCAAAGGCAGCGATTTCAGAGCAAACCCAGTTGATCCCATCCCAGGGGCAATTGGGAGAGGCTGCCCTGGAGCTGCCTGGCTCTAGGCTGTGCTGAGCCCCACCAGGGGCTTGTGTCCCCTCCGGGGCTGGGACCGGTGCCATCTCACATGGGACTGCAGCACCGGGTTGTGGCTGGGGCAGGTGAGCTGCCACAAAAGCCCATCTCTGCTGGAGCTCCCCCGGTGTCCTGCAGCTCCTCCATGTCCTGCAGCCCCTCTGTGTCCTGCTTGGAGGGTGAGGTGTCCCTGGCTGCCTCCGTGTAGCCAAGCCCATGCCGTTAGCAGCCGCGGTCCCCACCGGCACGTGCCGGCCCCGCAGAGCGGCTGATGGGGCTGCTGGGGACTGCGCTGCGGGCTCTGCGCTCTCCATTAGCTGCTGAGCGACGGCATCGGGAGGAGTTTCTCCAAGTGGCTCCACACCACCGTGTTGGCAATTAAAGGCTCATCAGCAGCATGTTTTGAACGAGCACCCGGCAGCACGCCGCCCTTCCCAGTGCCTGCTGCCGTGGCATAGGGATGCTCGGCACGGTGCTGGTGGTGCGGGGCTGGGACCCGTGCCCAGTGCCCATCGAAGGGTGCTGAGCACCCGCCCCACTCTCCCCCCGCAGGTTTGACAGCGAGCTCTCGCAGGCACACGAGGAGGCACAGCGGGAGAGACTGCAGCGGGAGAAGCTGAGCCGCGAGAAGGATGTGCTGGTGGCCGAGGTCTTCGGCCTCAAGCAGCTGCTGGAGGTGAGCGGCCCCCGGTCCTCTCCCCAGTGTCCCAACCAGCAGGTGCCCCGGGCTCATGGTGACACCCTGTCTCGACAGGACAAGGACTCGGACATTGCGGGACTGACGCAGAAGGCAGAGGCGCTGGAGGCCGAGCTGCAGGACATCTCCTCCCAGGAGTCGAAAGACGAGGCCTCCCTGGCCAAGGTGAAGAAGCAGCTGAGGGACCTGGAGGCGAAGGTCAAAGACCAGGAGGAGGAACTGGATGAGCAGGCTGGGACCATCCAGATGCTGGAGCAGGTACGGCGGGGAGGGGCGAGGTTTCTGGGTGGGGTGGTTTCATGCAGGGCTGTTATTACCTGGGCCGGGCTTGCCCGGGAAGAGGAGGCGGTCGCCCTCAGCCCGGCATCGGGCCAGGCATCACGGCTGCCGACACAGCTCCTGGCCCTCCGTGCCATGGCCCGGCAGGTCACTGTGGGGCGAGCAGCCCAGCTGGCCTCAGACAGGGGGGTTTTCTGGGTGAGTGGCCCAGGGAGTGGCGTGGGGGGGGTGTCCCCATGTCCCCTTTGCTCTGACCACATCCCCCCCATTTGCAGGCCAAGCTGCGGCTGGAGATGGAGATGGAGCGGCTGCGGCAGACCCACGCCAAGGAGGTGGAGAGCCGCGACGAGGAGGTGGAGGAGATTCGGCAGTCATGCCAGAAGAAGGTAGGGCTCGGCTGCAGCCCCTCTGCCCAGGGGGTGGCCAGGATGCGTCCCCGTGCCCCGGCCAGCTGCCGGGAGCTGCCAGCCGGGCACCATCACACAACGCCCGGCTCCCACGCGGCCACAGCCCGGCTCCACTGGCCCAGCAGGTCCAACCGGTCCCTCTGCTGCTTGGGCCAGCGCTTGCTGGGCTTTTCACCTCTGGTTGCACAAACACCTGGCCAGTGGGGTCACCTGGTATCCCCAGTATGTGGGGACACTTGAGGACAGGGGTCCTGGCTGCTTCCCGTCACCCTGACTATCTGCCTGGGCTGTCCCCCAGCTGAAGCAGATGGAGGTGCAGCTGGAGGAGGAGTATGAGGACAAGCAGAAGGTGCTGAGAGAGAAACGGGAGCTGGAGAGCAAGTTATCTGCCGTCAGCGAGCAGGTATGGTGCAGGGCAGGTGGGCACATGCCTCACTTTAGGGATCCCGAGGTGGGATGGGTACACTGCCAGTACTGTGCCCTGGCACGGTCCTTCCTGCCACAGGCCAACCAGCGGGACTTTGAAACGGAAAAGCGGCTGCGCCGGGACCTGAAAAGGACAAAGGCGCTGCTGGCCGATGCACAGATCATGCTGGACCACCTGAAGAACAATGCACCCAGCAAGAGGGAGATCGCCCAGCTCAAGAACCAGGTGTGCATCCAGACCCCCCCAAAACTACAGCCCTTGAGGGACACGGGGTGTCCCCGTCCCCTGGCTGGGTCCTGAGCTGTGTCCCTGCAGCTGGAGGAGTCAGAGTTCACCTGTGCAGCTGCTGTCAAGGCCCGCAAGTCAATGGAGGTGGAGATTGAAGACCTCCACCTGCAGATCGACGACCTTGCCAAGGCCAAGGCAGCAGTAAGTGTTTTTTGGGATGTGATGCACCATGATGGGGCTATGCCCCACCTGCAGCCAGCGGAAGACCCCCCCCCACTGGCGTGTTGCACACTGGCAGGGTGACCCCACACCGTTCAGGGTGGGTTTGGGGGGTGGGTGCCCCGTCTCCTGGGGTACAGCAGGAGACACAGGCGGCTCCCCTCAGCTGGAGGAGCAGCTGAGCCGGCTGCAGCGGGAGAAGAACGAGGTGCAGAGTCGGCTGGAGGAGGACCAGGAGGACATGAATGAGCTGATGAAGAAGCACAAGGCAGCTGTGGCCCAGGTGAGAGGTGAACGGCAGCTGTGGCACCCCCAGCCCCCCATTAACACCCCTCTTGGAGCCAGCGCAGCGGGATCCCCGCTGATGGCCCTGGTGTGTCCCACAGGCATCCCGGGACCTGGCGCAGATGAACGACCTCCAGGCACAGCTGGAGGAGGTCAGCAAGGAGAAGCAGGAGCTGCAGGAGAAGGTGGGGAGCGCCGACATTGGGCATAGGCATGCACCCCAAGTGAAGCCAGGGGAACGGGGGGGCACCCAGAGACCCACTGCCTACACTATGGAGGGGCCCCCTGCAACCTGGGGGGTGCAGAGCAGTCCCATGGGGAGCTCTCCGTTGGGATGGGAGCAGTGTGGCCAGCAGCTCTGCTGCAGGGCAGCGTGGTGGGGGACCAGGGAGGTTGTGGTCAAGGCTGAGGCTGTGCCCCCCCCTGCAGCTGCAAGGCCTGCAGAGCCAGCTGGAGTTCCTGGAGCAATCCATGGTGGACAAGTCACTGGTGAGCCGGCAAGAGGCCAAGATCCGCGAGCTGGAGACCAGGCTGGAGTTCGAGAGGACACAAGTCAAGCGCCTGGAGGTAGGCGCTGGGCAATCCCTCTGCTCCAGCTGGGACCGAGCTGCAGCGGGACCGTGATGCGAAGCTGCCCAGGGGGTCTGCTGAGCGTATCCCCAATATCGCCTCCCTGGGACCCCCCACACTGCAGCCCTTCCCTGCGAGCAGCCCGGCCCCACAGGGAGAGCTCCCTGCAAGCGCCGATAACAGTAATCCACCACCCAGCCCGGCAAAGTGCTGCTATTTCCCTGCATTGACTTAGGGAAATTATAGACTCTCCCGGCCCTGCTAAACACAGCCTGCTTTATATTCTGCCTTTGCAGCTCTGCCGGGGGAGCGGAGCAGCTTAGCTCTCCTCTTAATATCTTCCTAGCTGTTATTTCCCTTCCCCACTCTCTCTGCCGGGGCCATAAATATGCAGCGGCTGGCTCGGCGGCTGGGGGAGAATGGGAGCTATTTTTTCCCTACATTACACGCTGTAATTACTTCACACACAGTTAAATCTATTTTTCCAATTCGGCAAAGCCTCCGCGGGTTGTTCTGCCCCTTTCCTGGCCCTGGACAAGGGGTTCTCCTCCATCTCCTTGTGTAAATTCATGGGGATGGGATCCGTCCTTGCCTGAGCCCTTGGTCGGTGTTGCTGCAGGGTGGGGGTGTCTATGGGGGGATCTGGGGTGACCCTGTGCCCGCTGCTCCGCAGAGCCTGGCCACACGGCTGAAGGAGAACATGGAGAAGCTGACGGAGGAGCGGGATCAACGCGCGGCTGCCGAGAACCGGGAGAAGGAGCAGAACAAGCGGCTGCAGCGGCAACTCCGCGACGTCAAGGAGGAGATGGGCGAGCTGGCCAAGAAGGAGGCGGAGGCCAGCCGCAAGAAGCACGAGCTGGTGAGGCACCTATGACGGGGCCAGGCAGGGGAATGGGGGCTTTCCATGGGGTACCTGGCTCAACCCACTCCCTTCCCTGCAGGAGATGGACCTGGAGAGCCTGGAAGCTGCCAACCAGAGCCTGCAGTCGGACCTGAAGCTGGCCTTCAAGCGCATCGGGGACCTACAGGCGGCCATTGAGGATGAGATGGAGAGTGACAGCAACGAGGACCTCATCAACAGGTGAGAGCGCCTGGGCCTGGCTCCCACGCGAGGCATGTCACTGGGGCTCACCGCTTCTCCTTGCCACTTCTGAAATGCCACGGGGACCCCTCGGCTCTGTGTGGCCCTGGCAGGATGCTGTCCATCCATCCGTGCATCGTGCACACCTGCATCCGTCCATCCGTGCATCGTGCACATGTGCATCTGTCCATGCATCCGTCCATCCATGCATTGTGCAGCTGTGCACACGTGCATCAGTCTGCGCATCTGCGCATCCCTCCCTCCACTCACAGCCCCATGCAGCTTCACCCATGGAAGTGCCTGAACTGGAGCCAGGGCCGTGCCGGCTGGCTGGAAACAGCCCGGAGGGCCCCAGGATCCAGGGCAGCACAGGCTGGCAGGAGGTCTGGGACACTGGGATCCAGCCCAGCCCAGGACACTGGGATCCAGCCGGGTGCAGCCCCATGCCAGGGGTACAGCACAGCCACATCTCCCTCCCCTGGCCCTTCCCCACCATTTAATTTTGCCCCCCGCCCCCGTTCATTCCCCACCTACTTGGTCTTTT
>VYXH01005913.1:142002-153091 GCA_013397275.1 Burhinus bistriatus
TTTTTTAAGTCTCACAGCCTGGGTTTCTGGTTGGAGGAGCCCAAAATCACTAACCTCACTGAATGCTGCTGTTCAAGTCCCTCTTATAAATCGCATTCTGCTGTGAAGCACTGCTAGCATGGCAAAGTGACCCAAGTTGCCTAAAGCTGACCAGCTGCCCGTTACGGTAAACAGACAGTACCAGTTTTGTGGCACTGCCCAGCAAAAAAGCTTGCCTTAGCTGCTGGGTCACCCCGTGGCTGTGCTGGGAGAGGTATGCTGCATCCGTACTGGGGCCTGCTAGCTCCATCAAACTTCTTGCAATGCTTGCCTTTTCATGTTTATATTTGGAGCGTTTGGCTCCATTTCACCTCTGATTTGGCAGTCTTTGCCAAAGTGCTTTTGTCGAAGAACTGCAGTAACAGAGCTGCAAAGAGAAGTAGACGAAGCTAACTAGCCTGAGTTTTGCATATTTTCTATGAGTCACGTCGGTTAAGTGCTTTGCACAAAAAAATGGAAAAAAAGTTGTGTTTGACTGGTAGGACATGGATAACTTTTCCCCCGCCTTATTCAGATTTAAAATGTCCTGCCTTATCTTGGCATTTGGTCTAGCTTTGGGTTTTTTACATAAATATCCATTCTGTGTGAGGGGAGGGAAACATGAGCCTATCTATTGTTTTAGCTAATCCTTCCCTTAATGGGCATCTTCTCCGCCTCAGGGGTTTCAGGTGAAACTTTGAATGGTTTGAAGCATCAGGGAGGTCAGGGGGTAAGCTGTTCTGTTCCAAACATTAATTTAAATGTATCTATCTTAACTAAAAGTTGGTTTAAATGATATACTTTTTTTTTAAAAAGCAACAATTTTATTTTTATGTATCTTTGGTTCCGATATTTTGGTAGCATTGTGGCCAGCGTAGGCTAGATCTTAAACCAGAAGGAAGCAATTGCACTGGCTTGGTTTCTCAGTGCGGAGGATCACTGCGCATGTGTCTGCAGATGTGGTAACATGATCAGTCTTGGCAGTTCTGTTCAGCAAAGTTGAACCAATGAGATCTTTCGCTCTCTTTATTTTGTCCTAAATCTCTTGATGCAAAGGCAGATAAGGTCAGTCTAAATCTACGAACTTCAGCTGAGGGCACCAGAAAACCATTTGTAGTAAGAATTTGATGTACTAATCTAATTTTGGGACTTGGAAACCACAATTCTCACCTGTGTGTGCACGTGTGTTGCTTGTGTTAAACTGAGCGTGAGCAGATTTTGCAGTGTGGGCAAGAGCGTGGCTGAGTTGGGCATTCACATCAAGCTATGGGTCGTGGGTGCCGTTCTCAACATCAGCGTAAAGTGGTAGGCGCAAGGCATTAGGATTCTGTTAAAGTCAACATTTAACTGCTTAACTGATGCTTTGTCTTCAGACATGGCTGCTGTATGGACTAGCATGTCAAACGTCCGTAATGATCTGAAGCTGTTTAAAAAAGCATGGTACGAGACTGTTCATAAGGAAAGTTCTCCACTGTTTTGTCCTTTTGCTTGGGAAAGTGCTGCTTTTATGTTGACTGGGACTTGTGGAACTGAGAGGGGTTGGTTTGGGGTTTGGTGGGGGTTTTTTTGTTTTGTTTTGGTTTTTTTTTTTTTTTTTGGTGTGTGCTGCTGCGGGGTCCATTTTTGAGTTGACTCCTCAAATTCAGTAGGATGCAGCAGCTTGCTTCGAGGTGGGGTTCAGGGCTTTGTTCATGCTGCTCCAGAGCTGGTCTTTCCCGGTATGTCAGACCTGCAGGCGTGACTCACAGGAGTCTTTCAAAACCTGGAAAGGTCTTCCCAGAGGAATTCTGGCTCCTCCAGGCATTTGCAAAGGAAATTCTTAATTGGATTAGATTCATAATACTAATCTGCTAATGACTGTTTGTTATGGAGATCTTAGCACTATCTTGTAAATATATTCACCTTCATTTAGCTTGCCTTATTTCTTTTTATGACATTCAAGCTCAGCTTTTAAGATCTTATAGTTGGGAACGGGAGAGCTACTGTGTTTATTACACAAAACCGTATAACACTCTCATAATTCTCCCCCCTCTCTCCATTTCTCAGTGTTGCTTTCGGTAGGGGCAGTAAATGGGAAGCAGTCATGATTAGCACATCTGACATCCTGCTGTACTTTTACAGTGGGTGTGAAGGACATCTCAGATGGGGAGTGCCCATATACTGTCCTCAGCTACAGAACTTTGTATTTATAGTAAAAGTCAGGAGGAAAAATGCATTTTCCCCCCTGAAACGGACCTTTATGACGTGGGTTGTAGGTGCTGTTGTGATGGTGTGAAGAACACCTGCATGGTGGGCAGGGATCCTGGCTGTCTCCCTGGGTAGGACAGACTGAGTCAATTTGAGATTTCAGTTGTAGCGTCGATACTGAAACAGCTTTTCTACATAGTAAAGGCACTAACCACTAACATCAATTCTTGTGTTTATTGACCCACACAAGTGGATGTTAAACTGTTTTTATTGCTATACTGACTCACTGGTACATGTCAGGTTCTCGCGTTTTTCCTGTGACTCTGGAGCCCTTATTAATCCTTGAGTCAGTAGCAAATAGCAGGAATCTGCTGTGAAGAAAGGGAGCAGTTACTACTTCCAGAGTAGGAAAGAGGTATATCTTCGTGAAAGCAAGTGTTAGAAAGTCTGAATATTTAGGGAGTGCTGCCTGGTGCAGTATAAATCACATGTGAGAAGGATGTACCTGTTTTGGTTTTTTTAACTGATCAGGAAGTAAGCTTTGACTTGTGAAAATGCTAATGTATCTGAGAGTATAATATGGCTTTGTTATAGGGGTATGAAGTACTGGATTCGAAAGAAGTGAGTGTAAGCAAGAAGCATCTTGCCACGTCAAGTTACTGGCTAAACTTGTGATTTTGTGACACAGTCGGATTGTGAGAGCTGGCTTTTTCTTCTTACAGTAGTCGATTTACACAGCCTCCAACTCCACTGCTTGCTTAGATGTCTGCCCAGCTTCCTCGAAGGAATGCTGCAGTATCCAGTAACTCTGTAAGCTGAGTAAAAATAGTGTTGTACCTTCTCTTTAATAAGGGGGTTGACAGATATCAGTTGTAATGCAATTACATACCTTTTTAGGGTACGGAGTAAATGCTCCCTGTAGCCAAAAATGAAGAAGAAAAAATTCTATAAATCATTCTTCCAGTTGGCATATCAGATCTTGAGTACAAAAGGCAAAGAGCATCTCAGCCAGCTGGGGGAAATCTAGCGCCTGAACCCAACTCTAACCTATTTCTGCTGACGTCTGCTCTGCACGAGTCACTTGAAGCAAACTAGATGGAGCTGGAGATTACCGACTTTGAACCCTGCAGAAAGCAGTGGCCTGAGGATGCAATTTAGCAGGCTGAAAACCCCATGCTGAATTTCTGGCAAGCGCTAGTGATTGGTGTGAAACACCTGCCTGTACAGTCTCTGACTTTGGGTAAGGCATCATGTGAACTTCCCAGTGATCTCTGTCTAGAATAGCAACAGGAGCAGGATATGAAGGTGATCCGCAAAAGGCAGAAAAGAATTTATGCCCTGGTTTTAAGGGTTGTTTTGGTGGATATTTCTATTGCTGCTCTTTTCCCTCTCCTCCCCAGTGTTCTTGGGAAAGCCTAGTCCACATGTAGATGTCAGAATTATAGTTCACTTGTGCCTGTGTGAAGACAAATTCATACTTTTGCTTTTATGGGTCTATCCTTCATCCTCTTGTGATGTGCTGCTTTCCTTTTTTCCACCTTACTGCTTCTGTCCTTTCACCCCCATCTCCTTTGAACACATTCAGTATGGCTAGGGCTGAATGCATTCACTTCTCAGAAACCTCTCAGACCTGTGTTTTGATTATTTTTTTTTTTCCCACTGGAGATGGCTCTTCATTTATCGTTCTTTAAAGACAAAATTGGATGAAGTGAATCTCACTAGAGCTGTGTTGTTCCTCAGCCCACTTTCTTTTCCGTGATGCTGCCCTATGTGTCATCCTGCTTTGAGAAGATGACTTCTAATCTGTTAAGAAGATGGTGCTATAGAGATCTGAACACTTAATAATGAATCTGGACGTTGAACTCAGGCTATTGTTACTATTGTCTGCACTACAGGCATGAGTGATGCATAGGAAAGAAGCAGGAGTCAGGATGTGCACAATGCCTGAATTTCTGGGTCTGACCCAAATTTTCCAAAGTCAACAAGTCTTCCTATTGACTTCCACGATTTCTGCTTATAAATACAAAGCAGATATGTCCAAAATATTGGAGTTCATAACCAACCAAACTAATTTTAAAAAAATCAAAAAAACTCAGTGCGGTACAGGTAGTATTATACACTGTTTTATGCATATTTATTTATACAGATGTATACTTGGATTTTTATATATATGTGGAAAATTAATATCTTAACAAACAATACTTTAATTTTTTGGTCAGCTGTTAATGAGGGTAATAACTAATGGGTTGTCTAGGGAATGGTCTCCGTGGGCCAGGTTCTTTCTATAAATAGAAGTAACTAATTACATCAGGTGATCACATGTTTACATGCAGCTTATCCAGTTTATTGGACTCTCCTGCTTGTCAGGTCTGAGGCAAAAAAGTTCTACTTCATCACGTTGGAGGGAACTTTTTTGATTCCCCGTGGGTCTCGGGATTGCCTGTGCAGGAGTGCACGGGGAGGAGGCTGGACCCCTGGTGACAAGTGGGAAGGGAAGCGAGCTAAGGTAGATAACACGTGCTTCCATGAGGTTGTGCTTAGCTCTCTTCCCAGGATGAGATTAGCAGGAGCAGTTTGAGGAAGGACACAAGTAAATAACTTTATTGGCTTCAAAATTCACAAAATACTCAAATTCACAATACGCTAGTGCTTTGGCTTGTGAAACGGTACCTGGTTCTTGGGAGCATGGTAGTACTGCTGCCAGAGACTTGAACCGCTGGTCAGCACAATGTTCTGCCCTTGCAGTGTTGAACACTGGCTGGTTTAGGTGGTAGAAATAAGCACACGGTGAAAGAAATTTTGGAATATAGCATATTACTGGCAATACTACTCTTAAACTCTTAAGAATTCGAGTCTTCCTCTGCTCTTGTGCTGGCATGTTGGGCAGTTTGTGTTAGTGTACCTTTATTTTTTCCTTGCACACATCTTGTTTCTCACTCTCTGGCCGTATAATGGTGTTTTAATCCCGCTTCTGTTCTCTGTCTGTTGCTGAACCCTTATTTCCAACTCTGGCCGTGCTGTTGGAAAGATGCATGCTAAGCAGATGTAGCGTTCCAGATGATGGGATAACTGGTGACCTGTGAAATGGTCATTTTGGTTCCCTTCCTTGCATAGTGGCAGCTGAAATAATCATGTTCTGACCTGCCCAGTGATGTCCGGGTCTCCTTGCTGGATGTTACTAATCTAGAACTTTATACGCATGCCCAAGGCTTTCACTTCAATGTAAACAAAGTTATGCTGGCTGCTATAAAGCTTTTTTCACTAGTTCCTTTGGGAGGAGTTGCGCCACAGATAAAAGTGTAATGGCCGATGCTCTGTAGTTAGTGCGAATCGCACTACTGACTTCGAGTAGGTATAACATACAAAATACGCGTGCCTATTTGAGGCCAAAAAGTTAGTCCGTTAGTTTTAATGTGATCAGGTTGTGCCTGGCTTACCTGGAGTTTGGTGATCTCTGCTTTGGTGCTTGAGAAACCTTTGGCTTCGTCAGGAAGATTGTTTCTTTTACTCGCGAGCGTCACAATTTTATCCATATTAAGGAGCAGATGGAGTTTGAAGAACTTGCAGACCTTCACTGAGTAGTTTGTGCTGAGGAATAATCCTGACGCTCCTGGAATAGAGGAGAGAGCTGACAGTATTCCTAATAACCACGTTTAAGGTAGTGGAGTCTGACTTCTGTCTTCAGAAAAGTGAACTCTTTGTTGACCCAAGAGTTGCAAGTGGAAGGTAAGAGAGTTGCGAAGGGGAGGAACTTGAAACAGGCTGCAGCTGTTAGCTGGGTGCGTGCGTTTCTGTTACGTACAAGGTAGAGGCTCCGAGCGCTGGGTTCCAGGTGTCCTCCTCCTGCAGGGTTTTGGAGCAGCTGTCAACAGAAGTGTGTAACTTGGGCGGAGTAAAACTGTTTCAAAGAACCGAATTTGTAAATGATGCAACTTTCTCTGTTTCTCAATGGGGCACTTGTGATGCACTGACAGTGAGGTTGGTTTCCTGGTTTGTTTTAGTTACGGCTGCCATTGAGGCCTTGCTGTAGGAAGCCAGGGAGCCTTGTTCTTTATGAATCTGGTAGAACAGCTGTAGCTCTATCCATCATTGGGATAAATAGGAGTCCGATAGAAGAGCCAAAAGCCTTCTTCCTTTATCTAACTGGCAAACATAACCAGCATCCTTCATTAGAAGCTTGTCATTGAGTCTTGGTAAGTTAATTAGAAGATTTATCAGAAGGAAAAATGTTCTTGCCTACATTTTTTTTCTTGGGGTTACTATTTTCCCCTGCACAGAGAAAAAATACCGTAAGTCCGATTGTTGAAAACAACGGACATCAAAGACAAGTTGTCCAAGAAAGCTTTGCCAAATACCGGCTTGTTTTCCTGCCACCATTACCCCAGCCTGATGGCTGGCTGTAGCCCGCTGGGTCCAGAGCATGCTCTCATAGTGTCAACGTGCCTTTGACGCAAGATGGCCACCAGGAATGCCGTGTGTAAATACCTTCAGGTTTGCTTATAACTGGTTTCTTTGAGAGCTATGTCCCAGTTTGTATTGAAGAAGGTGCCATTCCTTTGAGCGTTTGTTTACTTATTTATTGAGGTCAGCAAAGTGAAGAGTAATTATGGGATTTAGACTAACAACAGGCATCTGATGTATGAGAGCTCCAGAGTGTGAAATTGAAAAGCTAAGTGGCTTCATGCTATTCTTTGCTTGATAAAAACTCCTCATATATGGATGACTCTTGAAGACTTACTTCATCGTAGCCATTTACATTTTATTTAAGGGACACTTTGCATAATGTTCTGACCATGGGTGCTAGTCCAAAAGTTTACAAGAGCAAGTCCTGACAACACAATTCTGGTATGAATTTCAGGAAATGCTACTTAACTTTTTTAGAAAAAGCCGTGAGACTAGTATTACGGCAGGTGACTGTGTATCAGTGTAGTGTCTTTTGAACAGGCGGTGATAAACATCATCTTTAATTTTCAGAGGCTTTGTATGAGTTGGTCTTCCAGGTGTTTGTATAGATATTAACCTTGAAAGTCAGACTCACTTTTTTCAGAGCTGTCTTTGTCTTGAATTCAGAAATGTGTGTGTTCTGCTGAGCAGATTTGATTTGCATCACACCAAACCTTCCAGGTAAAACAGCGCTGGTCACCACTGTTGCCTGTGATGACAAAAGGGGAAACTTTCTGAAACGAAGGTTCCGTGAAATTGTACAAAACAGTACAACTGATTGGTGCGTAGTTGAAAGGAGATGTGTTGTAACTGAAGATAAAGTTGGTGCTGTACAATTCCAGGTCCTGTTGGCAGCAAACATTAATGGCTGGAGATCTGCATGCTAATGAACCTATGAAAGATAGGGAGAAGGCAGCTGTGGTGCTCCTGCCAAAGTGCTAATTCTTACCTTGGTTATGAAGATCAAGTGTCTTGTTCAGATTTAAAAATCAGTTTCTCTTATGCTTACAGTAAAAGGTTGAAGAATGTGGTCATAGCTAGTCAATTAAAATGGCATTCTTTAGTGCTTCCCTGGCTTTATGCTAAGACCCAGGAAATGCTCTCTGCTTGCAGAGAGGCCAGCAGTGCAGGAGCAGCATTCATCAGTCTTTGTTAGTGCAACGAGCTGCCTTGATCAACAGTTCATTAACCAGGAGAAGCAGAATCAGTCTTTTAATACACTTGCTATAGCAGTTAGGCCCTGACAGCGCACAAAAAAACTCAGGAGGCTAGTCTGAGAGCCTAAAACCTTGCTGCTGGTCTGAAACTAATCTTTTCCCCCTCCTTCCACCGGCCTTTGGGTAGCAGCGTTCATTAAAATCCTCCTCGAAGCTGTCATTTAAGAGCACCGTGTATGTAGGATCTCATGGTTCTTGAGCAGATAGTTCAAACATAACAAGTGGGACAATAACATACACACTTAAGAATAAACCTGTTCTAACTCTTCTAGGCATCCTCAAGATTCACTGTGGTATTAATTGTTTCATTGTAAAGTGCGTAAGTTTGAGGTAACAGTTAAAACAAATAACCGGAGGCATCTGGCAGCGCGTGGATCCCTGGCACGCCGTGCGTGCATTGGAATGGGGCAGACGTGTTTCCAGCAGTTCAGGCACGTTTGTCGGTAGCTTCAGAGGGCTAAAATTCACTACGAACAAGTCAAAGTCTGTGGGGTTTTTTTCCCCCTGGGGTGCTGGGAGGGGAGGGGGCAGTGGGCCAGATGAATCCGCACTCGCTGTAGCTGCAGATCTAAGAGCTCGGTTTTTAGCAGGAGTAAAAGCTGAGCTATTGCAGGATCCACCGTAGGACTGAGAATGGATTTACGCTGTAGCAAGCACACGGGGATCATTTTTTACTCTCCTCCTTCCACCCCCCTTCCCCGCTCCTATTAGCAAAAGATTAGTTTGGGGCAGGGGGGGAGTTACTGCTTCAGCCAAACATTTGAGGTTTCATGTAAAGCAGCCAGTAGTTGAGGCTTTGGCGCTCTCGTCTACAGCCTGATCTCTTGTTCATCCAAGTCCTCCAGGAAATGAGAAACATAAGCTGCAGGTATGTTTGTGCATATATGCAGAGCGCTGTGTTTCTGGAGCGCCTGGAACACGGAGGCCTCTGAAACCCTGCGCTCCTCCTCAAAATGGCTGCCAGATGTGTTGGCTCTACTGAATTCCCCAGAGCCTGACACCAGAAATGCTGAGGTTATTACCAGTTTGGTTCTTGCTGTGTTCTTCCTTCAGTCTTCCAGGCACAGTGTTGCAAGACCGAGCGTGACCCTGGATGGCTGCAGTACCTGCGGAGGCTTTCTGTTGGCACGCTGGCGTGCTCGGGGCAAGGCTCGCCGGGACTCTGTTTAAACAAAGGAAGCGTGTTTGTTTTTACAGCTCAAGCTTGGGAGCCTGGGCTGGGATCCTGTGCCATTTCCCCGTGCTAGGAGCAAGATTCTGGAGGAAGACAGCCTCCTCCCTTTGCTGCGAAGCATAGCTCTTACTGGCCAACAAACACGCATCTTGTCCTCTCTGGCTTGTCGGTGCCGGAGACCTCCTAAAGCTTAACTTGGATTTGGGTTTGATATTTGTCTGTAGGTGCAATAAATCGCATAGAGACCCCTGAAGTGAACCACGGTCTGGCTGTCCATGTTCATGTGGCTTCTTGGGCCGGTCTTGGAAGCCCCTTGCTAGTGTGGCCGCGCTACTGCTTGATCACCTTGTAACCCAGTCAGTCCCAGCTGGATCTCCAGTCAGTGGGAAATGGAGCTTCCAGGTCCTGCGACAGTGCATCTGTCTGTTCAGCACAAGAGAGCAGACTTGCTATGCAGCTGTCTCTAGCATCAGTAGGCAGAACTTTTTAAAGTATATCTTAAAGCCACGCTGCGTGGTAACTGGCTGTTCTTCTGACAGAATGTACAATTTTCCCGCAACAGTCAGCAGTTTGCTGAAATAACAAATCCTAATGATAAAGAGGTGTTGGAAAGTACTTGAGCTAGTAGTAGGATCTGTAAGGAAAGCGTATCATCTAACATATGCTGCTCAGTCTTTAAATGAGGAAAAATATTTCTCAAAATAGTCATCCTTACTCCTTCATCTAATTTGCTTTGGTTTATTTCTAGCATCAAAATGAGAATGTCATTTCGATGTGATACAGCTTTTATAGTAAGTGCAGATCCATATGAGTAGGATGTATCTTGTGCTTCATAGCCAAGGCAAGCTGTATATGGTGACACTTTTAAGAGTATTTGGGTTGTCTTAAGACAGAAAGTGGTTTCCACCATTAAGTAAGTGTGCCATGGGATGGAGTACGTGGGAAGCAGTGGGTAGGCTTCATGGCAGCTTGTTCAGTTGGACTTGCACTGCAAATTCAAGGGATGGAAATGCCTAGATGTATGACTGTGTTTGCTGCACGGGAATCTGTGTAGTCTTACATGGAGTAATCAAGTTATTTAAGGAGGCATTGGTGTTAGTGGGGAAGGTATGTGTGTTGCACACCAGTAATTCTTCCATTTATCTTTGCTGTTCAGTTCTAAGACTGTCTTCTGAAACCGTGGAGCATGCTGCGTCGTGGAGATGAGATGGGTGTCACGGAAGACTAGCTTCTTAGAGGTGTCTTGCTAAGTGGATATATGGGGGAGTGGAACTGGGGACCATGACTGTAAAGAAAAGGAGGAAGTGCCTGAGAGCAGAACCTGCAGAGCTACCCTGACTCAGGCTGTGTGTACATGAGAAGAGGTGTTCCAGAAATAACAGTAAAGCATTGCTTTGTGTTTCTCTTGCAGCAACCCTCCACTCAGTGAGGAAATGCTGCCGCCGGGGGAGTGGATGTGTCACCGCTGCACTGTACGCCGCAAGGTAAAGCCTCTCCTAACAGTCATGATCCCTGCCTTTCCAACTGCCCATTTGAAACGTGAACCCTGTGTTTTATACCTCCCTGTCCCCTTGATGTGTATGTATATACCACCAGAGATGCTCTTTGTGCTCAGAGTTGTGAAGGGCTTTGTTAGGAACAGGCTTAAAGAAAACTAAGGGGTCTTGATGAGACCCTCCTGGTATTTTTAACCTCTCTGGTAGGAACCACAAAACTGAAGTGCCTGATGTGTTCTTGTCAAGCTGTGCCTTTTAAATTGTTTTCCTTCCCCTCCCCCCGCCCCTACTTCTGGAAAGGAGGCAGAGGTGAGGCACAGAGGGAATGGCTCCCATGCTGGAGGAGGTGAGCTGTCTACAGGCGGAACAGGAGTCATGTTAATGCAGCTTTGGCATCAGGGTTGTGATTCTGGTTAGTGTGTGTTTTTTAGAAGTGTGACTTCACAGCAGTTGCACATCAGCAGAGGGTGAAATCACAGTGAGTTATGATTTCCTGGGCTGTTGAACAGGATGGGGAGGAGATGATTGGGTAAGATTGTGGCTTTTTTTTTTTT
>VYXH01005913.1:153162-171108 GCA_013397275.1 Burhinus bistriatus
TTTTCCCCTTGATACTTTTTCTTCAGGAAGCTGTCTTGCACAATGTAAACATCTTATTGCTGTGACTACGTAAGACTGCATAGCAGAGGTTTTAGAAACTGCACCAAACTATCTAGCAACTGTTCCCTTGAAGTGACACCCAAAGCAAATTGGAAGAAAACTGTGTACTCAGCCTTTTGTTCCTGAAGCAATTGCCTTGTTATGTCTCCAGGGCACTGTTCAGCCATTTGCCAACAGGAAAAATGAAGGTCGCAAATTTAAAAAATAATAATAAAAATAACCAGAAAAGAGAGAGAGGGGAAAAAAGAAAAAAAAAATATCTCCAACTTTTCTGTATTAAAAACTGCCTGATAACACTTTGCTCCTTTTACAGACCATTTTAGTGATCGAGTAGATTGGTTCATCCATATTGGTGATACTGTCACGCAGTGGAGCAGTGCACAGTTGCCCGTGGTTCATCCATATTGGTGATACTGTCACGCAGTGGAGCAGTGCACAGTTGCCCGTACTAGGCCATCCAGCGTCCCCTCCTGTTGCAAAATGGATCTCGCAGTGATTGCAATGTATTGTTTTCCTCTGCTGCAATTCTCCCTGCCCACCTTGTTCAAGATTCCTGTCATCAAGAGACAGCAGTGTGTCGTTTGTATATTGTGCTTGTATTCTCAAGCGGACCTTCTCGTTCCGTAATGGGTTTGGATGCACTGCTGGGGTTAATAGACTGCCTCAACAATGAGTGGTCTACCGTGGAGTTTCTTAGTGTTGGCTAGCAAAGTAAACAGTTGTCTGATTTGTCAAGTATTTAGGACTAGATGCTGTGAAATGTCCTGATCTGGACTCAAATATGGCTATCCTGAAAAGAGAGAAGCATGCTAATTTTCTGCCCCATACTTGGTTCCCTTCAGCTGTTTTGTCATCTGTACGTTAGCTGCAATCATATTGGTTTTGCTAGGTCAAGGCTTTAATGACTTAACAGGGGAAGTTGTAGTAAGTGGCTCAAGTCTTTTCAGATGCTGTTTGTTTTCGATTGCATATTTGTCAAGGTTGATGTGCTTTGTTTGTGGCCTCCATGATAAGCCTGCCTATTCATGTCGTGCAGAAGCGAGAACAGAAGAAAGAGCTGGGGCAGGTAAATGGATTGGTGGACAAATCTGGGAAAAGGACCACCTCCCCCACCAGTGACGCAGACTTGTTGGACAGGTCTAGCAGCAGCATCAGGGCTAATGCGCATGCCAGGATCTTGGAAAGGAGAGCAAGCCGGCCTGGCACTCCCACATCCAATGCCAGCACGGAGACCCCCAACTCAGAACAGAATGATGTCGATGAGGACATAATTGACGTGGATGATGACTCTGCCATTGCAGAAATGGACTGTGGGCAGCCCCAGCTGAAGCGACCCTTTGAGCTTCTTATTGCTGCTGCCATGGAAAGGAACCCAACGCAGTTCCAGTTGCCGAATGAACTGACCTGCACCACAGCACTTCCAGGTGAGCGATGGCTTATCTAGTGTCGGTGAAGGTGTCCACAGTTGCATCCTGCTGCCATCTTGCCTGTCTCCCTTCCTGACTCCTTAGTAGTTGTGGCTCCGGTGATGCTCACTGGTGAAAGCAGAGGGTACAGAAGTACCCCTGGTCCTCCTCCAGCTGTCCAACAACAGGTAGCCTTTCAGATGTGAGCTGTGGGGACACTGCTACTACACGCTACCACTCCATCAGCACTTGTGATAGAGGCTTTGCTGTTGTCACCTTAGTCTAGATCATCAGTCTGAAGAAAAAGATTTCCAATTGTCAAAATGCTTGATTTTGATTTATGATACGATAATCTAGTAACAAAGTAATGACTTCATGTACGGGATGTCACTGAAATTATTAAGTATAAAAGATGCCTGCCTTTAAAGACCATCTCTGTCACTTAAGGCTAGATTTAGTGGTTGATAAGGGTTCCTTAAGCAGCTCTTTGTGCCTTTTCTGTTTGCCTCTGCCTGAGATGATTATGTGTATCTACCAGAAAGCAAATCTCTGCTATGTGGGTAACCCAAAGCCTTTTAAAATTTACTTTCAGGTACTAGTAAGAGGAGGAGAAAGGAAGAAACCACAGGAAAGAATGTCAAGAAAGCACAACACGAGTTAGACCACAATGGTTTGGTTCCCTTGCCGGTGAAAGTCTGCTTCACATGCAACAGGTACTTGACTCTTCCAGGGAAGCTGTTCAGTGTAGCTGCACCCTTCACAGGAGCAAAGTTCTTGCTGAAAAAAGTAGATGACCTGTTCCCTTTCCCATTCTCCTTCATTACTTGCTTACAGTCCTCTAAACAAATGGGGGAATAATCATCTTTGCTAAATAACAGATGTTTGACCATGGCAAGTGTAGGTGTGGCATCTGCAGCCCTGTGTGGCTGTAAAGGGTTTTAAAATGTAGCCTGGAGAGAGTGCACCATCTTGTCTTCCATGTTTTTCTATTAAGAAAAATTCTAAACTGATGGCGTTTTAGAAAACGGAGATGGTCCTTTGTTTATGCTTCATGAAGGAAGTATGCGAGGAGGCGACCTTTAGGAAATAGAAATCTACTGAGAGAGAGATAGAAGCCCAAGGCAAATAGGAATGTTGTACTGAAACAGTAAATCTGAAAACTAGTACAAAATGCTGCTGTTTTTTATAACTGCATAAAAAATGCACAGATAAATCCCAATTCAAAATGTCAGTGAAAACGAAAAACTTTATTTCAGGAACCCTGTCAGAGTGAGTTTCTGGAAGTGGGCTGGAGACTCAGGTGGGCTTTTGTGGAGAACAGCTGATGACTTTGTCATAGAGTGAAGACTTCTTTAAAGCCTGGGGCATCGGATGTGGTGGCTTTCTGGAGTTTGAGACTTGTTCTGAGAACGTCTTGTTGAAGTAAATGTCCCAACTTCACACAAGATGCATCTGAGGAAAATTGTAATAACCTAAATCCGAGATTTCCTTTTGATCTCTGTATTTTGCTCTAAACAAAGCCACTCAGAGCTAATGCACAAGGTCGACTTGAAAAGTTGCTTATATGGATCTGACAGGTGCTTACAGCTTTCCAGCAACAGCACCTCTTCCTGCCAGAGGACCTCTTTTGCACCGAGAAACCCTCATGTGCATGGGCAAGTCCTTTTGCCTTGAGTGCGTCTTGCAGAAGGTCCATATAGATCAAGTTACAAATCTGAAGCCTAATTTTAGGTGCAAGTAATATAGCGTAGGGGAGTTGGTGGGTTAGCCGAGCTTGCCTGCGTGTTCGGTTTATATCCTATATTCTGTATGGGAAATAAAATATGGCGCTCTCTTTGCAGGAGTTGCAGAGTGGCACCTCTAATTCAGTGTGATTATTGCCCACTCTTGTTCCACATGGATTGTCTGGAGCCACCGCTTACTGCCATGCCTCTGGGTAGATGGATGTGCCCAAATCACATAGAACATGTGGTGGTAAGCAGGACTATGATTGCAGTATGGTAACCGGATGCTGGAGTGGAACCTGGCAGGTCCATTAAAGGACAAAGTGCAACAAATGTAAAACAGCTTCTGAGCTCTTATTGCTCCTTGTAACGCTTGTAAAGCTCCTGCTGCAAGCAACGCACTCTCCAAAGGAATATGATGCTGCTATCTGCAATAAAATATAAAGATGGGGGAACTCCTTCCTGTAACTGAAGCTGGCAGCTCAGACTGTGGCTCACTGACAGCTTGTCTAGTTTTCGGACTGGACTCCTTAAGATCTAGATGAGCTTCCAGAACTGTGATACAAAGCAGCACAGTGCTACAAATAGGGGAAGTAATTCTTTGCATGCTTAACCCAAAAAACTTTCATTCCAAGAGGGAGTTTTCATTTGTGGAAAAGCACTTAAATACTCAGGAAACAGGGGGCTGAAACAAAGGGCTTGTGCCCAAACAAACTGCTTCTGAGAGCATTGATGTTGCTTAGTAGGCCTCTAAATGCTTTTGTATTCATCTCCAGCAATGTGCCCTTTAACAGAAATGGTTAGTGCTGCAGGAAACAAATAGTCTAAAGCTGAGCTGATGCTGTACTGCCAGTGCTACAAGGCGTTATGAAAGTCTTAGGGTACGTTAGAGTGACCCGCAGATCCCTAACTCCTGTGGCATTATCTGATCACCCAGCTGAACCAGAAGAACTTGACCCTGAGTAATCGGTGCCGAGTATTTGACCGGTTCCAGGACACCATATCTCAGCACGTTGTCAAAGTGGATTTCTTAAACCGAATCCATAAGAAACATCCTCCGAATCGCAGAGTTCTTCAATCAGTAAAGAGAAAAGGTTTGAAGGTATGTGTAAACAAGTAGGTGTCAGTGAAACTCCCTGTGTATGTATTCTAGTCTGGAAGGGAAACCAGCACGCCCCGTAGGCATAGCCTCTTGGGGCAGGAGGACGAGGGTGGGGTCTGAATGAACGTGTTGGTGAGAGGTCTGGGAGTTGGCAGTTACTTTTACTACCATAAGGCTCAGCTATTAAAAGTAAGCCTTTAAATCTAGCACTAGCATAGAAAGTACAACACAAAACCTCTTGAAGGTGGCCCTGCAGTCAGAATTGGGGCTGCTGCGTGTTCTATGTTAAACCCCAAAGAGTATTTGCTGTCAGAATGCCTGAAAAACATCGTACAGGTTTCCCTTCTTACTTTGCCTTTTTTGCATGACTTCTTTTATGCTGTGGCCACCACGTTGTGCTGAAGTCATGCCTGACCTAAGGGAATAAAACCTATTAATTTCAGTCTAGCTGCATCACTTTAAGAAGTCCTTGAAACTTCTAACATATTGTTTGCAGGGTTCCTTTGGGTCAGAAAGCAGCAAACACGAAGCGTAGTGCTGGTTAGGCACTTGTTTAACTAGTCATTCTTGAGTAATTTTTCTCATGTGTGATCTTCTTTCTCCACAATGTAGGTTCCTGATGCTATAAAGTCCCAATACCGGCTTCCACCCCCGTTACTTGCGCCTGCAGCAATTAGAGATGGCGAGCTGATCTGTAACGGGATCCCTGAGGAACCCTTGCAGAAGCACCTTTTGAACACTGAGCACTTAGCCAGCCAGACAGAACAACAGGAGGTAAATGAAGTCAAATGCTTGGACTCTGTAGTTGCTTTGGTACAAAGATCCTCTTCCATTTCAGTCATGATCAGAGCAGTTGTCTAGGAAACCAGTCTCAAAATCATGTCTGAAGGTGATAGCTTGTCTTGTCTTTGACACCCTTGCCCATTAAAGCTTCATTTTGGCTTTCCAGGTGAAATGTAAAACTCCTCATTTGACACTTCAGGGAAGTGGTGAAATAGTCTTCTGGCCTTAACAGTGGTGTCAAGGGCTTTCTGTCTAGATGTCATTTTTATTTCCTGGCTGAGGGAAAACACTTTCCACTTTGATTAAGTAAGGCTGCTCTCTGACACGTTTATTTGTATGTTAACATCACATTTCTGGGCTGCTTTTTATTGCTGATTGAATTGGACTTTTAAATCAAAGTCAAATGAGCATTTAAATCTTGTATGAAACTTCTTGCCAGATTCCACAACATGAAGGCGTGTTGCTTTGCAATCAGTGGTGTAGTTGAGTCCTTCCGTTAGCTCAGGCAGAGTTCTTCTATGTGGCAGGTGCACATTCACCATGGAGCTTAAAACTTCGACTAAATCTTTTGGTCATCCTCTACCTGGAGTAAAATAAAAGGTGCTCCACCACAGCTTTGACAGGTGACTCCCCATAGCTTGAGGTAGATCAGCGTGTCTTCCCAGTGCACTACAGAGTAAGCTGGAGGATTGTGTTTGGAGGGAAGCACGTATTGGTGAAAGATGTGTTTGTAACTAGCTGGAGAGTTGCAACACTTAGCAGGTGAAGAGAAGGAGAAGTTTGGAGGTGAGGAAGTGCATCTGCAGCTTTCTCCCTCCTTTAATCTCAGCTCCTCTGTGTACTGTCCCCAGCACAGAGATAAACAGTACCTCATTTTGGTTGTGCTTTTGTACCTTTGGACAAAGTTTTCTCCTGATTCTAGATGAGCATCAGAGCAGATGCTGTAGTTCCAGGCCGCATCTGAGCGGTCAGCAGCACAGTGAAGCAGCTGCATTTCTTCCAGCTGGGTGAACGATGGAGTAACTGTTGAGGTTTGGAGCACTGTCTGCCTGTGGAGCTAACCTGCACCTTTTTCTTCCTCCCAGTGGCTCTGTAGTGTTGTTGCGCTCCAGTGCAGCATATTGAAACATTTATCTGCTAAGCAGATGACTTCGCTTTGGGACTCTGAACAAACAGAGAAGGCTGATATTAAGCCTGTTATTGTGGCAGACGGCTCACTCGCCAACCCTTACCAGGCAGCTGACAAGGCACCCACACCTTCCCTCTATTCCATGTCATCCTGCACCTCAGGGATTACCACCCAGAATTCCTTGAGCTCCTCGCAATCCCAGCAGACGTTGTCACAGGAAGATGTCAACTGCAGCTCTTGTATAGATAAATCCAAGAAGGTGTCTTCTTGCGGGACTTCGAATGGGCCGACAGCCTCTGACATTAAAGTAAACGGTCCTCATTTCTATGGCGTTTCGTCCGAATCTTCAGCACAGTTGACTGACTCCCAGAGGCTAATCGCATCTGGTAACACAATACCTGTTTTGTCTCATCGGCAAACGTGGCCTCGGCCCCTCACGCCCCCAGCGACTTGTGGACTTCTGAATCACACCATTGGAACCATTGTCAAAACGGAGAACGTAGCAGGACCCGTTTCTTGTGCACAAAGGGGTTCTGTGCCGGTCACAAGTATGCCTACGTCCATATCGAGCTCCTGTGCCAGCCTGGAGACCACCAGCACTTTGCAAAGAAAGAATGTGCAGACACAGATAGGACCACCGCTGACGGCAGACCTGCGATCGATGGGCTCCCCTCTGACGGCCACGAGGGCTCTCACCCCTCCGCAGGCTGCAGGAGATGGGATCTCTGCTGTTGGGTCCACCAACAGATTCTGTTCACCAGCACCACCTTCAGGTACGTGCCGAACAGCTGATCTTGGCCCTGGGGCTGAGAAAGTGTTCAGTCTAAATGTTATTCTGAACCTCAAGGATGTAGCAGTATCCTCTCATTTAACTAGGACTTGGGTTTTCTGTGGAGAGCTGGGAGAAGTTTCTCAAGTCTTCTCTGTCTTAGGTCCCTTCATGGGAGCCACGGGATATGTTTTTGCTGGCTGCATATACCTGAGAGGAGAGCTGTGTCCTGAGAAGCAGGAGAGTAGATCAGTTTAATTCTGGAAGGCAACAGTAGTTTAAGATTAGAAGTCTTCAGCTGCACAGACTTGGTGTTGGGGAAATACAGACTTGGGAAGCTGTAGTCTGGTTAGTATCTGCTAGTCTGATAATACAGAGTAGTTAAGGATTGGATATACCATCTCTGTCCCGAGTTGTACCCAAAAACCTTGCTGTTAATGTGCATATACCCATTCTGCAGTATAAAAACATCAAGTCACAGATGTTGAGAGCTGAAAGTCAGAGTTACTGCCCGTAACTCAAATTTTGCTGGAGTGAGCTTTCCCTTAAAGCATTCTCTTCCCTTTCCCACACCAGCTCAACGTTCAACCTAGTAAACCCTTTGTGCAGGTTGGGTTTGAAGCCGTCGCTGAAAAGCATGCGACAGAGCTGTCTGTCGCTTCTCTTGCAGTTCCTAGCTGCTCACTGGCAGGCTTGCGTGGAGTGGCTGAGATCTGGTGATTGCAAGGAACAGAAGCAATATCTTTTTATTATTCTTTTTAAAAGTCCTTATTGAGCATCTTCTGAGCGTTACCTCATGTTTGGGAGCAGTCCCCAGAGTACTTGGCCTCCTTGCTTACTGCTGAACAAACTTGGTTACTCTGAGGCTGCTAGTTTGACTGTGCCCTGCTTAGAAATACAAGGCTGGGAGAAGTTTTGGTAGAGGAAATGAGACCAAACTATAGAAAACTTTTTGCTTGTGGTTTGAAGAGCACTGCAAAACCTACATAATTTTGCAGTTACTGAAGATGTTAAGTAATTGGGTTTGGTGCAAAGCTTGCTTTCTTCAAAATGCAGATTAAAATACCATTTTGGTGCAGGTCTCTTGGGAAGGGTGTAAATATTTAAATTTTCCATCTAACACGATGGTGTACAGATTTCGTTGCTGAGTACAAAAATACAAATCATTCATGACCTTTTTTTGCCATAAATTTCAGGCTTATAGTAGTTCTAAGCAAACCAACTCAAGAAGATCTCGTATCAACAATACATTAAAGGGATTTTGTTTGCTGCCGTTTGCCATTGCTTCTTTCAGCTGCATGGTCACTGCCAAAGCAGTAGGATTTTATTTTGTAGATAATAAAATCTGCTTATGACTGTCACATTCTTACTAGACAGTGAAGTACACCCCAGACTTGATAATCATGCAGAAATAAAAATGTGGCAATTGTACTTTTTATGCATGTTCAGACCTAGACAAGCTACTTGGAGAACGTCTCTAGGTTTAGTAAGCTCTTCAAGCTCCTGGGGACTTGGTTCTCATCTTTCCAGTCTCTGTAGGACATCACTTACACGCTGTCATTGCTGCTGCTTCAGACAGGGAGTAGGCACTTAAATGTATAGGTCCAGAATTCCTCCAACAACTGGAGGTGAGAGGCAGAAGCTGGCAGTTGGCAGGAGGCACACGCTAGTCCTTCTGTGAGGAGAAGAAAGCTAATGGCTTCTAATTCAGGCCGTTTTCAAAGCATGACTATGAGCAAAATTAGTCATTCTGAGCAGCTTGGAAGTGAAGTGCAGCCTGAGGGCTGGGTGCATGGCTCACGAACGTCACAGTGACATATCTTCTCTGCACCATCTTTCTCTGTAGATGGTAAGGTCAGTCCCAGCACCTTATCCATAGGAAGCGCTTTAACTCTACCCTCATCACTCACTTCAAACTCTGCAGCTATGCTGGACCTCACCAGTTCCCTGAAAGCATTTATGGATGGCGGTGAGTATTTAGTTCGTTATCAGTCTCTACTAGCCCTGTGTGTTTGCTTCCCTAGAGCATTTGGTCTCTGCTTGAGGAAAAGTTCCAGAGATAAAGAAGGGTTGCAGTCAGGTGAGGGCGGGGCTGGGTATACATTACCTTAAATATGTCACATGCTTCCCTACTTGTAGCGTTGCCAAGGCAGCAAGGCCAATGAAGTGTTTCTGCCTGAAGCTTTTCTGGGGAACGATCACAAAGCTGTTGCACAGGCTGCTTTCCAGGTGGAATTCACATGCAGAAACATGCAGCCCTGCCATGTGCTAGCTGCAATCCAGAGCTGGTCCCGACGGGCGTAAAGTCCATTAACAATAGATCTTGTAGTCTAGCAGTCACCTGAGTGGTGATGCTCTAACGGGTCAGCTAATTTTCTGATTTATTTCTGCTTCTGTCAGTCTTCTCCTAGACTGGCCCATTTTTTATTTTCCTTTTGTTGCACTTGGCAAGAAATGCCAAACCTTAGTGGAGTGACTTCAGGAGGAGGAGATTGTTGAACAGCAACCATCGCTAGCACAGCGAGGCTGTTGCCAGAGACTTCTTCTACATCTGAAGAACAGCCTTTCTGGCGTTGCCAGTGTGACCCTCTTCTTGGGTGAACCCCAGCTGCTCAGCCTGCCCAGACTACCTCTCTGCTATCAGGAAAGGCCGTTATAGCTCTGCTTCTTCTGCTTGCTGTTTTAACTGTTGCTGATGTGGAGAAAGCTCTTGGAAGAAGAGGTTAGCCCGTCTGCTTGCTGCCAGAAAGCAGACCTTTTACAAATATAAATACTTCAAAGCTATCAGTAACAGATCTGCTTTAAAGCTTGTTTAATAATATTGTCTGAATTGCCCTGTTTGGTTTAATTGACCCTGCTACAAAAGTGCGTGATTCAAGAATGAACCTGTAGCAGCTTCAAAGGTGGTTACGGCTTTCCTCTGTAATGTAGGGTTAGACTTTCTGAATAGATACTGGAGCTTCACAAGAAGGATCCAACCTGCTGCCCAAAGGGGTGTCATGTCCACCTCTGCAGACCTGTTTATTCTGAAGCAAAACACCAGATTTTCAACTTTTTATCAGTCCTTGTTCCCCTGAACTTCTGCTTGCTGCCTCAGTTGTAGTTCTCTGGCCGTCGCTGGCACTCTCCTCGCACACTGCTCACAGGAGAGGGTATGAAGTAAAAGATCACCTATATGTAAGATTCTTAATACTGCAAAATTTGTCAAGTCTTTGCTGTTGAAGCAAATGGCAAGTTTGAAAGTGGGACAGTTAAATCCACTGCAGCTCAGATTGCACCCTTTCCATGAATAACTTACTAATTGCTTTTTGTTTATTAACAGAGATTGAGATAAATATGCTGGATGAGCAGCTGATCAAGTTTCTGGCCTTGCAGAGAATACATCAGCTCTTTCCTTCCAAAGCTCAGTCTCTAGTGAGCAGTGTCAGTTCCCATCAGCAATCTCCTGTGGGAAACCACATTGAAGGTAAGAGCAGCCCTAGAATAGTTGGTTTATGTTGAGCTTTTTGGCACTCCCTTGCCTGTTCATTGAAGGAGATCTCCCTCCTCTTCTGGTATCTGTCTGGTGCTGCCTTTCTCATTTCTTTCCTCTCATCCCCTGCTCTGGAGATCCACTGGCCAGAAACTCCTTCAGGTCCCTCTACTTAATTATTTACAAATTATGGCAATGAAAACACCTTAAATAACTTCTGATTTTCTGCTAGAAATCTTTAGTGAAGTTGTGTGTTATTTGTCTTGGAATTAGCAAGAGATGGGAAGAAGGTTCAGCTGCTTTTGTTTTTTCCCCTCACCTTTGAGATGGGCAAGAGAAATATGTGAATTCCTACTCGCTCTTTCTGGAGAAGTTGCTTGTGAGACAAGCACACAAACGGGAGGAACTGGGGCACAGAACTTGTGTGACATTGTCATTGCCCATTCAGAAAAATGTCACTGTCAAGCTGAAACACTAAATGCAAGTAACGCAAATAATGGAAAACAACTTGCGCTTCTGTTGGAAATCTCCAGATTCCTGAGTTCAGCATTGGCTTTGTTTATGGCCACTGGTGTTGGCATGCTAACACCTAAAGCTGCGGGGCGAACGCGGCTTCATGATCATCTGCATGCAGCCAGCCCATTTAATCTGCTTTCAAGCACTAACTGGACAGCCTTGTTGCGGGAGCAGTTGTCTGCTCCCCCTCTGCTAGGCCTGGGGCTAAATATCCATGATAAGATCTTTGGAAGTCTGCTAGCAGTCAGTAACCTTCTTCTGAAACTCCGTGCTTGCCTGCTCGCTTGCTGCTGTAGCATCACAGCATTCTCTAACTGCTTTGTCAATCTTCTTTTGAACACTGCTGTAGGACACAGCACCAGGCTGTGATATGAGCTGTGTTCCTGTGCTGCTTGTAACAGACGAGTTCTGGAAAAATTCTTCAGCAGTCTGCCTTTCAAAAGGCAGATTGATGCGGTCTTAACCCATCATCCTTTTTGGGCAGGAACTATGCATCAGGCTGACCATTTAGCATGCTGGTGAAATATTAGATCCAAAACCTTTAGTGAGCCCTATTGAGCCAGCAGAGCCACACAATTGAAAGGACTCGTGCTGGGCAGAGGTGGGAACCTGCACATTTCAGCTGCGTACTGCTGCATGTCCAGTGATGCCACTCAGTGTGGCCAATGTTCTTGACGTCGGTGACTGCAAACAGTCTCTGGTAATCCGCATGATCTGTTCTTTGATTTCATACTCTTGGTGTAAAACCATCACGCAGACGTAGTATCAGGAGGGGCCTAAATTCTACTTATAAGGGGCTTATCCCCAAAAGACAGCTGCTGAAATCCTGGCTAGGCCTGTGTGGTCCAGAGCTTGATATCTGTTCCACGGGAGATGGTCTTCTGTCCAGTTCATGTAGGCACGTGAGAGCGTGTGATTTGAACTCGGCTGCCAGGAAACTGCTCTGGAGGCTCAGCCCTGGACCAGCCCTTGTCCAGTGTGCCGTAGGGACTGGCCTGAGGGTAAAGGAGTCCACTCGGTAAATCAGCCTGTCCTGGGAGCTGGGTTGGTCCCTGGACAAGCCCTGTCTGTTCAACTTGTGTGGTTTTCGTGCAGCTTCCCTAGAAGTGAAATCACAGCTGTTAAGTTGGTGGCTTTCACCAGCAACAAATTTTTTTTAAGTGGCACTTTGACAGCAAGACTCAGCTCTTTGATTACCCAAAGTGGAAGAGATTAAGAAAGAAGCCAGTGGTAGGAGGCTTGCGTTTTCCTCAGTGTGGCTCCATTGGGCACACTCCGTATTAACGTTCCCCCAATTGCATGGCTTGTATGGGTTACTGGAGAGAGCAATTTTCTCCGATGACTGGCAAAAAAGTTTAATGCACAAACATTTCTAGAGGCTTGGGCTTTAGAGTTCAGGCCAAAGCTGACTGCATCCTCCTTAGGATCTGTGCTTTCTGAAGAGTCTAGCGCTGGGGACATTGGGGTTAAGCAGCCTTCGTAGCTGATAACATTGTTCAAGTAATTTCTCTTTATTTTGCAGCGCAAAGAAAGGAAGTGCAAGCCCGGGCGGTGTTCTATCCTCTGATGGGCTTAGGGGGTGCAGTCAATATGTGCTATCGAACCCTCTACATTGGGACAGGTGAGTAGCTTTTTCCTGCCCTGACCTTTTAGAGTCAGGGTGGTTCTCCCTGACCCTCCCTAAGTGTTTGCCAAGTGGGTGTTAAAGAAAACAGACCCATTGTGGCTGCTTTTACGGGGATTCTTTGCTACCAAGAAACGTGGAAATTCCCTGTCTACTTGACTCTTCATGGGCTTGCATGTTTGTAACCAAAATTAGCGGAATGGCTGTCCTGGAGATTAATGCCTGACTGATGGAGAGAAGACTTAGGGTTTGCTTACAGGTTTCATTTCTTTCTGCTTAGATTCTTCTGGCGCTCTGGATAGACCCAGTAACTGTGAAATGTTCTTCAGCCTTCACAGAGCTGCTAGCCTTCCCTTCCCCCCCACTGAAACTTTGTTCGGTGGCTTATCGCAGCATTATTCATGCAGTCCTGGGAGCTCGGACAAAGGCAGTTGCTCCCCTGTTGTTTTGCTAATTGAAGTTTAATTCTGTCTGTTGTTCTCTGCTGCCTGACAGTTTTTTTTCTGAAATGAACTGAGCCTGTTTTGTCCTCCCGATTGACAGGAGCTGATATGGATGTGTGCCTTACAAGCTATGGTCACTGTAACTATGTGTCTGGCAAACATGCCTGCATATTCTATGATGAGGTGAGTGCCTGAGTGGTTTCGCTTTTTTATTTTTATTATTTGGCATGCATGGCAGTGGGAGCTGGAGATGCAGGCAGCAGGTTGTCTTTGTGTGCTGCTCCTTTGTGGACTACAAAGTAAGAGCCAGGGCTGTGAATGGTTTCACTCCACTGAAGGCTGCGTCAGCGTTTTCTGTCATACCCTTTTCTGAGGCACGGAGCGCTGCCAGTGTGATTTCTCTGAGCTAACTGCCTGTGGACAAAGACTGACCACAAGTAAGCACTGTCACTGCTGGTGTGTAGGGAAAGAAAAAGTCATAGAAATGGTTTGATACATTTTTGATCCAGCTGCGTTGTTAATAAAAGCTAAATTTTAGGTGTCTATGTCAAACCTCAGCTGGAACCAACCAGGCAACTGCTCCAAGTCTCTTGCTTTCAGGTGTGATGGTGATGCAAAGTGTTTGTGCCCGTCTGCAGTACTCGGTATAAATTATTTATTTAACTGAAATTTCAGTTAAGCTCGCAGCATAAACAGAGGTCTACAGTTGCTTCTTAACTACAGTCCAGAGATTAGTTTGTTCTTGAAGTAAGTAGACTGGCGCGTCTGCCAATAAAAGCGCTGCTGGAGATGTCTCTTAGCATGGAAACGGTCTTTGAAGCAAGATAGTCTTTTATAGCGCCATTTGTCAACCAGCTACTGAGCAGGATCCAGCATTAACCCACAGCTGGCTTCAGCCATTCCTCCAGTGCACTACATGCTACGGAACACACTCGGTAATGGGATCCAGACCTTTAATCTGTGTTGAAGCATCTCCTCACAGTGGTCAATCCTAAATCAGGCTCTAGGCACTGAACTTCTTCCATACTCCAGAAAGCCTCCTGTGGCTGTGGTCGCTCTACAGGGAGAATTCCCCCTCCTTAGCTCTGTCTGCTGTTTCTGCTTCTGGCCGTTGGCAGCTCATGCTTGGCCTTGGCCTCTGCAGCCTAGCAGGTTACTTGAAAACTTACTGCCCTGTGAACAGGGAATTTTTCTAACTTGATTAAAGCACTGTGGTCCCTGGGGGACAAGGTCTTCAAGCCCTCAGATGATTCCGTCAGCATCCTCTGCAAAGCTCAGTCGAGCGTGATGCTGCTTGTGTAATGCCGTAATGTCACAGTAATGTCTCCTGGCATTTCAGCGTCTGCAAAAGGCCTGTAAATCCCAGACTGTCTCTATCTTGTGGCTGCTGCAGCACGCTGGCATCCTTCTTGTCATCTTGTGGCTGCTGTCCAAAGCACATCTCTTCCCTGCTAGGCACGGGTCTAGTGCGCCTGTTAAAATGGTGTGCTCGCTTTGTGAGAATCAGCTTGAATCCCTGTTTCCAAAAGATCTGTTGGTCCAAGTGCAGTAGGTAAAACGCACTTCTCTTCAAAGCTGCTTTGGCCATCCTTTCCTGCCAGGAAGCATCCTGGGAAGCAACTCTTGCTGGAAAGCTGGCTGTTCTGTGAGCTTGAGCTCCTGAGGTTCGGGTTGGTGGTCTCTGAAGCCAGAGGATATTTTAACCGCTCTTATTTAACCGTCAACAGCGGTAGGGAGAGAGGGGTTGTGTTTCAGTGCTCCAAAGGGGTATATCAGCAGAAGCCTTTCTGACTTGGTGTCTCAATTCCCTCCTCTTCCTCTTTTTTCAGAATACGAAACATTACGAGCTGTTGAACTACAGTGAGCATGGGACGACCGTGGACAATGTTCTGTATTCGTGTGACTTCTCGGAGAAGATGACGCCCACTCCTCCCAGCAGTATTGTTGCCAAAGTGCAGAGTGTGATAAGTGAGTGTTGAGACAGCACCAGCCCCCCGTAACACCACAGGGAGCTGCTGGAGGGGGACAGGAGCGGGTGCAAATCGATTCCTTGTTGGTGCCCCTTGTTCTGCAGCGGCTGGTGCACCTCTTGCAAAAAGGGGAGCCTCTCCACAGGCCTCAGCCTGGGTTACACAAGACCTTCCTCTGCCAGCCTGTGGAGTGCTCTGCTGTTAACCCCACTCCTGCCTCCGGCGCTGGAGTTAACCAAGCTCCAGGTCCCTGCCTGACATCAGCTCCGGCAAGCAGCCGGTTCAGAGCTGGACCCAGAGCTTTCCTCATGCGTGTCCTCCCCTCCCAGGCTGTGAGTAAGCGATTTGGGCTTTGCTACAGGCATCCCATCCCCGCATGGCGTACTGTTGCTCTCCACCTGAGCGGCTTCCTCTTTTTTTTTGGCTGCTGAAATAGAGTGTAAATAAATGCCTCTACCTCTCTGGGGCTGTGGGGAGATTCCTGTTTCCCTTTTATCAGCTGCTCACTGCAGACAACTAAAATGCCTTGTGGCTGGAGGATCTTGCCCCTGAGGCACCTCAGCAGTAGCCACTGTTGATGAAAACAAGTTGCTGCTGGCCTGCCTGAATCTTATATGTTGGGTGTTTTTTTTTCTTTTCTAGAACGACATAAAAGCAGAAAACAGGAAGAGGAGCCGCATGAAGAAGCCGCTGTGATGAATTCGCAGGCACAAGGGCAGCATCGGAAACCCTGTAACTGCAAAGCCAGCAGCTCCAGCTTAATAGGGGGCAGCGGGGCTGGCTGGGAGGGGACAGCCCTGCTCCACCACGGCAGTTACATCAAGTTGGGCTGCCTGCAGTTTGTTTTCAGCATTACTGAATTTGCGACCAAACAGCCCAAGGGGGACACTGCCTTAGTACAAGACATGGACTTGGAGGAGAAGCTTTCTCTGAAACCCCACCAGGTGCCCGTGCTGCGGTCCAACTCAGTTCCCTAGGAATTTTAGGAAGAGAACTTTGGAGTAAGGAAAACGCCCTCAGACTCTTGCAATGCAAAAATGTACAAACCGAGGTGGGATTTTCTATGTCGGCCCAGAGACTGTTCACACGCCGTTTGCATGAAATGAAGAACGTTTAACTTTTTTTAATTTTTTTTTTTTGCTCAAGTTTTAGGGGCATTTGCACATATATTTGTACTATACATTTCATTTTAAAAGGAAAACTGCAGTGAGAGCAAGACGCGTCAGAGCGAGGGGCGACCGCTGTCTGACTCGAGGACTCTCTCTGACAGATAGTTCCCATGCAGTTGTAAAATAATCAGAAACTTGTTCTATTTTGTGCCAGTGACAATAGTTTTATATTAAAAGAGAAATACAGTTTTCATACAGCAAATCTATACAATATCATTGTTTTATTTAATGTAAAGAAGCGCTCTTCTTCCCACAGTTATTTTTCCCATCCCTCCCTGCTATGGTTGCACTACAAGTAGCTACTGTGTATTATGGGCAGTGAGAAATGAGTTCTTTTCCTGGTGTCCATCCTATTTTTATTTCAAATTAAGGAAAAGTGTTGGATTCTGTGTAAATACATCAGTGATGGCATTTTTCAATGTTTTAAAGCTGTGTACAGTGCTACATGTGGTATGACGTTCCTCAAATTGTCTATTGTAGCAGATCGTTTGTCGTAACCTGTCTGTCTCTTTTGTTTATATGCCACCTCCCCGCAGCAGAACAGCTAGTTCCACTGTACATAGTAATTGTAACGTTTTAGACTTTACAGAAACTTTCCTGTATTCTGTATATAAAAAAAAAATACTTCACATTCTGTTTTCTGACTGTCTGTCTTAACTCTTGTCACCACAACCTGGGGCTTCCCCAGAGTGTCTGACCTGCAGAAGAGGAGCCCGAGCTGTGGGAAGGGGCTGTGCCTGGATGGAGGGATGCGGGAGGATGCTGGTGGTCCAGGATCATAGGATAGTCTAGGTTGGAAGGGGTCTTTAAGATCATCGAGTCCAGCTATTAACCTGACACTGCCAAAACAACCACTAAACCATGTCCCTCAGCACCACGTCTACCCATCTTTTTTAAATACCTCCAGGGATGGTGATTCTACTACTTCCCTGGGCAGCCTGTTCCAATGTTTGATGACCCTTTTGGTGAAGAAATTTTTCCTAATATTCAATCTAAACCTCCCCTGATGCAACTTGAGGCCATTTCCTCTTGTCCTATTGCTTGTTACTTGGGAGAAGAGACTGACACCCACCCCCACTCCCCCTTGCTCCAGCCTCCTTTCAGGGAGTTGTAGAGTGCAATAAGGTCTCCTCTCATCCTCCTTTTCTCTGGGCTAAACAACCCCAGTTCCCTCAGCTGCTCCTCATAAGACCTGTGCTCTAGACCCCTCACCAGCTTTGCTGCCTTTCTCTGGACATGCTCCAGCACCTCAACATCCTTCTTATAGTGAGGAGCCCAAAACTGAACACAAGGATGGGGGACTGGAAGGTCATAGAATGGGTTGGGTTGGAAGGGATCTTTGAAGGTCATCCAGTCCAACCTCCCTGCACTAAGCAGGGACATCTTCAACTCGATCAGGTCCAACCTGACCTTGAATGCTTCCAGGGATGGGGCATCCTCTGGGCAAGAGACGTGGGGTTTGGGTCTGGGGTGACGGTGAGCACCCTTCGCCCTTGGGGCATGATGCAGTGCAGTAGCCACCTCTCTCGGTGCCCAGGGCTTGCAGCACAGGAGGCAGGTCGCAGTTTGGAGGCAGGAGGCTGCGCTGACCCACGCCTCCCCGTCTCTCCTCCCGACCCGGCGCCCCGAATCCATCCTGTCCGCGGACAAAGGCCTTTCCCAACCCGCTCCCCTCTGCAACCCGCCGCGCTCTGTGCCGATAACCCCACGCTTCGGTTGCGAAAGGAGCGGGGCGGCACCCCCCATCCCCCGCCCCGGTCCTTCCTCCCAGCCTCGGGG
>VYXH01005914.1:9599-36364 GCA_013397275.1 Burhinus bistriatus
TCGTAGAAAGCCACCAGATTTGTCAGGCACGATTTGCCCTTAGTGAAGCTATGCTGGGTGTCACTGATCCCCTCCTTATTTTCCATGTGCCTTAGCAGAGTTTCCAGATTTGCTCCACGATCTTGGCAGGCACAGAGGTAAGAGTGACTGGCCTGTAGCTCCCTGGGTCTTCTTTTTTTCCCTTTTTAAAAATGGGGTTATGTTTCCCCTTTTCCAGTCACCGGGTACTTCACTGAACTGCCACTTCTCAAATATGATGGATAGTGGCTTGGCAACTTCATCCACCAGTTCCCTCAGGATCCACAGATCCATCTCATCAGACCCCATGAATTTATGCACCTTCGGGTTCCTTAGACAGTCTCAAACCTCATCTTCTACAGTGGGCAGTTCTTCCTTCTCCCAGTATCTGCTTTTATTCAACTGAAAGTTTCCTTAATTTTCTCAAGCTTTTTCTAGATTATTTTAGTCCCCTTTCTTTCCAAAGAATCTATCAGACCAAAGATTTGACTCTCGATAATACCATAAAAATATAAGTCGACTACGCAATTTTCTCACATTTTTTTCTTCACGGTCCTTTACAAGTTACAAGTTCAATACTGTCAGTGTAAATTTTACTTAGTTTTCATTCTACACCTTTTGGGCAGAGGGGGTATCTTTCATTTGTAACACCAGTTATTCCAACATCACATTTTTTTACGCACATATATAAAATTTAATTAAAAAAAAAAAAAATCCTTCATCTTCCTTGGGATTTCTGAGCTGGATTCACACTTTTCCACACTGTTATCATATGAAGAAACCTTCTGACCACTGTGCAAAGTCAGTTTAATGTCACATGGAAGCTCAGGCAAAGTCATATGATCTGCTGCTCCCCCCCCCCCCCCCCCCCCAAAAAAAATAAAAATCAGATGTTGTGTTGTTTACAAGAGCATTTGCAGTTTGATGTTTGCCTGTTTCATTGACTCTCATTTTTATTATCAAAGCTTTCTGTCTCAAATCTCTTTCCCAGTGTTTGTTATTCTATGTAATGTTCAGAGGTTTGTCAACATCCAGTAAGCTTCCATTGGGAGTGACAGTGGCAAGTTTCCACTCTACTGCTAAGGCTTTTTTTCTACCTCTCCTTCACTCTCTGAATCTTTTGCTCTAGACTTCTTATCAAGGATTGAAAAATTGTAAAATTGTCTTTTGGGGCTCAGATAATTAAAAACTCTTGTTCATTCCCCCCTCTCCTCTTTATAAAAATCTATTTGTCATATAATTTTTTCTTTGATGTAAGACAGTACTTCTCACAGAAATGTAATATGGATTCATAGTTACCTTCCTTTGCTCAAATTTACTTTAAATTATTAAAAACATTGGTGGCTTCAGCACTACTTGTAGTAAAACATAAGTCTATTGATATGACATTTTTTTCATGCCCATTGCTTTTAGAAACAGAGTAAAGCACCATTTTTACTGTTATTGTTTATCTACCACATCTTCAAGGCTATTCAGCTTTGGATGGCTTTACTTGTCCTGTTCTTTCATCTAAGGTATTCTCTGAACAGTGCTCCCAGAGCACACAGTTCAGAAGGTGCTCAAAGCAGAAAAGAGGGTTCAGTGTCCAAATTCCTGCTGATTTGCATTGTGTAAACTCTCTATAATGTCACAGCCAGTCTCAAGTAGTTCCTGCCATTTCAGAGGTAATGATACAGGGCCTCTTTTATCTTTGAGATTATTGACTTTTGTTTCTACAAAACCAGATCCTTTAACCATCCCTGTTTGTGAGGTTTTTCTCCCTAGTCAACTGGCCAGAGGTGCCTTCACATTTCTTAACAAAATTGTGCATGTGGCTGCAAATCTAAGGAGCGCTAGCTAAGTTGTAATGCATACACGTAGCAAACCATGGGCCCTCCTGCTGCAAAGAAAGGACAGCCACACCATTATTTGTGGAACAACATAATGACTGCTGATACTGCTGCTACATGTTTTCTAGATCTTGTTAGATAACCTGACATGAGCGGGTTCACCATTTTAAGAAAACTAAGATATAAACCTTGTCTCTTTTAATCTTCTTCTTTTCCTGTAGAGCACACACAAGCAAGAGCTAGTTTCACGAGACAGGTAGTCATGCACATCTTTGTTGTGATCAGTGGGAATTCAAGTCTTTAAATTTTGCAAGTCATGGGTGTGTCTGTGCTGTCTTGGGAAAAAGTCACTAGCAATTGTCGTGGTTTGGGCCAGATTGGCCCAGTCAGGGGGGACGACAGATGCTCTCCCCCACCTCTCTTTGCAAAGAGAGAAGGGATAGAGAGAAAAGAGACCTACAAGTTTAGAAGGAACTAAACTACTTTAGTGAAATATTAATAATAAAATAATAAAAAGGAAATAATGAAATATATACAAAACTCTATCAAGCTCCCAGGATGACAATCATGTCACCAGCAGGCACTGGGGAAGTCCCAGAATGGACGGGAACTGATTCTGGATCTGGATTCTGGATCGGGATCACAGACAGACGAAGAGTCCTCCTCAAATTCTGGCCATTGAAGAAAGAGGGCTGACCCTTTGATCCCTCAGGTTTTATACTGAGCATGAGGCAGATGGGAAGGAATACCCCATTGGTCAGTTTTGGGTCACCTGTCCTGTCTGCTCCTCCCCACAGATGTGACCCCTCTATGCTTTTCTGTTTCTGATCCTTCAACAGGACAAATAACAGAGTTGGCTACCCTTGGTTGTTACAGCAATAATTATAAGCAAGAGCGTCTCTACATACCATTCCTTGGCATCAACTATAAACATGGGTCTTATCACTCTGAGAGCAAACAGCTTTCTTCAAAACATGCTGTTAATTTCAGCAGTTAGAAGAGGCCTAGCTGAAAAGTAAATTTATTGAACAAAATTGGTCCTGTTTTACCTCAACCTCAAACCAGGACAGCAATAGTGTGTAAAAATTAGTACAGAATACAGGGATTGTTTCCATAGCATCAAACATTCTTTTGCTCAAATCAATACTTCAGCAATGTTTTTGAAAGGTGCCTACCTAAATTCAGACATATAAGAGCTTTCTTAATCTTTAAATAACTTAACACCATATACAATATTAAAAATATATTATTCCTTCTATTTTCATATGCCCTTTTACTATGCCAAAATGTTATTAATAAATTGAAATGACATTTTTCTTCTTGGTACTTGTACTATGAACAGAAGAACACATATTTAGTCATTCTTATATTGTCTTTTGGGGGGGAGTGTTTGTGGGTTTTCTTAAGGTTGCTATAAACACTGCATATTGGCAATGCAATTCTGCTTGCAATTTTATTTTCAATATGAAAAGGTGAAAGAGATCGTTTAAAATACGAATTGCATTAAGACTCCACCAAAAATAAATTTCAGTTAAATCTGATCATTTTTGAAGTTTTTAATGTTTTGGTTTAACTTATTTATCCACTGTCTACCTATCAATTTTTCTCCACTACCAAATGCCAGTCCTAGCTAATAAGAGGAAAATTGTAATTTAGAAATGTTTTTATAGTCATAGTTTCTGGTTTCTCCCTCATGTTTGACAGGAGTCCCTCTAAATATTTGCAAAATCATTCCATTTTTTTTGTTATATTACCTCTTTTAAGCACAAACTGGTAGAATGTTGAAATTTATGTTTCACTGCATTGTGGGGGTTTTTAAAATGAAATGTGTAGGTACAGGGTAAATCTTCTGAATTTCAACCCAGGCATCCAAAGAATATGAAAACCATCGTTCCTGTTTCGTGGCAGTGTTGCTGCATTACACTTACAACTTGATCCTCTTCACTGCTTGTAAGAATTAAGTTGTTCAGTCAACTGTTTCTGGATCTACTGTGTCTTAGCCAAGCATAGTCACTGTTCCTGGTGTTCTGGGAGAACTTTTGTCTGAAACCTTTCTTTCAATGAAATATTTGCTCTTTGTACCCTGGAAAATTGTATACCGACTTCCTTAAGTGCCTTCCTACCCCTTAACTGCTTGCAAATATATTTGCAGACTTCTGTTGATCCTTAGCTTCATGTTACCCATCTCAAATCTAATTTCTCTCTCTAAGTGGCCTAAAGTCCTGTTGGCATTTTCATCTAGACAGATTTCTTCTTATGACAACATATTTCTGTTTAAGGCTTGGATTCTGCGTAGCAGCATGAATTCAACGCAATCCGTAAGATACATGGCTGTCAGCCTCAAGGAGACCACATACATGTTTCTTCCTCTGTCAACATCTATTAGTTTTTATGTTGTTCTATTAAATGCCCACCTTATTTATAAGGTCCTCCTAAGAAACCTTTCATTAATCATCATGTGAGAATATTACAGTTTCCACTTCTTCTGTCTCCATTCCAGTTTTCTTGCGCGTGAGAGTGCCAGATTGCCATAGGAGAAAAGCAAACCTCCCTAAATAAAGTGTACATTACTTCTGCTATGTCCTTCATGGTGTGCTGAGAGACCTGTCACATCTATGAAGAGACTACTGATCTGTGAAAACAGGCTAGCCACTGAGATGCAATCTCACAACTTACTTTCTGGCTTCTCCAAGGTTATTCATCAGATACTTCAAAAAGCAGGATTTCCCAGCCCAAAGTTGAGCAGGAAAAGAAGAGGAGAAGACGGCTGTCTGGCAAGCTGAGCACAAGTGGTATCCTGCCAGGAGATGGGCCAGCAGCAAGGAATTGACCTTGTTTTAAGAGACAGCACAAGAATTAACTGATTTAATAGCTGGGATCTGCAGCACCAGACTGAACTTCTGACATGGACTTACTAACAAATTTAACTACAGCAAGGTTTGATACAAACCACAGAGCAAAAAATGGAGCTTCTATCTCATGATGGAAGTAACATTACAAAATGGAAGTTACAGCACGATTCTTGGATTTTCCACTATGTTCCTAAACCTCAGAACATTATCTCTCTACTTTTTTCCATCTAAAAAATATCCCAAGTTTTATGTTGTACTACAGAAAAAAAGACAGAAAGAAAGAAAAATAACCAGTATTTTCTCAGGCTTTATTACCCTTTCAAATTATTACAACTTTAGTTTTCTTATTAAAGTGCTCAATTTTTCACTCCAGACTTAGCAATATGTGATGCACTCTGAAGAATGTTTCACACAAGTAATAACTTCATTTATGTTAAAAAGGCAGCACTTCTATAAAACCTGTCTATACTTCCTTCACTACTTTTTATCCCTTTATTCGAAGTTTTACAGCAATTTAAAGGGATTTAGTGCAGATTTTCTAAAAATGGTATATCTAGGTAATGGGAAAGGTTATTTTAAAATGCTAAAAAGAAAAAATGTGGATTTATTTGTAATTTAGCAATAATAATCTTTAATAAAGTTGTATTCCAGCTTTTTCTTCAGTCAAAAAGACAAAGTCAAACGGTTGAGGATGTTAAATAATATATAGCCATTTTAAAGATGAAAATGATAATCTTTCAAGAGGGCATGATTTGAGATTACAGAACTCACAGGTGAAAAGCCAAGTGCTAGATCCACCAACTCATCCTGCCTTTTACAATATGTGACATTGGTGTATCACTGGAAAGCCACAGAAATTACTGTGCTTCCTTTACATAGCAGAACTCCTAAGACCACCTTTAATACAGGAGTGCCTGGATGGATGTCAGGGTTTTTTTCTTCACCTCATTAGTTGTGTACTGTATAATGTTCAAAAATTGGGAGGGGGCGAGCGACACACACACACTGGCTTGAGGGGTTTGGAAGTGATAATGAGGAAAAATATCACACTTTAGTTGCATTCCCCACAGACAATGACAAAAAATAATTCTACACTTTCCCACCAGACCTCGTCATTAGTACACAGAGGGCTGTTTTCATAATGCTGAGCAGCTCTGCTTTACACCTTCTTTGTTTCAGAATCAGCATTCTCACAGCTAGTTTTCTCAGAGTGAGTTCTTCCATCTAAATAGTCAATTATCTTGCTTACAGAATAGACATTCAAATTCATGTATTTTCACGACTTTCAAAGGAGGTTAAGAAAATTTCCTTACGATATTCTTACAGCCTACAGCATTTTAAAAGATTTAAGATGGGTTTTTTCTTTTTTTCTCTTCTCTGCCTTTCTGAAGGAGATAGCAATCATTTATCTCAGCAAGACATTTTTCTTAAAGAACAGTAAGCAGATAGAGATGACACCAGTGGTCGTTTAAGCTGATCCAACCTATTTGTCAATAGTGAGACAGGGCAGGAGGTGATACAGATTCCATTTAATTTTATTACAGCCCAGGAATTTTTACCCTCCTAATATATCGAAGGAATTTTTCTGCATTTGTATCATAAAAATCCCTTGTCAATTGACTTTCTTAGGGACAGATAAGATACTGTGTCTTTCTCCTTCAACCAATGGTAGAGATAAATCTGTGTGGGAGTGTAGGTGGCAAGCAAGGAAAGTCTGAGCTATTATTTACTCACCACTTGACAAAGACAGAAACTGGAACATTCTTTAACATTTTTTTAATCATGGAAGGTCACAGATGCTCAATCACACTGTGCAGACCTATTTACAGAAAAGCACTTTAGGTCTTAGAACTCGACTGGCAGAGATCCTTCAGTACCTCCAAAGAAGAGACGCAGATATCTATTACAACACACTTCTCTCTGTTTGAGGGCAGAGTGCTTACACCTTTCCAATCTATATTAACTTCTCCAGTGCAGGACTAGGTAGGTGATAAATCATGAGAGTTCATTTTGCATCTTTGTTTTCCTACAGTGCCTGGATCAGCATCATGCTAGGGGTTTTCTATCAGCTGCAGCTGAAATTGGTGTTCAGTGCAGGTATTGTGTGCTGCTCCATTAAAATCCAAAGGTAGTTCAAAAAGTTAGCAGACACAGTAGAGCTGTTGAAACGAAGTCTCTCTGTACGTGTTCTCCACATCTGTACTTATGGGTAAAAGTAATTGCAGTGCCTACTGAAGACAAAGATAGTCAGGCACGTCAAGCAGTAAACTACGGCATGAATACATGGTTTGTGGCTATCAAAAGACTATCCAAAGAGGAAAAAATAAATCGTTTCCAAATAAAACTGGTAAAGAAACGTGAATTATACACATCTGGCTAGTCCTCAATTCACAAAAGTGGACCACCTCATAAAAGGAGACCACATCAGTTTCATTTCACCCAAGTGCAGAGAAGAAAGTGAGCAGGAGCTGTTGTGAATTTAAGCTGTGTTCTTACAGACCTCTGTGAATTGAGACAGGCTCATGCCCCCTGTCTTCTGGCTCTCATATCCAAATATCCTCCGATATACCATACTTGTAACCCATCCGATGACAGCCTCTGGCAGTAGCAATGGGACTGATGCAGTCATACCCTTTCTTGTAGACCACAGGGAATCAGACTATACAATAGTAGCTCCAGAACACATTCATCCTTTCATCCTGGAGCTGTCCTCAGGGCTGTTGAAGTCGCATCCAGCTGCCCTAAAAAAGTTATACTGGCTTTGAACTCACTATTTTTCTTTTCTCCTTGTCCTTGATCACAGTTTCTCCAGGAATTACCAGAGAAATCTGATTTTCAGCTGATTGGAGTTTACAGCTTGTCCTAAGCAGAACAGCTTATCTCATTCCCTAGGAAGACATACCAATGTGCTCTCTTTAGGGCAATATCTGCAAATCAGTGGTGAGTCTTTTGCCTTGCACCATGACTGATATAGAAGCCCATTACTCCACGTACCTATACTCCATTGTAATACAAAGAATTGGATTCGTCTTCCAGAAAAAAAATCAATATATGGAAGGGAAGCCTGAACTAAGTAGCAAACCACAGATAAATCAGCTATGCCTTGTATTCATTTTCTTTCCTTCATATTTCTGTCTTCCATGTAATTATTTGTTTTAAAACGGAATAAAAAAAAACAAACTCAGAAAAATGCTTGTTCATTGAAATAGATGAATTGCCCCTTAAATGCATGTTCAAACTACTGGAATAAACCCTGTATTCTGACATGCAATTTGAAGAAGCAGTTCTGTACTGTAGAGATAGCATTTGCATCCTGTAATGAAAGGAATGGGATAACAATTACTTTCCCTTATTGAATAGGTAAGTAAATTGAGCTTGAAAATCCCCATAAATAGTAAGTGTGGAAGTTAGATCTTCCCATAGGAGGCTTAACCCAAACATCAGTCCTTTTCTTTGAAAAAAAAAATCCAATCATTTTTATTTTAATAAGTGTGGATTGTGCATTCTAGTTGGAACTAAGATACTCTTCCTCCAGACTACCAGTTTTCTTTGACTTACTGGCCCCAGAAGTAAATTCTGAAATTATGAAGCCTCCATTTATATGGATGAGAGATGATAGATGAACAGTAGATGCATGAACTTAAGATATTTTCTTTAGTTTTGACCTGTTCTGCAAAGTAAAATCAGTACAAATAGGGCATAAATAGTGACTAAATTCAAATACTCTATTTCTTTCAAAAATCCAGTGGAAAATGCTTTTTAGAAAGTGATATGAATGAATGTCATATGTGAGTGCCAAGGGGAAGGATTTAGTACTTCCCTGAATAATCCCCTTTTAAAGATAATTTACAGACTTAGATTGTAAAATACAACTTAGTCAATTTTAGTAGTCGCCTTACATTAAAAATAAAAAAGAGAAAAAAATTTGTTGGTCTGTGTTCATATAGCTTATCTAAAATGCTCTTCACTTTCACAAGTTTTCTGCCTCTGATTAAAAAAAAAGGTGTCAGTCACCATATTTACTTTAAAAATATATCCTCAATCTCAAAATTATTTGAAAACCCATTCTGTAGAAATGCCAATTTTTGGTTAATGTGTCTCATTTAGTTAAGTCTTGCTAGCTTACTTTTGGAATAATATTGCTGAAATTTCCACATAGTCAAAGAGTTTCTGCCTAAGACACCACACTCAGAAACCAGGATCTATTGTTTCTCTCTGACACAAATTCTAGTGACTTTGGGCTGAATATATCATTTTGCAGTGCCTCAGTTTCAAACTGTAAAAAGGTGGATGAGATCTAAGGCAAAGTGTACAGATTCCCAGAGAAACTAGTGGGATTAGAAGCCCAAGGTGTAAGAAAGCTCTAAGGGTCTGGTGTACAGAAGGGGAACTGAATGAAAGCAGTCACTGAAATGTATTTATTCTGCATTTTATGATTTCATCTTATTTATGTTTAGTCGTATTAAATGGGCATGTTTGCATTATATGCCATTCTGGGCAAGTTAATGGTTATAAAAATGTGCCTGGGATGAGTAAATTTCCAATGTTATAACTTGAAGCTTTAGCATGCAAAAGTTTCCGGATAACAGGAGATGAAGATGGTGTTTTCTGTCAGTCAGGAGCTGAAGATGGGCCTACGAGTTGTGGTATTGCTTCTGAAGAGGAAAAGCCATTGAAAAAGCAGAAAGACCAGTGGAAAAGAAGAGTTGATATAGGAAATGATTAATATGTGAAGCCTCGCTGGGTACATAACACAGTTAGAGGACTTTATCATGAAGGAAAAACTATCAGCAGTAAAAAGCAGACTTGTCAGCTGTCTCTCAAAAGTATGAGAATGGAGTGCTTGAAGCCATCATTGTGTAGCTGCTTGTCTCATGTTATGCTGTTTGTCATCTTGCTCTCATTTACATTCCTCCCTCCCTTAACGTGCTGTTTTGTTGAGGACATTTGATTCATCAACTGACAGTGGAGACAAATAGTTCATTGAACACTGTCAGTTTCATGTAGTTTCCTCAATTTCCTGGTGAGTTTTCCAACCGTATTTAATAATAAGTAGAAATTAAACCCAGTCCTTGTTGATGCCAGTCAAGGGGCAGAGCTAATAAACACAATGATCCTTTACTTAGGTTAATAAGGTTTCTAAAGGCATAGAGCTGAATGAGACAAATACTTCTTTTGCACATAGCTGGTATTTGTCAAGAAAAGACCTAGCAGGACATACAAACAGCTAGTTAAGGTAGTTGGTGGAATTGTACACCAACTCGGATCTTGTCTTTCCCAAATACCCATTCCCAAAGACTTGAAAGCGGAACTCAAAGTAAGTCGCAGTGAAGTTTCCAGTATGTTCTCCTAATACTAGTCTTGCTTCTTTAATGGAAGGAATGGGATTATTCAGCTTCTTTACACAGCTCTCACAGGCCTGGAACAAAAAGATAAACGCCAACTGGAGAAAATATAAGCTTAGTTAAAATGAAATGGAAGGAAAAACACAAAGATAAATGTTTGATCTTCTTTTTTTCATTGTTTATTTTATTTGTATACTACTCATTGAAGTATCCTAGATGATAGTATTAAAAACAAGCTTACAGAATTTTCATATTCCATTCAAATTGAAATAATAATAATAAAATGTGTAGAACAGTGGGGTAATATACAGAAGAATTTCTTCATGAACATTTCTCTAAGGAAAATAACTTGGCAATTAGATTTTAAAATAAAACCTCCAGTGATACAAGCAGTGCTTTTTTACTATGGAGCTTTCTGTCAATGAAAGCCTAAGGAAAGAAAATAGTCATTGTAAAACTTGATTGAAATAGATCATTTTGGAAAGTCTAAATTTAAAAATAAAGTCTGCAACTTTCTGATTAAACAGATTTGAAGATTTTCTAAGCTCTTCATATTGTAACATACAGATGTTTCGTTATTCCTCTGAGCAGAGGAAATTAAGGCCTGTCAGCCTTGTTAAGAAATGGCAATATATGAGACATTTTTATTGCTATTGGATAAACTATTATATTGTCATGTTGAATTCTGCATTCACTCATGTGCTCTTCATATCAGAAAGGACAAGCCTGAAGTAGAAGTGGTTCACAGTTCTAATTTATAACACATAGCACTTCATTTTTATTTGTCAAGATTTTTTTGCGGACATGGTTTCATATTAATAACAGTATTTAAGTTTTTACTTCTAAGTCAGTTTGTGCTCTACTACCATTTATTCATCAATAGGTAGTCTTTACATCATCATACACTGTTTTTCCACACGCTTTGAAGAAGAAAAAGAAACAAAACAATCAATTAACAGAAATGGAAATAACTGTAGTGATATGAAGTTATTTATTAAGAAATAAACACACAAAAAACCAAAATAGGGCACTTTGTATCTATGGGTAACAACAATAACAAGAAGAAATTTATTTCACTGTGGAGGAAAAAATGGCTTGATTGGACAAGTAGGATAGTATGGTAAAATCAGAGGAAGTTGCACTATATATGTATAAAGTTTTGAGAAGTGTACACCCAAGTTGCCTAATTCAATATTGATGGAAACATCACAAACTGAATAAAACAAAATCAAGCATCCAGGACAAACATTGTGAAGTCTTACTCTTACTGGAGAGGACCTGACTTTTTTATGACTCACTTCAGGTTTTCAAAATCACAAAATGTATTGATCCAGACAAACTTCTGGACCAAAGAAGAACATAAATTATGGAAGTGTGGGATGAGAAGAAAGCCAAGTATCTGTATCCTAATCATCTAATTCAAAATATGACTTCTTATACTAATAAGCTCACTATAGGCAAAAGGTTTACTTACCTAAGTAGGTAAGAATTCAAGAAAATATTTAAATATCATAGAATCATAAAATCACAGAATGGTTTAAGTTGGAAAGGACCTTAAAGATCATCTAGTTCCAACCTGTCTGTCATGGGCAAGGACACCTCCCACTAGACCTGGTTGCTCAAAGCCTCATCCAGCCTGGCCTTGAACACCTCCATGGGTGGAGCTTCCACAACTTCCCAGGGCAACCTGTTCCAGTGCCTCACCACCCTCATAGTGAAAAATTTCTCCAAAAATTTTTTCTAAGCTTTAGGTCGGCATGTTTTTTCTCTCAGGAAAATTAAAGTAATCACTTAATCAGTCACTCTGTAATCTCTATTATGAACAACTTTATTATGTGCTTTCCTTCACTGATTATTTGAGGTCAAATACAGTTCTTTGCATTTACTAATACTACGTGTGAGTGCTTGGAGTTCCTAACTATTACTTGTCCTTAGCATGCTGCAGTTACGATCAATGAATCTATTGACTTTAACATTACCAGAACTGGGCAGTGTTTTTTATGACACTGAAAGAAATGAGTAATTCACTCATTTAAGATATATAGTCCCTTGTATTTTCTAACTGTTGCTATGTCAGCAAATTTTATGGTAGAATTTCTAAAAAAATTCCTTTTCTATTCCATTAGCCTTTTTATGGTTGTGTTTTCTCCAATCTAATCTAAATTTGGTCCTCTGACCATTTTAACACAAGGTTTTAAAAATGGAAAGCATTAAGATTTATCACGTTATATATAAGAGGCATTTTCAAACTATCCATTCAAATAAATCCATCTACAATGGACAAGATTCAAAATTTCCATGCATGTGTGCCCATCACTGGCTATAAATTGAAGATCTCACTTTTCCACTACTCTGCAGTGATGTTATCAAGTCCTCAACAGAGACGGAAAAGACTTTACAATAGCAATAGTTGATTTTTCAGGGAAAATGGCAGCTGCTACAACATGAAGAAATAGATAATTCAATTAATATTTTTAAAAGATGATCTAAAAGGGATTTTATCTTTTTTCTACAATTTTTTTCAACACACCTGGTCCCATTCTAATATCAGAGATATTAAAGTTGTTTTTTTTTTTTTTCTTTTTGCTCTCTCTCTGTTTAAATTATCACAGAACTGAATTCCATTGTGCAGACTCCTTGGCTACCTGGTGGACCCTAGAAAAGTTATTTATGAAGTCTGTGACATATTGAACATTTCAGTATGAGCTCTCTAGTTTTAAATTGTATTGTCTTAGAATTTCCCATCTTATAGTTTGATTTCTATTAAATAGCACTGACTGTAAGACCACCAGTCAATTTTCAGTTTCTAGCACCATAGGTTTCAGTTTTGTTGAACAAGAGGCTTGTGCCTCCCAGGTCCATTCAGCAGGAGACGGATGAAAAGGTGTAATGTTTTACCTTAGGATGGTGGGTTAGCTGTTTCTCAGAGAGCTGGGGGAGTGTTCATTTCCTTATAAAAGCAATTTTGAGACCTTGTGTGACATGCAAAGTATATCTCTGCTGACCCACAACGAAGAAAGATTAATTAAATTTGGTTTAGAGCAGATGCAGAAAAGTGTTACTGTATTTTTCAAGGAGAGAAAAATCTCTTTTATGAGAAAAAACAAGAAGATTTTGAATTTCACAGTTTAGTCATATAAAGGCATTGTCCAATTTCTGCCTAGAAATTAATCTCCACAAATATATAAATATTCTGCATAGATGAATCTCTGAACTGGTATAAGAATGGATGTATGGGATGGATATTTAGAAAATAAAAATCTTTTTATCAGAGGAGTTGAATTTCAAGGAAACTTGCCTCCATACATAATTTAGCTAGTATCTAACAGAAATCTAGCTAATTTCAAGATGGAGCTTAAGAAATATTGTGAAAGGTAGTCCATTTCCTTGATTCATAGAATAGTACATACTGAACCTTCAGGTCTCATCTTCTCATGACATTTTCCTCCCTTGCTCTGCTAAAACAGGAACTTTGGTTGGTTGACCATATTTTTTAGGACATGTGTTAACCCATGTTAAAGTCCTAATGTAGAAAAGACTGTTGTAATGTTAACATATGACAATTGTATTCATACATATATTAAAAGGTAATAAAAAAATACACTTTTTATCTGCAATTGTCCCTTATATTTTTCACAGGCTAAATACAAGATCAGTTCAGAGAATTTGTTTTGCTTTTAAAACTAAAGCACGAACCATGTAGGAAACGCTAGGAAAAGCAAAATCTGAGGTTTTGCAGCATGATATCTGTGGCCATAGCAACAGCATACAACAGCTGCCATAATCAGCACCTAAGATCGACAGGGGACTGGTCACCTTAGAGAGAGAGATGCAGTGAGAAGACAAGATACAATTCAAGATGGAGGATGGCCAATGTAATGCCCTCTCCTGAGACAGTTGGTTGTTTTCCTTTGATAATATTTTGGGATGACAGCAGGAGTGATGATTTCAACATGTAGTATTCTCTACTTTGAAATGTGTTGAAATCCATATCCTCACAGAGACATCACAGCAAAAAGATCTCAGCAGCGTTTCTTCACTGAATGTCTAAGGACTCGATAAGGTTTAAAAAATCCACAGGTTAATGAAACAAATAGCAACTGCCTTCAGGACATTTTCTCTTTCTAAGGCTCTCCAATAGAGAGGTCACTCAGATAATCTTGTTCCCTTTTTGCTTTCAAACAATGGACTGTAGATTCAGAAACTGTATATTCCTCTGGTGGTATATTCTTTTTTTCTGTGCTCATAACCAGTTACTAAGTGTATGTAATTTCTGTGCATGTGTGTGCACATATGTGTGTAATTTGTATGATGTAATATTTGTATATAATTACAATAGTCGATTACCTTTCATGTAATATGTTACAGAAAGACATCTGGACAACTGTGAATATTCTTTTTGTTACATTTTTGTTTATTAGACACACAGAAATAATATTGCTAATTTCAAAGTAAGCAAGTGTTTGCCATAGAATAATAACCTTGCAAACAAAGCTGGACATTATGTGGAATGGTCATATTAAAAGCATAACGCAGAAAAAGAATAAAGACAAAAAAATAAAAGTAGAAGTGGAAAGGAAGGATAATATACTCATGAGGTGAGGAAACAATCTCACTGGATTATAAAAAAATTAGAATAAATTCCAATTCCTATTACACCCAGGCAACTAAACTTGTTCTGAAAGTCAATTGTCTGTAAAACTGTTAAGGTTGGACTGGTGCTTGGATACAGTACAGATTGCGGGACAGATATTCATATGGACTTTGCTCCACAGAAGTCAACATAATATCTGACCTAGTGGAGGAAACATAATAGTGAAAACTGGTTGGAAACCAGTTGTAGTACTAAAAGAAATAGATTTTAAAGTGTTCTTTTTTCATTAATTTATAAAGTTAATTTACAATAAGTGCCACATATTTTATGTAGGCTAGCAATCCCATACTTTGCAGTTGTTTCCATACTGGAATTGTGATATTTGCTGTTAGGTCTACAGCTAAAGAGGAAGGTGTTATATAACACAGGGGTTTTGTTTATTGATATTCCTATTAACAAGTCTGTTTGGGGAATTTTTTTTTTTATTTAATTTCATTTCTTGCAGAGCATCTTCTTTTGATAAGCATGAAAAAGTCAGGCATACTGTCTTCTCTCACAAATACTGTGAAAACTTGTGATTTAGTGATTTATTGTGAATGGATTTTCCTAAATAAACATTAAAATTGATTAAATTTACCAGATGGAGTCTTTCATTTTGTGTATTATATTTATTTATATATTCTGTATTTGTATTCATATCAATAATTAAGGGGGGGGGAACGCCAACTATATGCATTTTTCTAAGTTAAAAACCGTATATATATATACATACATATATATATATAAAATTTAAAAGAAATTTCAAAGGTAATGAAATTGTAAGGAGTGGAAAAATCAGATGTCAGCCTGGATTTCAGGAGGTGTCAAACCTCATCACTATAACTGAGGTCAATGGAAACTATGAATTTGAGATATACGTAAAACACCTTTTACCATCTTCTTTGCAATTAATTGGAAGGCTCTAGTGTACATCATATCTGTATGTTGTCAAGTAGCAGATTTATAAAAGGATCACTGTAAGAGTGTGTATCTTCCAGTGTGTGTGTGGGGGTGGGTGTTGGGGGTGTGTGTGTGTGTTTCTGTGTGTGTGCATGGATGGAGGAGGGAGACAGGGAGGAATCAGAAATATTTCAGTGTCTGTGGCCATGTAACTTCACTTTTTTATGTAGCTGTATTCATTTCAGAGCTTTATTATGACATATCATACATCAACATTACAAGCTGGCAAGCAGAGATAAAGAGTGGCAAAGCTCTTTTTATGCTATTTTGTGCTGCTGAATACTTTGGAATCTCATTTTTGACAGCTTAAGGCTGAAGTATCACAAATTCCCAACAACTTTATTTAAATACACAGATGAATGGTACAGAGCACACTCTTAAAAATGAAAGCGCCTGATCATCAACATCCACACACATGCACTCATACAAGCAGAGTGTATCAAAATGAATTAAAGTCACCAGCTTTCCCTTCAGTTCTGTCTTTTATTGGAAAGCATAACGGCTGCTTCTCCTCACAGAAAACATCAAGGAAGCAGCTAGGGGAAAAAGCAGCAACTATGGCATGATTTAATAGGCTAGTAATGTATGGAAAATATTTATTTCTGAAGGTTTTGTTCATTTTGTTTGCATGTTTCCAAGCTTCGACATACCTTTTTTTTTCTTGTTTTGCATTTAAATACAATAAACCAAACAAGTAGAGTTAGTGCTATTCTTTTGTTCTGAAAGTACAATATTATAATGGTAGAAGTAAGAGCAACCATAATAGAAACAATGATAATAATAATGGAAGTGCAGGCAGCATCCTGTCATCCTCAGACCAGCCAGAAATGCCTCAAAGTACAGGAAAAACAGATACAGCAATTTAGAATGCAGCAACAGAGAATAAATACAGAATATAGTCTGACTGTATGGATTTACTTCAGGTCAATGTAAAAAGTGGATTTTGTACATGAAGACTCAATTCAGATCAGACAATTCTTTACTCTGCAGAAAAGGGAGCTTTTATGCCCCTCCACTCTCCTCTCATTAGCACCAGACAGTGTAGCTTACGTTTTGGTGAAATCACCACGCATAGACATCTGCCTAGTCAGAGAAAAGCTGCTCCAGTAAAAGAAAGACCCTTTAATAAATCCTTTTTCCTACAAAAATGATGGTCTAATCCACCATTGAAAATCATGGATTTTTACAGTAATGCATGTGTCATTCTTTGTGTAATTAAATTTTTCGCTGGCAGACATAAGCCCCTGCATGTGTTCCCACATGAATGCCCTCTGCTAGTCACAGCCGTGATGGCATCACTTCTCTCTTACCAGAAGTGAGTCCCTAAAAACAAAAAAAAATGGTCAAATTGAGACTCTGCAAAATGAACCTAAAAGTGCAGAAATTGCCTACAAACCCTCTGAATACCGTCATTATACATGACATAAATGAGATATGTAATATACATGCTGGTCTATGACATCTGTCAGAATGTCTAGTGACACTCAGAGACATTTAGGGAGGCCTTGGTTAAGCTTCCAGCTAATACACATGAAACCAAATTTCCAGTGAATCCAGTGGGTTTTGTAAAAAGGTTTCATTTTATTGATTTGTTTAAAAAGGAAAAAAAATAGAAGTATTTCCCATGGAAAATGATTGCCTTGATTATAGCAAAATTTTCCATTAAACAAATATGCAAATTAAGGAAAATACAGATGAAAATGCATAAATGCAATTTTGCATGGCAAAGTCTAGATATTGGGGGGGGGAAGTCACCGTCCTTTGACTGAAAAAGGCAAAAGCCTCCCTTTGTCCCAATTAAAACCACAGGAGAACATAAAAAATAGGTCAAATGCACTACTGGAACTAAGAAAATAAAATTTTTCTCTATTTGTCTTTCCTAGATATCTGAAGCTGGAGCCGGAAGGGGTCAATGAGGGAAAAAATTCCCCTGTAGCACCTTTCAGGATTCTGCAAGTCACTTTCACAGCATCTTCATTGAACTCATGTCATGATTTTGGCTGGGATGGGNCACGACTGAACACCTGCCTGCTGATGGGAAACAGTGGATGAACTCCTTGTTTTGCTTTGCTTGCGTGCGCAGCTTTTGCTCTACCTATCAAACTGTCTTTATCTCTGCCCATGAGTTTTTTCTCACTTTTTTTCTTGCAGTTCTCTCCCCCATCCCAACTGGGGGGACTAAGTGAGCGGCTACGTGGTCCTAGTTGCCATGAAAACTCGTCATGGTAGAAAGTTACTCTCAAAGTGACCATTTTATGAGCTTTCTAATGCATGAGGCTGGGTTAAAGCTATCCAACTAATAACACTTCATTTATACAACCATGTGAAGGTACATATAAAGAGGAGTGATGGTTGTATTATTTTAAAATATCTTGTAATAGCCTACAACTTCTTAGAAAACTATTTCTCTCAAGGAATTAGATTAAGAGTAATAAAGAATCAGGTTCTTACTAACAGTTGATAACCAAGTGGTCTTCGCTTAACAGTCAAGGACAATGGAATTACCTTTATTTCTAATGACTGGGTATGCACTTCTATTTTCAGTCTTTGGGATTACTTTTGTGAGTGTCTCTGTGCTGAATTATTTGGGTAATATCTGATAATAATGACAGGGAAATTGTATAAAAGATTAATCTAGTTCTATGCTAACGAGTAACTCTGCTTTACTGAGGAAAAGCCGTAAGATTTCAACACCATTGATTCCCTCTAAATACAAAATAACTTAATACAAGATACTGCATGTTTTACAGGATTTGTATTTTTGTGGCATTCTGAAATAAAGTGCTTAATAATTAGACTCATTAATGCTAATGGTAAATCAGTGAGATTAAATATTTCTATAAATCATTTTATTAATAAAACAGAGGGCTCATTAAAGAACTATTGAACCATTAAGCTGCAATATTTCAGTACCAGCATTTTATAAACATTTCAGTTAGCACAGATTGACAACATAGGAGAGGCATAAAATACTCTAGCCACTCTATAGGGGACAGACTGCTGGCTCAGCTTGTTGAGAAATAAGGGATAATGTTTCTGTGGGATCATAACTGCATAGCAAATTGAACATTTTAAAAAATAAATATATAAAGCATCTCTAATTTGTGCCTTTCAAGGACCTTCTGAAGGACTGTGTGCTACTACTGTTCACTATATAATTTTACTATTATCCCTAGAAGGATGGCTGCCAACCTGAAAGGAATTTGAACAGCTGAGGACAAAGAAGTGCATACTTAAACACCAAAAGAATAATGATAGCTTAAGAGAACAAAGTGAAGAATAAAGTGCCCTCAGTAAGAATGTTTAACATATGTAAGTAGTGAAAAATGAGAGCTAGAAGTCTGCACTTCAAATGTGCTACAACAGATCTGAAAGCAGAAAATGACCACAGAGCAAGTGTTGAGAGAATGTCAGACAGACAATATAGAGTCCTGATTCTTTTGAAATTCTTCATGTCAAACCTTTACTTAGTTCTTTTCCCGATAATTGTCACATACGTGCTGTGGGGAAAAAAACCAGACACCTGCATGAGGTACTAAAGAGAGGGAGAAAAATCAGTTGGGTAATTTGATTTCACCCTCAAGGTGTTCTCTGTTCTCCACTTCTGAATGATATTAATGAGAAAAGGAGTTGATGTTGGCTAGAGTAAGGAAGAGAGAGAATCTAATGGTATAAGAGGTAAGAAAAGTTGTACTTTCTGGGTCTGGAATTCCATCAGATGAAAAAAACAGTTCTATTCTAGTTTCCAGTTTCTTGAATTATAGTTGACGGAGGGGAAAAGAGCTTTTTATTTTGAATTTAGTGTATCAAGAAAATAATGCAAGATATTCTCTTGCTCTCTTCAGAGTTCTGAAATGTGTATTATCATCTAGTAGGGCAGGACCTTCTTTTTCACCCCATTTTCTTGGCATTGATATGAACCTGTTTCTCTGAATGTCAGTAGACTTTCAACCCACGAGGCCAAATTCATCTTTCACGTAAGTGGTGCAATTCTCTGAAGTTAAAAGGACAGCAAAAAGTTTCTCGAAAGTACAGGTAAATCTTATATGAACAAGTCATCAACTCTTTTCCAAAGCTCTTTTGTCCATCAGCTGAGGTGGAAAGACAAGTAGTTCCCTGATATGATAATCTCTCACTGCCAGTTCTCATTGTGGGAGCATGAAGGGAACATGAACTCTCTCTTAACTGGCAAGATATTAATGCTTAAGTGGCACAAGTGTTACTGAGACTTGATTTATTTTTTTTAATTAGCTCAACAATATATTTTATTTACATAGATAAATACCTTCAAATTCCCTGTACTTTAAAATCTCTTATACTCCTATAATTAGACAATGGTGTGCTAAACCACTTTCAGAATTAATCAGGAAGAATTTTTTATTTGGAAGTACTATAAAAGCAAATAACTGACTTAAAAAGAATCTTTAAGAACCTTAAACATAATGGGAAGAAACAGTCTTTGATACCTTGGTGTTCAGTTTCAGTTACTAGGTAAGATCATGTAAAAGACAAATTAAGGTTTAGACATGTGTCCTAAGACACCAAAAACTTGATAACAGAAAATTTTGGCTTAATTTGTACCAAAACCAGAAACAAGCCATTTTGCACTTTGATATCTACCTGCAAACAAAATCCAAAATATTTGGCTGATCTGTTGGAACCTCTCCCAGTCGTATGAAAAACAGTTTAAGTTTTCTGTGATGTATTTTGCTTCCCCGGCTTTAAAGGCTTAGCAGAGTATCTAGAATATCTAAATTACTTTCATTTACATATACATGTGATAAACATGAGCAAATTTTGATTAATGTTTACATTATTTATCTTACAGAGCACTTAAATCTAATGAGCACTTACACTAATCGCTTCTGCATCAGGAATAGGGGAATAAGCTCGAAAAGACTGCATAACAACAAGGTTAAAGAAATTAACAAGGTCAAAAAATATTCATTAAAAAGTAGAATAGATCCCTAGGGATACAGGTAGAGATGAATGAAAACTTTGGCATTTAAAAATAGTGATTAATAATTAAACTATTTCATATTTATCATAGAATCATAGAATCACGGAGTCGCAGAATGTCTTGGATTGGAAGGGACCTTCAAAGATCATGCAGTCCAACCTCCCAGACACAGGTATGGGTATACTTCACTAGATCAGATTCCTCAAAGCACCATCCAACCCAGCTTTGAATACTGCCAATGATGGAGCATCTGCAACTTCTCTGGGTGAGCTGTTCCAGTTTCTCACCACCTTCATTGTAAAAAGATGTCTTCCTTACACCCATTCAAAATTGACACTCTTTTAGTTTAAAACCATTGCCCTTTGTCCTGTCAGGCCTTGGTAAAAAGTCTTTGTCCGTATTTTGTATAAGCCCCCTTTATATATTGAAAGTCTCTAATAAGGTCTCCCCGGAGCCTTCTCTTCTCCGGGTTGAACAATCCCAACTCTCAACCTTTCTTCATAGCAGGGGTGTTCCAGCCCTCTGATCATCTTTGTGACCCTCCTCTGGACGTGCTTAAACAGCTCCTTGTCTTTCTTGTCCTGGGGACCCCAGAGCTGGATGCATTACTGCAGGTGAAGTCTCATCAGAGCGGAGTAGAGGGGCAAAATCACCTCCCTTGACCTGCTGGCCATGCTTCTTTTGATGCAGCCCAGAATACAGTTGGCCTTCTGGGCTGCGAGCACACATTGCCACCTAATGTACAATTTTACATCAAGCGGTATCCCTAAGTCATTCTCTGCAATGATGCTCCCAATCAACTAATTCTCCGGTCTGTACTGATATTGGGGGTTGCCCCAATCCAGGTGCAGGACCTTGCACTTCGCTTTGTTGAACTTCATGAGGTTTACATGGGCTTTTTCCTCAAGTCTGTCAATGTCCCTCTGGAGGGTATCCCTTCCTTCTACCAAATCAACTGCACCACTCAGCTTAGTGTCAGCTGCAAGTTTGCTGTGGGTGCACTCAATCACACTGTCTATGTCATTGATGAAGTAAATAGTGCTGGTCTCAGTACTGGCCCTTAAGGGACACCACTCGTTACTGGTTTCCACTTGGACATTGAGGCACCGACTGTTACTCTTTGGACATGGCCATCCAGCCAATTCTTTATCCATCTACCACTCCATCCTTCAAACCCATATCTCTCCAATTTAGCAGCAAGAATGTTGTGGGGGACTGTATCAAAGGCCTCAGAGAATCTAGGTAGATGACATCTGTAGCTCTTCCCTTGTCCACTGATGCAGTCACTCCATCGTAAAAGGTGATTAGATTAGTCAGGCACAATTTGCCCTTCTAAAGCCATGTTGACTGTCTCTAATCACCTCCCTGTCTTCCATATGTTTCGATATGTCCTCCAGAAGGATCTGCTCTATGATTTTACTGGGCACGGAGGTGAGACTGACTGATCAATAGTCCCCAGAGTTCTCCTTTTTACTCTTTTTAAAAATAGGAGTGATGTTTCCCATTTTACAGTCACTGAGGACTTTCTCTGACTGCCATGACTTTTCAAATATAATGAGGAGTGACCTGGGAGCTACACCAGCCAATTCACTCCAGACCCTGGGATACATCTACTTTAATTTACACGCAGCTACCTTCATTTGTGGAGCTCAGAATGTTTGACAACCATTGGCTGCTTAATTTTCACAAAATACACAACTGCAGCATTAGGAATTTACAATCATTATTTCATATTCTAGCGTGTGATATAATTCTATATGTTACTTGCCCCATTGCAAGTTAGCAGAAGAGGAGTATTGAAGTGAACAAGAGTGTTGTACTCAATTGTAACAAAAAATATATTGTTCAAATGCCTTGCCAGAAATGAAATATGGCCAAGATGGGAGGACTAATGAGGTCATCTGCTTTATTAAATATGCCATTCCCTCTTACACTGGTGAAGATACATCTATTTTATATCTCCAGGGAAGATACACTTAGAAGGCTATGTTCCAAAGCATACTGAGTTTTGACTCAAAGGAAAGAGTGACACGTATTGAATCGTCATTTCCTTCCTCCAACAATCTATGCTAAAAATCATCACTGTTTGTTGGCTCAAAGAAAAATCACTGTGTTTGCCAAAAAGGACAGTTCTAGGCATTCCATGAAGAGATAACTGTTATGGATGAGCTGATCCTTAAAGGTGACTGAATGATAGCGCTGTAATCACTGAATTCTGAAATGATGCTCTGGTTTTGGGACAGAGGAAAGTAGAGAGCTAGGAAGGTGTGAACTCAATAGGTTGAAGAACACACGAAAAATAGCCATCTGGCCTAAATCACTGAATGCCAACTCACATGACTAATGCTCTCATCCCAGGATCCCTCAGAAAAGGTCCAAGGGTCCACAGCAGTGATGCTATAAATTTCCACAGTGAATAATGAAATCTAAGATTGTAATGTATTATTATAATCCCAGGGGTTCTGATGCTTTTGCCTGGAGTTAATGGGAAGTCAAATACTCTCTGGTAATAAATATATATGTATTTTTGTCTAGCACAGAATTATTGTGTGTCTAGTAGTAACCAATATTTCCTTTTATTATACACGAAAATTTCTGACTGTGTCAAAAAATTAGAATTTTAGGTCATAAACTATTTAGTACCTACTATCACATCACAGCAGACGCATTAAAAACAAACAAACAAAAAACCTCAATAGAAACTGTGAAATACTTATTAAGGAACCCTTTAAATTTTCTTGGAATTGTTGGAATAAAGAAATAGATATTGATTGAATGTACCAATCAGGCTTGTGGCTTGCATTATATATCTGTCTCCAACAAGTTAATCAATACTTTAAATGAAACTGTTAATCTACTATGAAGAATTAGGAAAAGTTTGCATTTAAAGAAGTTCTCCAGATCTAATTCATAATCATAGAATCATAGAATGGTTTGGGTTGGAAGGGACCTTAAAGATCATCTAGTTCCAACGCCCTTGCCATGGCCAAGGACACCTCCTACTAGACCAGAGTGCTCAAAGCCTCATCCAACCTGGNTCACCTCCCTTGATCTGCTGGCCACTCTTCTTCTGATGCAGCACAGGATACAGTTGGCCTTCTGGGCTGCGAGCGCATGTTGCCCGGGCTCATGTTGAGCTTTTCATTCACCAACACCCCAAAGTCCCTCTCCTCAGGGCTGCTCTCAATCCATTCTCTGCCCAGCCTGCATTTGTGCATGGGATTGCCCCGGCCCATGTGCAGGGCCTTGCACTTGGCCTTATCGAACTTCATGAGGTTGGCACAGGCCCACCTCTCAAGCCTGTCCAGGTCCCTTTGGACGGCATCCCTTCCCTCCAGCATGTCAACCACTCCACACAGCTTGGTGTCATTGGCAAACTTGCTGAGGGTGCACTCAGTCCCTACATCCATGTAGCCAACAATAATAATACAAATATGAAATTGTTGTCCGTTTTTATAAAGGAGGAGACACAAGCTGGACCCTAAAGGAAAAGCAGAACATGTAAAAACATTAGGAAGGTAATTTCAATCTTACCATTTTTATTTTGCTTTTTTTTCAAACTCTGTCTTCAGAATACAAAAGCCTTTTGAGTTACCCTGACTGTATCAGAGAAGTTCTTGCCAGAATCTATGGAGAAACCATAGATCGCTTGTGGTCATTGTCCTGTTGGCTGTGTAGCAATAAGAAACCAACTATTAGCCATAGCACATTTCATAACGGGCACTATTATCAACAGCTCAATTGATTTATTGTCCAGCTGAATGTATTTTTTACTGGTCAGCAGGTAACTACAGGATCTGCCCATATAGCAAACAAAAGAAAGCTTCAAACATCATAATAAAAGTTTTTTGAATATCTGCATGGCACACATGCATCTTGTGAAAAGTTGCTTTAGCCTGCTTCTTATAGAAATAAATTATTCAAGAGAAAGGCCTAAGCATATTGAATTATGTTTAAACCTAAACAAAGTACTGTGGGTGTATCTGAGTGATCTCTGAGGAACCCAAGTGCTCACCTACATTGAGAGATCAATTTTTGGTGTGACATAGAAACACAGCTTACTAAGCAAGTTTTGGGCAGAGCTGGCTGTTTGTTTGTCCTCCCACGAGCATTGTGACTACCCAAACTACATGATTCTACAATCCCCAACATAAATACGTAAAAAATATGATACATATTTTAGGATTGCAGCTCAAAGCTTGTTATCACCAATGAAATAAGAGATGGCCTGGTTTTGCTAGAAGACAAACCAGTTCTGATCCTGATTTGTGAAAATCTCCCAAGCTGAGAGTACCAGGTCATTAGCTAGACAACTCTGACTCTTACTCAGATTGCTGAACTAGTTCTTATTCAGAGGACAGGATTTCACTGGCTCTGGTATTTGGAAAGCCACATAATTTTTTTCCTGCTTTGTTGCTATGATTTTCCTTCTCACAGCTATTCAGTCACTGCTTTTTTTTTTCAGTAGCCTTAATACGGAAAGAATTAAGTATAACAGGGGTTTCTGCATTTGTGATTTTTTATGCTAAAAGCAGACCAAAACGAACTGAAGAGGTTGATTCTGTGGAAAAGTATCAAGTCAAAATGTTTTTTAAAAATATGTGAATTAATTCTGTGGTTTAAACCTTCTTGCCTCACGTCATATAAGCAAATGATCCTGATCAAAATGAAATCTCTAGATTTTGTAAAGATGGTCTCCAACAGGCTTGGTATGGAAATGTGCCATCTACTAATCTGGGAAGAGATCCAAGAGAAACTGAGCAAATCTATCAAGTGTCTGTGTGGATAATGGGCATGTAGGGCCACTCAGCAGAGGGGAACCTCATTCACCATCAGGGAACTACTTTGAAAACTTTTTAAAGATCATGCTAAAGTGTTAAAATATTCTGACTCAAAACCTTGGATTTAACAACAATTAAAATTTAATAAGAATGAACAGTTAATTAACATTAATATGTAATCAACAAATTAACAATAACATGTAAAAGAAATACCGAGAATTTCCTTCCATACTTTTTAACTCAAATTGGGCTAAATGCAGACCTTGGCAAGAACACAATGACAATAATGGGATTGCAAGATATAGCTCAGCCTAGATTTTTGTTAAAATACTGTTCCCTTTTCCAACAAATGCAAGATACTTCAAATCTCTTAGAAATAAGGAATATGTAACAGATCTGATTCTTAATCAACCAAGTCTCCTGCCTCTGGCAATGATCAATGCTTGATGTGCAGAGGAAGGCTAAAGGCTTTCACAATGCACCTAAGCATTTTGGGGATGCAAGAGGCATTAATGAAGAGGACAAAACTTCCTTCTTTTTTTTTTTTTTCTGAAGATCAGCTTAAAGTATAAAAAATAGAAAATCCATATGAAACCAATTGCATGGTTAAATTACGTTATCATACTATGTAACTGTGCCATAAAATTTACAGTGTGTTTTCACTTATAAAGTTTTTTTTTTAATATCATCATTCTCACTTTACATTTAGTATCAAAGCATGTCTTCAGTGTTTAAAAAAAATGCTGGCATTTGTCTGTGAGGAGGACAGCCACGTAAATATAAATGGCATGTATAGGAGTATCTATGCTTACAGACAGATGTAATGGTAAGTGAAGATGTGGCTGGACTAATGATGGAGTTAACCATTTAGTATGTACAGCATACAGATATTTGCAGAAGGTTGAACAGTTAGAAGTTATGCAGAGTAGTTGTCTAAATACTGATTAGATGTATCAAAAACCTTTGAGGACCTGGAGCTAAACACTTAATCTGTTAATAAAAGTGCTTCTCATTTTCACCTAGCAGCTTATCTCCTGAGTGACTAAAGGGACATCAGGCCAAGTGACAAAGGAGTTTAATGGCCTTGCAAACAAACTGCTAAGAGAACTTTTTATTGCCAGCTAGACAATAACTTCAAATATAACACTCCTCAGTTTAAAAGCCATGCATGATAGATACTTGGAAAAAAAGCATGAGAGATTTCGGAAAGACTTTGCGTTACTCTTGATGAATTTAAAAAATTTGTGAAGTTTTGTTATGAATCAACAGTGGACATTTTAGTTTCCTATATCACGGAATCACAAAATCACAGAATCATGGAATTGTTAGAGTTGGAAGGGACCTCTAGAGATCATCTAGTCCAACTCCCCTGCTGACGCAGGAATGC
>VYXH01005914.1:42631-69983 GCA_013397275.1 Burhinus bistriatus
CTCCTTTTTAATCCAACTTTCTGGTTCCATCCAGTACTAATATCTAGAAGCAATCCTGACAAGCATGCTATTGTGGGATTTTACTTTTAGTTTCAATTATTGGCATTTCTTTAGTGGTTTTGTCTAAGTATGTATTTATTCATATAATCTACTATCTGTCAACAATTGTATCTCCCTGCCAAGGGCCAGCTCTTTTTTTACATTTATGAAAAAACTACCCTTTTTTCCCCACTGTGTTTTATAAGTCAGTCTACATGCTGTTGCTCCTGAGACCCTCTTTCAAATTGCTTCCTATTATTTTCTCCCATGTATTTCTGGAAGGTAGAAAGATAAAATGGTCTTTTCAGTATCACATCAATGACTTGGATGCTCATTTCTTGTCTTGAGCTAATAAAAGGTTGGCATGTGTTTTTTTTCTCAATGACTTCTCAATGTCCCATGAATTAGAGGTAAGTAAATAAAATGGCTAAATCATAGTGGCTGTTTCATACGTAGGAGAATTTTCAGGTTACTGCAACTCTTGCTTTAGCTGGCATGTACGAAGTAAAGCAGCAGAAGGTCATTCCAGTGGATTTGTAGCAGATAAGGTACAGATCTGTTTTGCTTAGTGCACTGTAAATGATTAAGTCTTCTCAATGGAAGATTCACTCTCCACTAGAGCATGCACAGTGTGTACTTTTCTGAGGAGTGTTACATATAATTTATGACCTGTGAATTAGTCTTATTACACTCCCATTGAGAAAGATATTTGTGAAAGGATTCAAACAACAAACTACTCCAGCCACTTTCAAATTTTAGACTACATATCCCATATTACCCTCATTCTCCTAATCCTATGTAGCAGCTCAGAAGTGCTTTTTGTGGTTGTCATATGTTTTCTGAGTACATGTGACACAGATCTTTTTATATCCAATACAACCTGGCAAAATGTGATTGTGAGGTAGTCAGGAAGAATGGTTGGAAGAAAACCGCTCATAGATAACAACATTTGTTCATTTAATTTGGCTTTTGCTGTTACTTGGATAGTTTGCCTTTAAGATTTTTAAATAAAACTGGCTGAATTTCTGATTTGTAAACTCTAGCCTTTCAGTCTGAATTCCAACTTTCTTCCATTTCATATTCTACTCTTTTTTCCTGTTTATCCACTCAGCAGTGACCAGAATATCTTAACTCTTTCAGTCCTTGTGACCTGGTGTTTAACAGTAGCTGTCCTGATATCCCCAGCTTTTTTCACATACTGGATAAGAGTTTCCAAAAGGAAATAATATCAGCTGCATAAAAACTAACCTATCCAAGGCTGTGGTCTATTTTATGAATAAACACAACTCTAATGGCATAGTTGCAGCTGTGTGGTGTATTTATACCAACAAGAATGTTGTAATAGCACTTGTTTCTTTCTAGATCATAGAGAAATACATGAAAAATGGGAATTGTAGTGGGATATGATGTAGTCACAGGAGCAGATCATTTTATTTTCTGCAACTGGGATCCAGTACTTGGAAAAAAGAACAGTTTTACACAAAGGAGTGTGTTTCCCCTTGACATGGGTGTAACTGATCCCAAACATCTTCACTGCTGTTAAGAGAGTGACCCCAGCTGGAATACTGCTCATGCTTTGATACAACAAATACTCGCTTTTTAAATAAACATTGCTTCAGGAAGTCTTTCTCCTTACCTTCTTCCTTCAGTATTTCCAGGACTGTTTTTCTTTTTATAAAGCATTTACTCATAAATTAAGTGAAAGCAGTTGTGGTTAGTGTATGAAGTAAAATCACAAATGACTTATTAGAAGCCAAAACAAAGAAACTTGGCAATTAATCCTTTTATTAATGCATCAGCCCCACAAATTAATTCTTACTGCAAGAACCACATACGTGTTGTTTTTGTTCCTTGGAAATGGAAGTTTCCACAGAATTATTGCCTATTTAATCTTTCAAAATGTAATATGACCCCAACCATGGTTTCTTTCCCCTCTACTTAATGTAACTGTTCCAGACATTATTTTACTAAATGTCTCAAATTAAACATTCTCTTTCAATTACAGATGATAGAGATCTGCTAAGATAATGAGAGCTACTACAATGCCTGCTTTAATTGCTACATTATAATCTCCAGACCTGAAAAACTCCAGGGACCTCTAATACATAAAACGCCTTTCAGCTATGCAGGTGTGGAATTCATTACAAGTTGTTTCTCCACCCCTCCCTCTCTCTTACATACTCTCTTTCCTCTCTTTTTTTAAAGGGGAGAAGTCCTAAATGCCTTGGAATTGTGCCAACACCTCAGGGTTTTGCAGTAAGCTGAAATATCATTTAAAGTTTAGGCACAATGCTGCTTTGAAAGCTCTGCAGAACAGAGGAAAAAGCAGGAAAGCATGACCAGAAGGGCTATTCAAAGAACAACAACAAAATGGTGACATTTCTGCAAGTGTACCTCTGCCGTATTTTTCTTTAAGGGGAAACAATCAACTTCAGAATGATTTTTGGCATCTCTCTGTAAGGACAACTGACCAAAGGACAAGCAACAGATAGGTGGAGGGGTTTGCCTTTTTTTTACTTAGCAAGGCAGAAATGTGCTGGACAAGAAAACACTTCTTTGAATAGACTTTTTTCCTGAAAAGCAAACCTTTTGTTCAGTTTAGAGTTGGTGGCTGATTCAATTATTCCAGCAGTTAACTCATCTGTTTGTACTTGTATCAAAGAGTTTATGGCTTTAAGACATTCAGAGTCTTTGTAGAAAACCTGAAAGACTGTAGAGTTATCATACGCAAGTCTCAGTTTATGCTGAGGTCATATTAAGCACAGGTGAGAGGGGGATCATGAAAGGGAAGTGATTCAAAGCTACTTTTTTTTAGTTTCATTGAAAAGGCCATTATAGCTGGTCTAAATTACACTGACTGCAGCAATCAGGTAGGATATCTCAAATCTATCCTTAATCGACCCTTTCCACGCATGGTTCTCTGGCTCTGTGCCACTATAGGAACTCATTTAGAGTGGGAGAATCTTCAGTCATCCTTTAAAGATAATTTTCCAGCTACTTTCTGGCTATTACATGGGAAAAAAAACATAGAAAAGAACAGAAGCTGAGGTTTCAACCCAGAATCAATACTGTAATAACTATTCCATGGAATCATGCTGTAGAATAAAAGAGAAGAATGGAAGCCGTTGTGTAAAGAAACATACAACACGACATGTCCCCAGTCATGGAAGTGTTCCTTACTCTTTTGCGTCTGAAACACTTATGTATGACATCAGACATCAGCCTAACTTTCAACCGCTTCTATGGCTTCTTCAAAAAAACCTGGTCCTGCATTGGAGCAGACCACTTCTGTATAGTGACTGGGGGGACTCTGGAGTTATGCCACTCTTGTGATTAATTAAGCTACACTGTTTGGTTTGGTTTTGGGTTTTTTTACTAGTTTGTTTAATTAAAAATCATTTTACTGAGAAAAATCTCTTGAGATTGCACATATAGTTTACATGAAAACACTGTGAAGCAGACAGTTCAAAGGCTCAGGTGAAGTTACATTTAACTGTAGGTAACCCAATAATCCTTGTAATTAGACTTAATAACACAAACAGGAAAAATAATGGCAAGTATGAAAACAGTCATCACTCGTGCCTACAATATGTTCCCCTCTAGTGAGAGGAAAGGTCACTGAACAATCTATTCAGATGTGTATGTTTTTGCTTAGTCTCATCCCTGGCATCACAAGGTGGGGCTTCCTTAATCCAGACTCTTTAAACTTCCACTTTCTATAGTATGTAACCAGTGCCAATCCATGAACCCCTTCCCAGGTAAAACTATGAGATCAGGGAGAACTGTGTTTAAATAATGACTTCAGGATTTGGCCAGACCCCAATGTCATAGAGTAATTCAGTCAATCTATCTACTGAACTTAATACAAGATCTTTTTGTGAAAAGTTAAGTCTGGCACTTTAAAAACTGTAAAGAAGAGCTATTACATTTCAAATGGTCCAGGGTAGAAGGCAAAAAAAAAATTTGACTAATTTAAAAGAGCTAAGGTAGCTGCCAATGAAATATGCATTTATTTTAAAACTGAGAAAGTCCTTATTTATCAGATCTTGATCCAGTGCCTAATATATCACTAACTTCAGGACATGCATTTTATTTTTCAAATTTCTGGATGGTGCCAGAGATTACTTACCTTTTGGGCAACACACTTTTCGAAGATTTGTCAAAGATATGATGGCTGAAGGTCTGGGAAAAGCAGCATTTGATAGGTTCTTGCACATGGCAATTTAAAGCTTTTCTGGATTGATGAGAACTAACTGAGCACAGGAGTGACCCAAAATCTGTATCTTGTTGGTAACTATAAGATAGACCTGTAGTCTGGTCTATCACACACATTAGATTCAGGTGACCTACAGATGTCAGCTGTCCCTATAGCATGCAACACCAGGATCCTCCTGTGAAGGCTCTGTCAGCTCTGCAGGGGCACAAGAGCACTTCAAATGTATGCTAGTTGCTGCAGACCAGGTGTGGGTGCACAACAAGACCAAACATAGGGGTGGCTCTGAGTTTGCTTCACTAATTTTCTCCCATATTTACTCATGACCACACAGCAGTGTCAGGCTAAATCCATGTAACCTGTGTTACATGGAAGTTTAGGTGTGTTGTGGCTCACATTCATATTTCAAACATCTGCTTGAAATACAAACTACTAGGCCATGCCATGTAGCCCTCAAGCTTTCACTTTTTTCCACATACAATCCATGCATACACCAAGGCTTTTCATGGTTTTTAAGCCTGTCTATGTGACAGGTGACTTTCTAAGGCTGAGCTCTACCCCCAACTAAAGTGTACAGTGATGAAATTGTAAGCAATAAACCATCATTAACTTGCCCAACACAGAAATCTCTATAGCATAAACTGGCAGTTTCCTGAACCTCTCAAACACTGAGTCTAAGGACATCTTGACTACATTTGTTCTTCATGTATTAGAGTATGTTAAATATGCAGTATTTGCATGTTGCATAACATACAGCTACTTGTGGGTCCACTTACTTCCAGTAAATACCAAGGTAAATCTTTGAAGGCAAAAATCCTATGATTTCCCTGTGATTTCCTTGACTGCCGAAAGAGGATTTAAATTAAGCATTGAGAACTACAAACAGGTTTTGTTCACTGAGATTTCCTGTCCTCTATGGAATAAAAAACAGTGAAACTAACTTTCACAGTCTTAAATCCAGAGCTGTAGTCTGGATGACTGTAGGCGATCAGCAGATATCTGGAAATCCTGGGGAGTTTAGAGGACCTTGTTTAAGTTTTGTAACAAAAATTTTAAGCAATCTGGAGATTTTCTCATGTGAATGAACATTGATTTCAGACATTCAAGTGCAAATTTGGATTAAACTATCCCTGTAGACCCAGTCACAGAGCAAGGCAGCTAAGCCAGACTTTACCTCAGACCTCAGTTATGTTCCCTGCAATAGCAGACACTCTAGAAAGCCTATACTCAAGGCAGGAAAAGTCACGGAATACAACATGCTAGCAACATACCCATGTGATTCTTGTGCAGAGTATTCAGGAGAGCGATTCAGATGCCGGCTGCATCCATTGCAGTCTTCCTTTTCTGTGTCCTTCAACTGCCAACACTTTTGAGTTTGACAGGAGAAACTTAAAAACATATACATTTTCATTTGAATTACTTGGTGAATGTAATATCACAATCCAAAGTTTAGGTGACTTTCTGTGTTTTGTAAATTACAAGTTTTCAACAATACATGAGTGACTTTAGAAGCCAAGGCTTATTAGTATTAATGAGGTCATATGAAAGGTGAAAAAGAAGAAAAGAACATTGCCAAAAAACAAGTGGCTAATATTAATTTCATTCTCTGCCTTATGTTTGTTTCTTTTGTATTTTGGAAAGCAGTATAGTTAAGGGGATGTTGTGGTGGGTTGACATTGACCGGATACCAGGTGCCCACCAAGCCACTCTGTCACTCCCCTCCTCAGCAGGACAGGGCAGGAGTAGAAAATAAAATGGAAAAAAAAACCCCGTGGGTCAAGATAAAGGCAATTTAATAAAGCAAAAGTGAATGTCACACATGGAAGCAAAGGAAAACACACGATTTATTCTCAACTTCCCATCAGCATGCGATGTCCAGCCACATCCTGGGAAGCAGGGGTTCAGTACATGTAGCAGTTCCTCCAGAAAACAAACATTGTAAATAATGAATGCCCCTCCTTTTCCTAACTTTTATTGCTGAGCAGACATCATACGGTACAGAATATCCCTTTGGTCAGTTTGGGTCATCTGTCCTGGCTATGTCCCCTCCCAAGATCTTGCCCATCCCCAGCCTGCTGGTGAAGGTGGGGGATGTTGGAGAGACAGCCTTGATGCTGTGTGAGCACTGCTCAGCAGTAGCTAAAACTCTGGTGTGTTATCAACAGCTTTCTAGCTACCAATACAAAGCACAGCACTATGAAGACTGCTATGGGGAAAATTAATTCCACCCCAACCAGATCCAATACAGATGTATTTGGAGGGTGTGCAGGGTCTGAAAGTGGGTCCTTTTTCAGGCTAAGAAGTAATTGGAAGGTTCATTTAATAAAAAAACAGTGTAAGTCACTGATCTAATACAAGTACTGACTAAGTGTAAGTGGATACGTTGAGAATATTTGCCTTATTCAAAGGACAAATATGTGTCTACTTCACAAATTTCTCAGTAAACTTGACACTAACAGGATGGCTTCTCAGTATTCAGAGAAAAGGCATGAGACTAGACGAACAAGACAACTGGTCTGTTTCCTGCAGATGGCCCTTCCCCCTCGAACTGTAACGTATTTGTTAGGGAAGGAATTTCCTCTAGGAAACATAGATGATTTTGATCTCCAACAAAATCCTCAGTCTATCTTGAGCAGTAACTACAAACAAGAATCCAGTGTTAATGAGTTTAGAAGGTAGAGTGCATTGACAGGCTCCATGCACTTCTCAGTTTGTGAATACAGTCACGACAACCGTTGTTGCATTTCACCACTTACTTGCTGCCTTCCATAAAGGTGTTAGATTAACAGCCTTGAAGACTTACTCCTCCTATTTCCCTCAAGCACATTTATCTTACAGTTATTTATTACCTGTAAAGTTTACTTTAATATAGTGCTTTTTCATCATCACACACCATTCAACTCCAGGTCAGGTATTCTGCCAGTGGAAAGGAAACAAGGGATCCCAAAAAAGTCAGTTTTGTGTGGCTTGTCATTGTCACTCCAATAGTTCTCTCCAGAAATGGGAAGATGAAGGGCAAGAGCAAGGGTGGCAGGAGGAAGGAAGGGGAAAGGATGAGGAAAAAAGCAGAGACTTCTGGGTAGAGACCTAGGGAAATACAGAAAGAGCATTAGACACCACACCCTGATTAAAACATAGGGAGCTTATTTGTTGTATGCTGATTTTTAACTGCCGGTTCAGAAAAACAGCTGTGATTTCAACAGTGCTTCCTCCAAACCAAGTGAGGTACCTGCATGCAGTACCAAAGGAAGAAAGGAAAGCCTAGAAGAATATTGGGGGTGGGGGGTGGGGGGTTAATCTAGTCAGACCATTTAGGCTTTCTCTCCGCACTCTTGCCCCTTCATATTTACAGACTCATAAACTCATGCAAATCCAGTTAATGGAGCTTTATTATAACTGCTAGTGGATAAAATATGAAGGGACTTGTGGCCTTTGAATGCCAAGACTTTTTCAGGTGCACACAGGTGCTGTTCGCTGTTTAGTTCAAACTGTGTTGTGAGTGGTTGTGTGAGTAGAAATGAGCAAAAGACCTAATTTTTGGCACTGGACACCTGTTCAGAGAACCAGTAAATGAACTTATAACCAAGCTTACTAAGCTCAGTGAGTGACAAAGCGATCATCTCATTTTCAATTCTTGCTTTTATTTGTTTAGCAGCAATAAAAAATTCAATCTATAATAATGTCTTGTCATGCCGAGACATCTCTCATTCTGCATTAGCATCTTTAGCTCTGGGAATAGTGTTATTAGTTAACTGAGAAAATAAAAGTGACAGAAAGAGAAAGAACAAAATTATATGGTATGTCTTTGAACAATATTATTCATTTCTTTGTAAGGAGGAATAGTTATAAAAGCAGATGATGCATATACTCAATGATAAAATTACTAACAAAAAATGCAATGCATAGGATAACAGAATGATAACAATGCTATGCAGTGCATAGAGTACTAGGCACAGTAAATTGTTGATAAACTAGAAATCTCCAGGTATTTTTCTATATTGTAGTGGCATAGACTATACACATCATCATACCACTTGAGGCCAGCATCCTCAGCACTGCTTAGCTGCACATTTTCTTTAAGAATATTCCATAGATTTACTCTGCCTCCTGAGACACCGTCAGGGAGTTCCTTGGAGAGACGACTGAACTCTGTCATATTTATATACAGTACCACTGCGTGTAGCCAAGCCAGCTACCTTAGTTGTGGCTGAAAGAGAACTTTACACCTTTTCCCCACATCATTCCTCTCCAGCCATGGCCTCTGTTCTGCTGCCCATCTGACTTCACAGTAAAACACTATCTTAAACAGCAAGAAACTTCCTCCCTAACTCTTTTCATGTTCCCTATTAGGCCACTTTAGCAATAATTTGGTGAGCATTTAGCTACTTAAATTTTTTAGTATCCAAGTTCACCATGTAAGCCCTACTGACTGCTCAGAATTCCCAGCAAGACTTACATTTCCACTGGTCTGGAAATATGAAGTCACACTCACATTTAGCATGCTAGAATTGTTGCATCTAATAAGCTGCCCTGGAAATTTCTGGAATTGACAGGATTTCTGGAAATCCTGTCAAGATTGGCTGGTTAGATATTGTTTTTCCTAAGATTAGACCTCTCCAGCAAGACCAAACATTCAAGCAGGATCACGTAAGAAGCCTAAGGCAAACAGAACCTACAGAAAAAACAGCTGTATACATATTAAAGGAACTCTACTCTCAGATAAATGGTGTGAACAACAGGCTGGGTCTTTCTTAATCTCTCTTGTTGGACCATTTCCATTTTACACAAATATTTATTGGAGCAGGTAGTTAAACTGACAGCTCCCATCTGTCAGGTGAATCACTAATAACAAGAGTATGGAATCAATCATTCTACCTTCCTCTATCTCTCCTTAGCTTAATGGATATTTATTTGTGTGACCAGAAAGAAATACAATAGGATCAAGAAAATGGCGCTGCTGGCTCACGGGCAACTTGGTGTCCACCAGCATGACTCCCAGGTCCTTTTCTGTCAAACTACTTTCCAGCTAGGTGGCCCCTAGCATGTACTAGTGCATGACGTTGTTCCTCCCCACATGCAGGACTTTCCACTTTCCCTTGTTGAACTGCATGAGGTTCTTGTCAGTCCATTTCTTCAGCCTGTTGGAGTCCCTCTGGATGGCAGTACAACCTTCTGGTGGATCAGTCACTCCTCTCAGTTTTCTGTCATCAGAAAACTTCATGAGGGTACATTTTGCTCCATCTGCCTCCCCTTTTGCAAATATACCAAGGGTAGTCAAGTCTTATGATCTTGAATCCAGTGTCTGACTCCAGCAGAAGCGTCAGTATCCCCAGGCCCTTCCCTGGATAGAGATCTCACTTGCCAGATTCAGGGCTGCAATAATGCATACCTGTCTCTCTCCTTTGTTTCCTAATGGCAAAATATGACCTTTGAGAAGATTTCACTGAACTCTAGGAACCAATTTTCATCTTGCAGCCGTACACGGTCCCTTATATATAATGGTGTCTCCACTGTCATACGGATAACCAAAAATATAACCACATGGTTTGCTCCATTTCAAATGTCTTGTCCTTATTTCTACAATTTTGTTTCTCATTAACAATTCCCAATAGTTCTTTCAACTTAAACTCTGCATTGCTTAATGTTTCCTACTTGCCTGAACACAACACACTAGGGAAGCAACATCTATAGGTGCTAAGTAGGTCAAAAAGACTTTATAGATACCTGGGGAACATTAAGAGTTGGACATAATTGGAAAAGTGTGAGTTCTGATTTTAGAACAGGCATTGGATGGACCTATACCTACAGTAACAGAGAGATTTTTAAAAAGCTCTGTGGTCAGTAGTATGAAGCAGAGTAGAGATGAGCCCAAAGATATGCTCATTTTTCCTCTAGTTTATGATCTTGAGAAAAAGCTTGAGTAGTCTATTACAGGTCTGAGATAGGACAAATGTATGATAGCACAAAAAAGGATGACGTTAAGATGCCTAAATAAATCATGACATACCCTGTTGGGTTTTAACTTTATCCCTTCAAACAAAAGTCTAACCTGCCCAAAATAGTTGGAGATAAGTCCTGTGTTATAATATGGAAAAAAATGTTCATTTGAGTCATATGACTGCGGAACAGGAAAAAGGAACTCTTATTCTGCATTAAACATGGTTTTAGCTCATTGTTTCTTTTATAAAAATAACCTGTGTCACATTTCATGCTCCCAAATTATACAGCTCATGCCTCACGGTAAAAATGGTACCAACGGGAAGTAGTTTATGTTCCATGTTTATATGGGAATAACAAATCAAAACCAGGCAAGTGTTTAAATTTCAAAAGCCTGGTTTTGTCGTTGTATATCTGCTCAACTTTTGAAATACTGAAGCATTATGAGCCTGGGGTTTGTACTTCTATTCAGAAAAGTTATCAGGTTGAGATCCTCAGCCAAAGTGCTGATCTACATTACAGTGAGACAATTGCTTTTTCTACCCTTTTACATTTCTTTTTCTTCCTTCCATTCTCTCCTCTAACCCCCCAGTGAAAAACACTGTACACGAACAGTATAAACACATGCTGAGAAAGACTGTAACTGAAAAAAAAAATCATAAAATTAAAACTGGACATGTCTGAGTAATAGCAAAGCATTAAAAGAAGTTATTAGGATTTTCTTCTCCTTTTTTATTCTATTAAAATTTGCATGTATTCATTTTTTATGTTTCCCTTTAACAGAGCTAGTGAAAGCTGTGTGGAAAATGCAGATCCAAAGAACTGACAAGCTTTACATAAAATTTTAAAGTGAAATTCAGAGCTTTTGTTAGAAGAACTTTTAAGATTCCATATGTATAATACTTTAAAATTGCAACTACATTTACATTTTAAAACAAAATATTTGAAAATAATTTGCTCTTTCATTGCTTGCCAAGTGTAAGATTCAGTTTTCTTTGCCAAGCTGAAGTTTACATAGCGTCTGAAACGGAACCTAAATGTTCTGACTCCCAAAATTGGACCTCTGTCAGCAAATACAAAAAGTGATAAAGCAAAAGTCTGATGTGGAGATGAATACAGGGATGGGGCAAAGAGAAATTAGTCAGAATGCCAAGGACAGAAGTCTCTAGAAAGCAACACCCTTCCCAGAAGTTAAAATGAAACCATTTTTTGTCATTTTACTGTAATGTCTAGTTCATATAGAAAGCATAGATGGGATCAATACAGTATACAAACTAGAATTTCTGACTTCTCCCATTTATGGAAAACTACACCCAGAAACAACATTAGTGTTGGAAAATTAATTCCTGAAACTCAGGAAACGTCTGTATTAATGATACCAAGCAACCCTCTTTCCTCACCTCACCTTTCTTCAGCTACAGTAGGACAAATTCTTTGTTTTCTAGACTGTGTCTTTTTCTTCAACAGCAGACTCTTCTATTTTTGCTCTTCTTTCACTTATCACACATTTCCCATTTTCTGGCAATATTGCTTAGCATTGTCCCAGTAAAGGTCAGTAAAGACTACCAATGCTTTATATTTCACACTTACGGACTGATACAAGAGGCCAAACCACCAGGGAGAGCAGCTTCCTGGTAAGGATAGAGAAAGTTGTGTTTCCAGACACAGAATGATACCCCCATTTTAGGGGACAGGCCATACAGCCCAAGTGTCAGTAGTAGGACTCTTTAACATGGGTGGAGCAGGGAGCCAATATGGCTGTACACATTTTTGGATATGAATGAAGTGGCAGTTAATATTCATAGGCTTTTAAACTAATTTTCCAAACAAAATTAATCCAGTCAATGTTAACAGAGACTTCACTAGACGTTAAATTAATAATAACAAACCTAACATAGGGCCTTAAATTAAGAGTAACAAACCTAACATAGGCATCTCTACTACAGAAAGCGCTTCATAGTCATTTAAGCACAAGGTAAGAAATTACAGAGCTACTTATGTTGATAGGTCCAGTGAATGAGCCTCTCAGTTATTATCCTGCTATAATAACATATTCAACTAGCAAGGAAGAATGGAATTACTGTGTTTTCATTCATATTACTTCAGCCTGTCTACAGTTCCATCTCTTCATACTGTTTCACTGTTTAATACCACACTAATAAAACACGTTCTGTCACTTGGTTTGAGCAGGAAAGCATCTCTATTTTTGTTTAAGTATGAATGCATTTATTGCATTAAGTCAAGCCGGTTTCATATAACAAGCCTGAACACTGGTCCCCTCTGAAGAGGCAGTTCCTTTTACGATGCTTCAGCCATGAGGCTTTGGTCATGGAAACAAAGGTGAAAGATGGGGAGTGAAATGCATGTGATAATTTAATACAGGGGAGAAATGTCATTATCACTTTTTTTCCTTTTCTTTTTTTTTTTTGTTTTTCCTAATGTGGAGCATTTCATGATGTGGTGCCAACTACAAAGCTTGCTCTCATATGGCTGAATTTATAAATCTAATTTAGAAATGGACCCTGTTAGTTTCCCATTTGCTGTGTTTTTGTAATGCTGTCATCCGTCTGACTCTTGGTAGCATTTATATTGCTATAAAGTAGGGATCAGCAAAGTCCATTCTTTAAATTAGTTTTGTCATCTAAACTTATAATTCTGATGTGAGCAACTCAGCCAAAGATGTCTAATTTTATCAATTTCATTCAGTGCTCTCATCAAAGTTTTACACAGACCAGTAAATTTGGCAGTGAGATTAGCCCAACTGTAATTGAAATATATTATGTTTCCCTCATTCAGTGGGATTCAAAATGAGAAACATTTGGCTGTATCAAAGAAGTCAATGAGAGAGCAAAAACTTGAAAGACTTTTATATTTTTACACAGGAGACCTAAAGAAGACAACAACAGTGAAAAGTTTGGGAAGAATTAGGTCTAATCCTGCATACACCAGGTTCATTTGCTTTACTTTTTCCACAGAAGAATTAGTGGTCTTAAATCATCTGACTATTTCACAAAAAAACAGCATCTGTTAATATTAACTTCTCTAAATGTAGGATAAGTGTGTAATATTTTTAGCAAGGCTTCACAGCAAAAAATATGTGTCAATATATCTTCAGATTTTTCTATTCTTTGTCTTTTTTGTTTCTGGAGTCAAGTCATATGATTATGGATATGTTGTTTAATTAGCAGATTGGTTGTCTACCACAACATTTGGAGACTGAGGTGTTTTATTTAGCTGATTATGGGTATTTTATTTGGATGTTTAGTTTGGCTTGCTGTTATCAGATGTTGTAAGACTATCTTTATCATTACAGTTGTTGTGTTTTGTTTTGCATAGCCACCTACAGCTCTTATCTAGAAGATTCATATTTGGTGAGGTGAGACCCCAAGGGATATTTTACTAATAGGCATCTCTACTACAGAAATAGGCATCTCTGCTACAGAAAGCGCTTCATAGTCATTTAAGCACAAGGTAAGAAATTACAGAGCTACTTATGTTGATAGGTCCAGTGAATGAGCCTCTCAGTTATTATCCTGCTATAACAACATAAACTTTTTCATAATTGATGTAAGCTGTGCTAACTGGTAAAAAGGAATTACCTGATAATAATAATTTAGTGAGAATTTTGTAGATGCCCAGAGAAGAACAGGTGGCTTTATAGTTAATATCTGATGTGGCTATGCAAGCATAGTTGAGCTGCTTAATTTTAGAAGTAATTTGGTTTCAGCCTTCCTTAAAATATTTCTAGAAGATGTTTTGCTTTACAGGGTCTTAATTTTTTTAAATCAATAATCAATGTTAGTAAATAAATAAATAAATAAGTAAAAGCTTCTTTAAAGATGCCTGAGACTGAGATTCTTAAACAGCAGGTGTTCCACACAACTTTTTGCTTGGAATCTCCTAAGATGTAGACAAATTCTTGTTTTCAGGACCATGCATATTCTCTGGGGAAACTCCATGTTAACATCGCTACATCTTGTAGTCACACACATTTTCCCACAAAATGAGACATCTGAAAATAATACAGGAATCTAGTTTTGTACTGGGTCTGGCTGGGATGGAGTTATGTCATAATAAGTATGAGGGTTAACACACCATTTTCATACTAATACCAATTAATATCCACTTAACTAATAAAGTTACTCGTTGCTTCAGCTTTCTCTCATTGAACTTTTAACACGCTAAAAGGGAAAAAAAAGAAGTTAAAACACTAGTGGTCTTCTACAGAACTCCTCTAAACCCCTACAAAGCTGGCATCCTAAATTACAGTCTCCAGATCCTTATGGAATTAGATTTAAATGCTCCCCCTGCACATGCCCATTCAATAGCACAAGGCCAGGAACAGCATCTACTGCTACACATGATGGCACCCCAAAAGCTGCAGAACAGTCTGTGAAATTTAAAAGAAATTATGCATTTCAATTTGCTCCCAGTCCAGCTACACATACAGGCTCATGTTTAATTGTAGCCAGAGCAGTAGTCGTATTACACTTTTGGCTACTCTTGTACTCATAGCTAAGCAAGAGATTAAATATTGTGTCACAGGGGACTCAACAAATTTCACTGTTAAATGATAAAGCTTTTCTGCATGTTGTCTTAACCCTGCTAGGTAATGGGTATAATTTTTATTAAACTCCACCCAGGCTGAACCCATCTTGTCATTTCTTTTAGACCACAATCAGCTTTTCAGACTGTAATGACTTACTAACATCATCAACCTCAAATGAATTTGAACAGTTACCCTTAGAGCTGAAAGACTGTCTCATACATTGTCCTTCCATTGCTTAGATCCATCTTTTACTTTTTCACTAGGGTAAATATAGCTGAATTGATGATTAACTTAAATTGGCAACATGGATAAGGGAGTGATTTGGGGAGGTTTATGTGCAAAAGTAAATCCCCTTAGCATGAGTTAAGTTTCATCTGCAAGTGAGTCCCTCTGAGTACAGTTGCTCTACCTGCCCCTTCCAAAATTTTGTATGTCATCAAATTGGCTATTATCAGTCCTGAAAATGTGACTTCTTAAAGAAATATTTCCAGAAATTGCAATACAAAAATGAAAATATTAAAGACACAAAGCCACAGTAGTTACAGTGACACTGAGCCAAATTTGCCATTGGTGTAACCCCAGTGGCATCAGTGGAATCAAGACAACCCTTGAACCTATACTTCCTATCTTTACTGGAAAGTTGAGTTCAGATAAAAAACATAGTCCTTAAACTGGTACTTATTAAGGGGAAATACTTTTCAAACTACCCCAAGGGCTTCATGAGGTTACATAGGTTATGAGGAATTATACATCTGTAGAAAGTTATGTGACCTTGCACACCTTTAAACTCATGGTAGTTCTTAGAGAAACTGATTTTTTTGCTCTGATGGCTGAAGGAGATTTAATGTGGTAGAATGTATTTTTATATTTACTGAAAGACAGATGTGTAAAAAAAGAAATATATGTGACTGTGAAGATAGTGATGGACTATGTATCCATATGCAGAACTGGAGTGCAAGGGAAGAGACATATGTGATGTCTGCAGGCACTTCATTCTTACCTGTAAATCCTATGTTTGGAATATCTCCAGTATCTTCTAAATCCTAACTACGTCCATGCACTCAACATATATTCCTACTTATCTAAGAAAGGTGGCTGTACTTTTCATGTCATTTGCAATTCAAATGCTAAGGAGGAATTAATAGGAGAGTTCAAAATAAGAGATAATGGGACAATTTTGAATGTAGGTGTGTGGTTAATTTTAGGTATATCAGGTATAGAAAATTATGTCCCATGTAATGAGTCACACGCTATCTTCTCAACAAAGCAAGGTTTCTCAAGAGGAAAATTGACTGCAATATAAGCAAAAATAAAGATAAAATATGGAAGATAGAGCCTTTCAGAATAATGATCTGTTAATTTATTTTTTTTTTAATATGGTTTAGAGCAAAGCCAGAAGTTCAGGTGAATAGGAAATTAACAATAATGGGAGATGTCCACTCAGCTATAACCCAAATTTTAATTAATCCAAGATTTATACCAGGCACCTAGCTTGTGGTATGACCCCTGGAAATATCTACAGCTGTTGCTGCAATCGAAAACATGTTCACTATTTGCTAAGTCTCCACAGGTGAAATATAAAGGAGATAAATCATAGTTATGGCTACAATCAAGGTGTCTTGGAACTATGACCTGGGAAACTGGTAACCACATGCGCGCACACACACACACAAACACACACACACACGTTTCCATTGAATTGCAATAAATACTAAGACTGGTGTTAGCTCTAGTGTTTTATTTGGGTAGCCATAATTTCCAGATTATTAACTAAATCATTTAAAAAGAACTCTTCACAGCATTAGTCCCATTTAAATTTAAGATAGAAACATTCAGAAGAGGAGAAGCTCTATTAGCTGCACAATGTGAAGCAAATGGAAACACAGAATGCAGCTGATTTAAAATCAGAAAGAAAGTAGAACTTTCCATAGGCATTAGTTAGCCCCTAAGTATCAAGCAAAGCAACAGTTTACTTTGTGGTCTTCCTTGACAACATACCCAGCATGATCTGATGTTGAAGTCAATGTCTATATTTAATAAAGTGCCATAGAAATCACCTGAAAACACACAATATGAAAATCATTCTGAGACAGGAAGTATGGTAAGATGTGTCATCATGTAAAATAGAGCCAGATCCTCATATGCAACCAATCTTAAAGACCTAGTTGCACTGAAGTAGCAGAACTCCTATGGAATAAAACAGCACACGACTGCCTTTATATTATCCATTCATATAGTAATAAATACAATACTTGATATATATCATATATTAGCAGTATAAATGTAAAAGAAGCATTAAAGCTACGTAATAGCCTTGAGTTTGATGTTTACTAGTCTTTGAATAACTGATTTTGAATTTTAATATTTTATATGATTGTACTGGGTCTTGCTGGGATAGCAGCCCATATAATACTGTGTTTTATACTGGTGACCACAGCACTGTTGGTACAAACCAATGTCCTAGCTGTCGCTGAACATTGCTTGCACAGCGTCAAGGCCTTCTCTGCTTCTCAGGCTGTCCCTCCAGTGAGTAGGCTGGGAGGGGACACAGCTGGGACAGCTGACCCAAACAGACCAAAGGGCTATTCCATACCATATGACATTTTACTCAGTAATAAAAGCTCAGGGAAAGGAGGAGGAAGGGAGGACATTCGTAGTTATGACATTTGTCGTCCCAAGCAATCAATACCCATGCTGAGGTCCTGCTTTCCTGGAAATGACTAAACACCTGCCTGCTGATGGGGAGTAGGGGTAAATTCCTTATTTCCTTTTGCTTGCATGAACAGTTTTGTTCTACTTTTTCTTTATCTCAATCCATGAGTTTCTCTCACTTTTGTCCTTCTGATTCTCTTTCTCATCCCAGTGTAGGGGGAGTGGGCGAGTGACTCAATGGGTGGCTTAGCTGCTGGCCAGGGTCAACTCACTGCAATGATTTCGCCTGTTTGTGTAAACATGAAACGTGAATGTAAGGACTCCCAAAAATAAATCATGTTGTCCTAACTCCACTATTCTGAGCTGGATAAGAGAAGCCTTAACATGCTACATCACCATAAATCAGACCAGACATGCACAGACATGAGAAGCTAAGGCAGCTCCATTTTAGGTCTTAACGTCTCTGAAAATGGAATTCATTCAAGTTTCCTTGTATGCACATAAGGATGCATGCGTATGAAATAACTAAAACTGTGTCATGGGAACATGTTCCTGAATGACGCTGAAAACATAACGAACTTCTCCTTTCAACCTCATATTTTGTGCTTTACCAATGGTTTCTTAATTGTTAACTTAGTGAAATAAAATTTAACAGGACATTATAAATTCACCTCACTTCTAATCTACTGGGCCAACTTACTCAGATTCAGCTCTGTTGAGTACATGTCCATCTCTCCATGCACAGGACAACTGGAAATATGTGTAAAACAATTCTTTCTTTGAATACAGAGAAAGATGCCACATGTAGTTTTCTGTTCTAAAAGTTTCAGCAAGAGTCTGAGATATGGACTGCAAAACTTACGATCTATAAAGCCACGAGTTAGCTAATTATTAAAAACAAGGGATTACAGAATCACAGAATCACACAGAATCACAGGGGTTGGAAGGAAGCTCTGGAGATCATCTAGTCTAACCCCCCTGCCAGAGCAGGGTCAGCTAGAGCAGGTTGTACAGGGCGGCATCCAGGCATGTCTTGAATGTCTCCAGAGTCGGAGACTCCACCACCTCTCTAGGCACCCTCTTCCAGTGCTCTGCCACCCTCAAAGGAAAGAAGTTCCTCCTCATGTTTAGATGGAACTTCCTATGTTCAAGTTTGTGCCCATTACCTCTTGTCCTATCACTGGGCACCACAGAAAAAAGANCATGTGCATTCACTTAAGTTTCTTGATTCAGATTTCAAATTTGTCTATCCTAGAAAGGAATAGAAAAACTTGGTTCAGAAATTCAAACAGTTTAGAATTATATAAAAGAACTTATTTATAATTGTGATAGGAATATCACAATATATTTCAATCACTCTAATGAATGTTTAAAGGTTATTAATAACTTGAAAAGAAAGAAACAAAACATGGGAAAAATGTGAAATGCAATGTTAGTTGGATAAAACAGGCCAAAAATGTTTTGAAGGACCAGGAATAATGAGTGTTGATGCCTGCCATTTTAGAAGACTGAAGAGTGTATATAAATAGAAAGCTGTTCTTTAACATCTTTTCTAATGATCTGAGAGAGTAAGAAGGCATCCTAGTGAAATCTGTATGATGAGCCTAACTAGCAAGTGTTATAAATGTTTCTGTGGAGAGCAATGAGATATAAAAATCTGACAAGAATAGAAGTATAGGTAGAAAATAATAAAATAAGATTCAATTTGAAAAGATGCTAGATAGTATGTCTAGGAAAAAAAGTAATCTTGAAAAAGTGATAAAAACAAGCAGACAGGAACAGAAAAACCCAGAGAGCAATAGACCCAGTAAAGATCTGAGGATGATAGCAGATGAAATTTAGACATGATTTCACATAATATTTCACTAGAAAGGAATTCTGCGATGCTCTGTAGAGGTGATGTGATAACAGGTCTTGTCCATACCACTGCAGTATGACCACATTTAGGATATTGAGTTCAGCTCTGGACAACTTCACCACTAGGAGGATATTGACAGGAGCTTAGAGGACAGAGACGAAAAGGAATAGAAAACTTAAAGGCTGGTTTATGAGAAAACTGAAGGAACTAAACAAACATAAATAACGAGACTAAGTGATACTCAGAACATTAGCATCATAGGAGTATGCACATATTGAAAGAGTATGAAAATCTTAAGGAGGACAGAATGACTTAGAGGAAGGTTAAAGGTATAGATAGAATTAAAAACATGAAATGCTGAACCAGAGTATTTATTTCAGCTAAAACATTTTATGCAGTGCTCTGTGGGAGAGTATCTGAAGTGCAGAAGGGAAAAGACATCCCTTTAAATACCCAAAACTAGATTAGGGAAGAAGTAAAGCCACCAGATTATCTGATGTCTTTTTCTTCAAAGGTTCCCCCAGCTTTTTCAATCTGTCTTTCTAAGGTTGAAATGCCATCAGCCAGCTTCTCCATTTCTGTCATGTGATACATGGAGCATTTTATTTGATTCCTCAGATAATCACAATCTTGAAAAGCTTCATAGTTTTCACTGTTATTTTCCCTGCACCCTTGAATTTGCAACTACTGTCACTAAAAACCCTGCAAAATAGGTGAAGGAGTTCCCATGGTTTAAACAACTTAATGGAATTTAGGGATTAGAAATGTAAAGGATATGAATGACAGAACAGTGAAGTGACTTTACAGCAGCAGTGTTTTTTAAACTTTCACACTGTTTTCAAAAAAGATTCACGTAACTGTGTCTTTCTTCATTTTATCATCACTCTCTAGATAAATAAAATATATCATTAACATAAAATATTTTGCTTCCTTTATACTAATGCCAGCTCTCTCTCTATGACCTTCAGAACTGCCCTTAAGGTGGATGTAAAATATCCTTAATATGACAAAGAACTAGACCCACAAAGATAGCAACCAACAAGCAAAAATTATTTTCAAATAAGTAAAATATTGCAATGGTCATTCAGTTACCTTTCAAGGATAAGTAGAAAGAAACAAAGAGGTCAAAAGAGCAATACAACCCTTCAAGGTTATGGTGCGAGAATCCCTGTCACCAAACTTGGAAACATTATTGCTGTATTTCTTAGCAATGAGAATACACTCTATATCTAGCAAAAGTAGATGAAGATGGTACTGAATTAATACAGCCTATTAACTCCAGGAAAACAATACTGCTGCTTGTCATAACCTTTGTTGAGTTTCTTCATTTAACAGTCATGGATGGAGGCATTGGTGAAGCATCTCTTTACCATGTACTGTTAGCACAAGTGCCACAAGAGATTACACATTTTTCTTTCAAAATACAAATTTACTCAGCTTCAGTTATTCTGCTTTCTGCCTAGCTTCCAAGCTGAAGAATGCAAGATGCTTCCACTCCAGACTAAAGGATCTTTGTTGCCCACATTCACCATAAATTTGTAACTCTCTCTTCCTCGGCCCTTTTGACATGTACAGGAAGCTTTTACCATGTGAGAAGGGACACTGCCAGCAGTTTGAACATGACTTAGCAGTATAAAGCTATTCCCTCTTGGCTAAAGCACACAACAGACAGCTAGGACTAGAGAAAAACACCACTAAGCACTAATATGCTCGCTAAGAAATCCCTGGATGAGTGTTTCCTGGCCAGGCAGCCATCAGTCAGGTTTGGGAAGGATGGCAACATCTTTGCTCCTTGTGACAGTGCTGCTGAGTTGCCGTCTTCCAATTCCCTGTTTCTTTTTTTATATCATCTGATAGGAGTGTGTTTCCTCTTGAATCCTTGGGCTACTACCTAGCCCTATCTGAACAATCTTAGTTCTGCCTGCAATGTTATCTGTCTTATTGCATGTGGCTCTACTCTACGAACTTCCTCAAAGCTCGGCAATTTCCTCAGCAGCCTGAGCCAAGGTTACACAGCTGACCCATGTCAAAACTCACCTTCAGTGACAGACAGCCGAAGCTCTAGCAGAAGGTTAATGTACCCTGTTGCTTCTACAAAATGGCCTTGGCCTCCAACACGTACAACTTGGAGGACTCTAACCTCATAATTCCTTCCACAGCTTGCTTTTGGACTGATCTTAAATGGTGTTACTAAAGGTTGCTGCTGTTTTCTGAAGTCCCCTCAATTGTCTATATATGGTGTTTTTAATACAATCTGTGATGATATTTTGGGATTTTGTAACAGAGTAACTAATTTGCTTCAACCTGATTGTCTCCTTTCTGTTCCTGTTCACCAGATTGCTTGGATGTGAAACTGTGTGTTTGACTGAGACTTCCTAATTGTTTGTCATCAACTCATTTGAATGCTGTAATTGTTTCTGTCTTCCAAGACCAAAAATATACATGCAGAAAATACACAACAAACTGGAACAGATACATAACCAACAATTTAAAAAATGTGCTGGCAAAAAATGACTGATTGCTTTCCCTATCCTTTCCAATTACAATATGCTCATGATTTCCCCAAACAGACATATGTGCAATACGACCCCTTACACAATGCAACTCATTAGAAACACCGATTTCTGAGTATTTAAAAGACCTGAGTAAGAAGAAAACATCTGCCAGTGTCCTATAGGGAATGTCAACCCCAGGAAACTGAGAAACCCTGAGGTCACATGGCATATGCCTCCTATAGCCCCGGGGTATAAAAGTGGCTCATTTGTGTTCTGTGTACCACAGTGACTGTTGATCATGAGTAAAACTCTTCATTGCCATTCCATCTGCCAATATTTTGTGCTGAAGAAAATGCTCTTTTCTAGCTGTATGATCTAAAAGCATAAGAAGAAAAATCCAAGTTTAGCATCTTGTATTCAAACCAATACAGCAGTGAAACAAAGGGACATTATGAGCACAATAGAGGTAGTATTCACAAATTGATGAACTTTCCTTCTGGTTCCAATCTTTATGGTTGTTTTTTTTCCTGCTCCAACATTCTTGCCTGAATTTCTTCAGTTTCATTTGTGTCTAGGCCTAGAGTTCCTACTGGCCTACATTCAGTAACAAAAAGAGGCATAAAATGCAACAGATGATTGAATTTAAATAGGTCAGTCATATCTGATACAGAAAATGTTCAGTAAGTGCGGCTTTGAACGTCTGAACTCATTGTACTGAAACAAGTACTTATTGCTTCCAAAAGGTATCACAGTGTATTTCTACCTACTATTGTTTTTTATGAATACATTTCAGTGTTAAGGGTTTTAAATTTGAGAAATTCTACTTGTGATTTTGGACTCATTCTATTTACTATCTGGTTTTCACAGTAAGAGCAGCTGAAAAAAACCCAAAACCCCCTACATATGAAATTTATTTGTGCACTTGAGTTGTGTCGATATTTTGATTGTAAGACATAGCTTCTCATATTTCTGCTGGAAATACCAAAAAACGGGAACACCAAAAATTTGACAAATTTGAAAGCATGCAAACATAACATCAAATTATAGTAACGCTTAGAAAAATGAGAGTGACAAATAGTGAATGCAACAGGATAATTTTTTTTACCTTAAAACATGTTTACAAAAATAGTTAAGGAAGTCATTCAGCTGTTATAATGATAAGAAGACAAAACCCTAACACTACAATGTCGATCTCAGTCCTACCTTTCTGTCATTCAGTTCCACCATGCTCATCTCATGGTAATTTATCCATGATATAGTTTATTCTGCTTTTTTTTAACAAATAGAAAAAGGAAGCATTCAAGCAGTTTTACTTCCTATGCCAATATTTTTCCTTAATTGTAAATGAACCCAGTATAAACATTGAACATGGTTTTGGGGGGGGGGAAATATTGTTATAGTTCTTCATATTTTTTTTTTTGTGTGTGTAATTTGTCAGATTTCTTTATTGATTGAATTTCAGAATATCATGTCCAATCATGTATAGCTTACAGGGCTGACTATTAATCTTAGATGTTTTATAAGCAAGCAATCTACGTACCTGTCAAGAAGATACATCATTTGTCTGCATGACCATACCGCATTTTCTAGACTTTGCAGATTAGAAATGCGATGACCATTCAGAAATTTTATATGGAAGCTAAGTATAAACCACTAGTTCATTGCCTCTGTAAGAGACGTAAAGAAAACATACTCTGGAAATTCTTCTGCTCCTTGTGAAAAAAAAAATAAACAAGCTTACTCAGATTCTGGGACTGAACAGAGAACTTTACTGGCATTAGGTTCATCTTATTTACTTCTTTGTAGGACCAGGGTCATAGCAATTATGTACTAAGTCTAGACATAAAACTGAAATACACAAAAAACTGGAGCAGTGTTATCACTTGGTATTTAAGTATTCTCACTGATAATGCATTTCTATTTATTTAGAAATGGAAATTATTCCAGAACTTCATAAAGCTTTGTCCAAACTTTCTGCATGGTAATTAGTGCATTAACACACATTTTCTGACAACTCGGAATCATAGAGAACAGGTTATCTCTTCCTTTTATTCATAGTTCCAATTAACGATATTCTCCAATGTTTTCTTATTCTAATTATAAAAATAAATTCAAGCACTCAAACAGTATGATACGGGTCATTTTTGTTGATGAGCTTTGCAATAACTTTTAATGTAAACACCTCTACTACAGAATAAATGTTATGATTTATGGCAGATGTTCTGAGTGTAAAAGTTATGAACTTGATTTAGTACAGTTTTTCCTTCAGTATTTTTGAATATATGAAAGTTGATCATTCTATAATATTTCTGGGGTTTTTATTACTTCATTTTTTTTTCTAATTTATTGGTGTTTCCCCTCATTTTAGAATGCAACACAAATATGTGTAATGTAGATTTATTTTAACTATCATTATAACTATTCCCTATACACACAAAAATATCTGTTTTTCTTGGGAACTACGCAGAGACAATACTCCTAAACATTTCAGTGCTTGTGAAACTCACATTAATCTCTTATTTGCATTTTGTAAGGGCTTAAATACCTTTGAAATATGTCCTAAGGGCACTTTTGAAAAAAATTAATCTTGTCACTCTGAGATAACATGGTCATGTTTTCATTTTACCATCATAACAATGATCTATTCTTTCTTAAGATGGCAGTGTAAAATGCCTATATAAGTAAATAAAATATTCTGTATTGAGTCAATAATATCCATTTTCATAAGACTGGTCTCTCTTTTGCAGATGCACACAAATTTTGCAACTCAGTTATTATGCCCTTGGTTAAATTAGTCTCCCTGCTGATATTTGCAAACATAGTCAAAAATTTTGAGTATTTCAGGTCAAAATTAATTTCATAGTTATAAAAAATGAGTATCAGTCTTACAGTCAAATCTTTTTTCATGGCTTTTGACCGTAGTACAGAACATGAGGTCTTAGTCTTAGTTTCTTCACATATACACTCTAAAAATTTGACCCCAATTTCTAAAATCATAGTTTCATTAATAAAGTACCTACCCATCTAGCTGCTCACTTCTCTTTACTAGCCAATAGTGATATGCCATCACACACTATGTACAGCTGTGCTATGCATATATTCACATAGCTTGCTTAGTTCCTTTTCTAATATTATTTTCGGACTTGGTATAAAGTTTTCACGTCAGCCAAAAAGAAGTGATTATCAGAAGCCCAGAAGAAAGTCTGCTTGTGAATCTTAGCTGCGTGTTAGCTGAGCTATTTCCAGTCTTCTACTTCCAAAAGAAAAAAAGGTATTTGAGTTTCCATCTCCAGCCCATTGTTTATGTGGCAACTGCAGGAGCAAAGATCAGCCCACAGTGGAGCAAGTCAAACTGTATTTATTGCTAAGGCCCTATAAACTGAGTCATAATTGGAACTATGAACCTGCAGAGACCCTTGTTAGAGTTTAATGGACTGGCAAGGTCAGCACAGCTTTCATAGTGAAAATAAAAGTGCTGTCTCAGAGTTTAATGAGCACAATGACATTTCTGCATGCCCCAAAAAATTCCTGAGAGCATCTGGAGCTGGTTTGACTTGTTGCAACACTGATTTTTCTTTTTCTTTCTCTCTCATGTTTTTTTTATTTCTGAGGGCAAACTTGTTTGTATATGTCTTAAGAGCAGGGGCACTTGTTTCGGGAGAAAAGTGGGAGGCTTTTTCTTGAGAATTGGTTTTAAAACTAGCCTCAGTATCTTCCTTTGGAGAAAACTTTAATCTAATTCCTCATTTCAGCTGTCTATACTCCTTATGGGGAAGAGAAAGGCAATAACCAGCATAATTGTGCAAGATTTAGGGTGAATATTGTCAGCATGATCTTACAAAGAGAGTTGGACTATTGCTAGGAGTTTGGTTCAAACTAAAGTATATTCCTTAATCAAGTGTCTGGAAATAATATCCAACTTTTTCTTATCCATTAACAAAGGTTTAGCTCACCAGCCATGCTATAAATCTAAGCAAAGCTACAAACAGGCACATTTATTTATAAAATAATAAAAAAAAAATTAGGAAGAAGTGAAAAAAAAGGATCTTCTTGCCATCTGTAGTAACTTTGATTCCTTGGAATGGCTGCTCTCTTTATATCTCATTAACCAATCTATTCAGAATCATTAGGGCTGGAGGGCTAATGAAGGCTTCTCTGAGTCTCACAATACCTATTAAAGCAGTCGACAAATCCTTAATGTTGTGAAACTTCCAATTAATTTTTTAAGTCAGCCTGTCACAGTGCAATCAGGAGTACAACTGTTACATACAATTCCATGGAGAACAAGGTTTTAAGGTACTGAGTCTCCCAATGTTACCCCTTTTAGATTGAAAAAAAAAATATCTGTTCCTTGGTGCCACTTTACTAGAATCATAGAATCATAGAATACCAGGTTGGAAGGAACCTCAAGGATCATCTGGTCCAACCTTCCTTGTCAAAAGCACAGTCTAGACAAGATGGCCCAGCACCCTGTCCGGCTGAATCTTAAAAGTGTCTAGTGATGGAGATTATTCTAATGGCTGATTGTTATTGTGAAAAATTTTCCTCTTGTGTCTAATCAGAATCTCCCCCTAAGTAACTTGTGCCCGTTACTCCTCATCTTTTCATTGTGACTGCTTGTGAAAAGGGAGTCTCCATGTTCTTTGTAGCCACCCTTTAAATACTGGAACATGGTGATAAGGTCTCCCCTAAGCGTTCTTTTCTCAAGGCTGAACAAACCAAATTCTCTCAGCCTTTCTTTAAATGGCAGTCTACCCAGTCCTTTGATCATCTTTGTGGCTCTTGTCTGGACCCTCTCCAGCCTGTCCACATTTTTTTGTATAGCTGGGACCAAAATTGAACACAATATTCCAGGTGCAGCCTGACAAGTGCTAAGTAGAGTAGGATAATGTCTTCTTTATCTCTGCTGGTGATGCCCTTGTTGATGGAACCAGCATCCTGTTGGCAGCATGTTGTTGACTCATACTGAGCCTGTTGTCCTCCAGGACCTCCAAGGTCCATTTCCACCGAGCTGCTCCCCAGCTAGGTAGACTCCAGCCTGTGCTGCACTCCTGGGTATGTTTTTCCATGTGCAAGACCTTACACCTGTCCTTGTTGAACTTCATAAGGTTCTTGTTAGCCCACTCTTGCAGTCTATCCAGGTCTTCCTGCAGGGTGACTCTCTTTTCCAAAATCTACGTCACCCCACTCAGTTTCATATCATCAACAAACTTTGTCAGGGCACATTGATCCCATTACTCAGATCTCTTGTGACAGTATTAAACAGTGTTGGGCCCAATATTGATCCATGGGGGACCTCATTTGTGACAGGGTGCCAGTTTGAAAAAGAGCTATTTACCACCACCCTCTGTGTGTAGCCTGTCAGCCAGTTCCCCACCCACTGCACAGACCACTTGTCTAGACCATAATGCATAGTTTCTCTAGCAGGAGGCTGTGGGAAACTATAGCGAAAGCAATGGAGAAATCCAGGTAGAGAATGTCCACCAGTTGTCCCACATCAACCGAGCTGGTTACTTTGTTGTAGAAGGCGATCAGATTTGTCAAGCACGATTTGCCCTTGGTNAGTTGTCCCACATCAACCGAGCTGGTTACTTTGTTGTAGAAGGCGA
>VYXH01005916.1:0-60231 GCA_013397275.1 Burhinus bistriatus
AGGAGGAGGAGGAGGAAGGCAGCGGTCCCCGCCAGTGCCCGCGGGAGCCCAGGAGAACCCCGGCCGAGGGCTCGGCCATGCCCTTCGCCAAGCGGACCGTGGAGCCGCAGCGGCTGTGCCGGCGGCAGCCCGCCGCCTCCGTGCTGGAGGAGAGCTGGGGCGCGGAGCCGCCGCCGCCGCGCGGGAGCGGCGCCCCCTTGCGGCCGCTGGGGAGAGCCGCTGAGCGCCCCCCCGCCCTGCCGGTGCCCAGCGAGGCGGGGCCCGTCCCGCCGGCCCCAGCCCCGGTGTCCTTTTGGTGGCCGGCACTTGTGCCGCCCCGACCTTGGGCTGAAGCGATCGAGTAACGCCGCCGATTTAGCGGGGCTAGGGCATCGGGCCGCCGGGAGGTACGCCTCCCTCCCGCCCGCGGCCACCGCGCCCGGGCACCGCACAGGGACGGGACGGGTCCGGCCGCCTCCTCCGGTGCGGCTCTGCCCGTGCGAGGAGCCGCCCGCTCCCCCCCCTGCATCTGGAATCCGCAATCAAGAGCCCAATTTTGTCATTTGGAGACACTAATTATCTAATCACGCCACGCTGCAGAGCGTACTTGTCTGCCCAATTAGCTAGGACAATTATTAAAATTCGGAGGCCTAATTATGTCTCAATTTAATGCTGGCAAACTCGCGTATAGAGCAGTAATTAAAATCCTCTCCTTGCCTCTGCCTTTAGGGCAGCGGTTGATTAGGACCTGTCAGGGGCTGCGCTGCACCGAACCAGCCAAGCGGATTGTGCAACATGACCCCGCATTGTTAAGTGTGTCAACATATTAACCTGAATTCCCTTCAGCCCCCATAATCACATTTGGTAGGAGGAAGAAAAGGGGCTAAAACATGAAGCATTTTATTAAAAAAACATAAATTCTTTTTAATTAATGCTGTAAGAGATCTGACGCGGCTTGAGCTACCAAATGCTGCGAGTCATTTAAGGCTGGTGCTTCTAATTACCGGTAAAGGAAGGTTTGCTCTTCCCTGTTAAAAAGACTTCCCTCTCCTCTCATTTAAAGAAAATGATCTTTCTTTTGGGTAGTGTATTTTTTAAAACCCAGCTAGTTGGCTTCCAGTGATAAAGTTGATTACCAGTTTTTTGTTTGATGATGGAACACAAGTGAATATTGACTTCTGCAAGAATCAAACAGAAGACCGGAGGCATAAATAAAACGGTCAGGATTAAACACTTGAAAGAAGTTAATAAAGTTGAAAATTAAAAATCCTAATATTGGGATAATTTCTAAATATTTATTTTTGCTCGGCTCTCCAGTTTGATAGTAAGTCAGTGTTAAAACACAGACAGACAAGAGCTGGAGTTGGCCCCGTCGGCTGCGTTCCCGCCCACTGTACCACAGTCTCCTGCCACAGACAAGGATCCCCGGAGCCCAGCATCCCCCAGTGACGGCCACTGCAGGAAGAGGACTGGCGCCGCTGGCCTTGCTGCTAGAAACATTCACCTTTAGCACGTCCCTTTTTGGCTGGAAAAACACAGCGCCGAGGAAGGTGGTTCCTTCATCTCCAGTTCATGATTTCTCTGGGGTTTGGGACTACGGAAGCAAACCTTAATTCCCCGAGCAGGGAAGGCCTGCCTGCTGCGTGGGAGGGAGGGGGCCTCTTCTCCCACTGTGCGTGCCCTACATCTTGGAAACAGCCCCGCTCCCAGCCTCCTCAGATGGCAAACCGAAGTGCAAATCTGTGTTCTGGCTTGTTCCAGGGGCTGTCAGCGTGTTTTCCTCTTGTCAGCAGCAATTGACTGGTCAGGTTCACCCTTGTACAGCGATTGTAACAGCTCATTGACAGACCAGTGACCCAGCCGGACCCGATAATGGAAAACTATTGATTTCTGTGGGCTCAGCAGATCTAAAATGAATGCCCAGTATAATGTCATCAGCTGTCCTGGACTCTGATAAAGAGACAAAGTATCAAAGATGCGCTGCCTATCCTGACAATTTCTTGCAAAAAAATAAATACTGGATACAAACAAACAACGAAGTGGCCTGTCTCAGTTTTTCCCCTAATGAGCAACGAGCAATCGATGCCTGAGTAAATGCTAAGAAACCACAGCCCAGATGTGGTGGGGACTCCAACTGCCCTTTTAACCGAGGAGACCCGTGACAGCCCCTCCAGGTTTTAAACACTTGCCACAGAAGAAGAGCATGTAGGTGAGCGACACCAAACTCCACACCCACCCACCCACCAGGGAACAAGCACGGCAAGAGGCGGAAAGGCTGCCAGGAGACGTAACCCAACACGGGCCACCATTAACTCTGACCTGCTGGAAAGCAAAAAAGCTTGAACAAGCCCCTGACACTTGAGCTAATGACACACCCCTCCCGTGTCACAACTAATGCCCTGGGCTGAGGAGGATGTGAGGTAATAATGATAAATCCTAGTTAATAAAAATCCGATAACACAGGGTGAAATTTTAAATTTGTACAGTTGAGGTGTTTGTGGATAAAAAGGTACTGCAAGTCCAACTGAAATTTTGGGAGGGGGGAGATCAATATTTAAGGATTTGCAGAATTGCATGGGCTGTTTGCCATAAGTAATACCCTATATAAGTTTAAACAGGAAGAGACACTGGTATGGCAGCCTTCTTGAAAAATGATTAACTTTGGGGGAAAAAGCAATAGCTAAAAGATTGACTATTTTGGCCTCAGGGAACCAAACCGTGGGCTGTCCTTCCCAAGTAGATCATTCCACCTGGATAAAGCAGCTGTTGCTTCTGTGTCCCTGCGGCTGACCGACAGAGCTCAAACCTCACCGACACTTAGGCACATCAGGAAGTCAGTGGGACATTTACCAGGGCAAGGTCTATGGGAATAGGGATCAGGCAGATGCTGGTTTTCTGTGAGATAGCAAGTGCTTGCAGGAGATGTTTCACTGTGCCCCAAAGCCTTTCTTGTAGGGCTTGGAGCCTTCCAGAACTTAACTTCTTCCACATAAACCAAGTTTCCTATAAGGGGTGGAAGGAAAAAACAGATACTCACCCTGGCAGATGCCAGCACGCATCTAATTCGAGATCTAATACCAGTGGAGATTACAACAGCTTTGTGATCCTGGCAAAAAAATTCAAGTGACCTTGGGGAAACATTTCTTTTAATTATGAACAACTGGTCAGTTTTATCACAAAAACACCGGCCTTTCTTGAATGTATTTTCAGCTTTTGTAGCCTTCTGCTCAGTGGCTTCTCCCCGTACGTGCCTCGTACTCCTCGCATCGTTGTTCTGTCCATGCCACGCACACACGTGTGTATTGCCTTTGCCTTCCCCTGACAGCAGACCCAGGTCTGTGATGTGCTACACACACTCATCCAGAGGAAATGACTGCACGGATTACGTTAACATGATTGCAGCTGAATACATTTCAGTTTCTACATGCTTTCCTTTTCTACACACTTCCCACTGCGTAGCCTTGGCTCCCTCTCCTGCAGACGGCTCCCGAGCCCACCGACCTCCACTCGAGCTTTTACTTCGTGTTCAATTTCCATATGTTGCTTTCAAGCATTTCTCTTCTTGGCGTCCCCTCAGGGCCTGATCCTGTGAGAGTAAGTATGCTGCACCTGAGAAGTGTTAAGCAAGGCTGTGCGAATTGCTGACTACACTTTGGGTTTTGCTTTTTTAATCACCATTTTGAATTAAATGAAATGTAAACTCTCACAGCTTTTCGTTTTGTTTATCCAACACCCCCCCCCCAAACATTTTTCATTAGCTAGCATGAGGAGCTGATATCCCTCCTATCCATCTCGCAGAAGAGTTTTTCGGAGCACCGGAACCTCATGGGTGATGCTCAAACCCAGATGTCTTGTCCCCAGAGAGGCAGTTCTCAGCTCCTCTTCCTGCCCATTTCTCAGAAACCCAAATCTCGTGTTAAGCCAAGCAGAGATAACATCTCCGCACCGCTCCCTCCCTAAGTACTATGAACATGTTCAGGCCTTTGGATAGCAAGCTCCTGAGGCAGGGATTATGCTCTGTAGTATTACTGTTGTCATATTTTCCCTGTTGTAATGTTCCATGTACATTTATGTCATTTATAAATACAATTAACAGACATATTGGAATCCACAATGGCCCAAAGAAGGGAATAAAAGTAGAGTAACCGTGTATATTTCCTTCCTACAACTAGGCTGGCTGTGGTGACCCACTCCCACCAGCAGATGAGTAGTAAAAATGAAACACAATCCTGAATATTTAAAAAGTATGCAAAGCTGTCCATAGTTCCCTTTCACTTAACAGAGACTTCACAAGGGGGTTCAGCTTCTCTCCTTCTGACGACGTTGAGCCCCTGTGTCCTCACAGCACACCTCGCCTCCTTCCAGTGAGTACCAATAACTAAGGCTTAATACTGTTAGGACCTGATGGCTCATCCAGCCACCAAGAAATCATTCAAATACAGTTATCCAAAATGAGTCAGTAGAAGGCCTGTACCAAGTCGTTATCCTTCCCCAAGGAAGACCACTCTGACTTGTAACTAGCTGCACTTTCCAAAGGTACTCACTATGGGACCAGCTGCCCCTTGTTTTCCAAGAAAGGCATCAACAGACTACAGACTGCCAATTTTTTACCAAAGTTTCTAAATCAATGTAAATATGTATTTTATAGTGTTCAGTATTTCAATAGTGTGTACACACACCTGCCTACTCTCAGGTCAGAGCCTATCGTACCACCTCAGCAAGTTCTGCTCTACTGGGAGTTATTGTCACTGGGAGGATCGCAGCCCACCAGGATGGGCTGAGATTTTGCAGGTAACTGTCCTCCGACAAAGCCCAAGTTGTGGGTTTTAACATTTACGTAATAGGTTTGTGCAAATAATTTATTCTGCTCTAAAGCAACCGAACGCAACTAAAATGAGCAAAGAACCCCCATTCAGATCAACCTGAAATCATATCTTCCAGTTTTCTTTGCTGAAACAAAACAAATCCCATAAATTTTGCAGAGAAGAAAGTGCTTTGTTTCAGCCAAAACATTTCATTTCGGGCACTTGCAACAGAAAAAAACCACCCCAAACCCACAAAGGAAATAAGAGGTTGGATTCACCACAGCTGCTGTCATTCCCTTTTTATCCACTAACCCAGTAATTAGGGCAGTGACCCAGGACGTGGGAGATCCATGTTCAATCCCTTCTCTGCCTGGAGGGATTTGAACCTCCATCTCTCATCTCTGAGGAGAGCGTTAGAGCCACGGTGCCAGAGGGGGCCCTTCTCTGCTGTCTCCTTTCAGCTTGGTCCCTCCCGGAGAGGTGCTTTGCACCGGCTGGACACCGCGTGCGGCCTGGGTGCCCCAACTCCCCCAGGCACAGCCCAGCTCCCAGGGTCCAGCGTTACTCCTCTACCTCTGCCCAGTGGCTCGACGAGGGTGGAGATGCTGTGTGCCAGGTGGAGGAGTTTCAGTAGGTTAGGCGACTCTCAGATACACTACACCGAAATGTTTAAGGTATGTCCATAACCCAATAACTGAGGTGATCCCAGGTCTGGGTATCCATCCCCTAAGGCAGAATGTGAGTCTTCCTCCCTAGATACGTATCGTAATGCCAGGGCTTTTCCCCAGTAAATAAGCAATATGCTAAAAAAAAAAAAGGAAAAGAAAAAGAAAAGTCTAGTTCAGGTAAATACCATATTTCTCTAAGCCTAAATTTCTTCCCACTTTTGTAAGCACACTTTGCTACAATTTTCAATTACACCCCTAATCAATTTTTGTCTATTATTGTAAATTCCCTGTGATGTTAAGAGGGATTGGTGTTAAGAGGGGTTTCCTAATATGAACTTATTACTTTCTTGTTATCTTTTTTGTACCTTTCAACCATAATTAGTTTCATAAACAGCTTACACTAGCCCAGGAGTTAGTTGTACGATACTGAGTATAGAACAGAACATGTCAAACGTCCAGCCTTATGCATAGCTTTGTACACGGTAGTTCACGTGAATAATTTTCATATCACCAATGACATCAGCTGAAGACCTTTTTTTGATTAGGAAAATTTGCCGCCTCAATGCTACATTTTTGTCAATTTTTAAATTATCTTAATCATTTTAATAACGCTATTTAATATTATTTTCTACTACATATTTCTATTGAAAAGAATGTCCTCCATTACTAATTTTTTGCTCTATTATTTCTAGAAGGTAAATAAGTTAGCTGGCACTTCTTATGAGCAGACTTTGATAACCCAGAAGTCCGTCATTTCTTGGTACTCGATAACCATTTATTAGGGCTGACCTCTGGGGACCCTCCGGACAAATGGCCACACGAAGTCGCAGTTGGAGAAGGGGATTCATCCGTCCAAGTGCGAGAAGGACTCCTTTGTAATGAACATTAAAAAAACCCTTCTACTTTCATCTCGCTTTAAGAGCCTCTAGCACAGCATATTTACGGAATAATAAAACAGAGCTTCAGGCCTTTTCTTCTCATACATCAGTAACCAGATTCTCTTATCACGCTTATATGCTCTGTACACGATATAATTCACTGTATCTCGCTTCTCATAGCTAATAGTCTCAAATACACTAAATGAAATAAATCTTCTGATACTGTTCACACATGAGAATTAAATCACGGCACAAAACTGGCTGAGAATATCCCTGTGACAACTTCTGTCTCCTCCTCCCCACGGGTAACTGTTAACCACTCTCACCCTGGCACGCCGCTTGTGGCGCTCATTTACTGTTGCCCAGTACAAACCATCACCCTGATTGTTATTTGTTTGTATTACCAAGAAGAAACTTCAAATGAAATCCCCAGTACCAAAAGCTATGCAGACACAAAATTCAGACGCTTCCCTTCTCAAAGAGCTTGTACTCGGAAGAGATGTACAGACAGGCAGTGGGAGGAAGGAGCAGAGCGTTTGCAAGCACAGTCGTCACAGAGCCAACTGCGTACACAAATGACGGGAAACCACTGCTTCCAGAATTAACTTTGTCTCTCCTTCACATTGATTTTAGAAAGGATAAAAAACTGCGGAGTTACTAAAGTTAGAAATTAAAACAGTGAATGAATGGTTTGTTCTGGAGAATAACAAGAACCACAATCCATCAAGGTAACCTTAGACCTTCATCTCCAAAGTAATAAATATCTGGGATTTTTATACCCAGTTAAGTCAGTGGGAAAATGCTAAAGTATCTGCATTTCATGTGCACGTGTAAATGGGGGTGTGTGTATGTATGTGTGTATATATATGTATATATGTGCTCATTGTTTCATTTCTTTTTGGCATCAATCAAAAATATATTAAATGGTACAGAAAAAGTAACAGTCTTTCTTCTCATGGTGTTTTTAAGCTGAAATTGTGCAAGAGATTAAAAAAACAAGTTCTCATATTATTTTGTGTCATACGGGGTGATTAGGTTTTTGGTAATGAAGTCCACAGTGATTGCAAACACTGAAGGAAGCCACGCCAGCTCGGGTGCCCTGAAGCCCAGAGGCGCATCTCCAGGCTGCAGACACCTGAAGCCCGGCACAAGGAGGGCGCACACCCAGCTGCGGCCCCACCACGGCCGTCCTCTCTAGTCAGCAACACTAAAACCGCCACAAACCTACATCTGCTGCTTCTCGTGAGTCCTCTCCAGTGAGGAGACAACATGGGTGCTGAGGCATCGTGGTGCAGATTGACTGGCAGCCCACTGCCTGCACTGGCCTGCGCCCATCCTTGCCCAAGGAACGCCGGGCAGTGTCCATGCAGCAGTGCTGGTGCTGCATTACAAGCTGCCCTCGCAAACAGATCCAGAAAGGAAGGAAAGCCCCACTCATCCTGCTCCCTTAAGTCTCTACCAGTTAGCCCAAACATGGTTTTGACGTGATTCGGGATCACGGCCCAGGAGTCCACCCACAGAATCACGGCCAATGCATTCGTGTGATCCTACGGGCATCCTCCTTTGAAGTGAAGTGTAAAACATTAACATTTTCATCGGCTAGTGACAAGCCTTGCTAAGAATTCCCCTATTCCTAACCCCATATGGGGCACTCTTAGTTTAGTCTCAGGTGGAGCACCAGATGCTCTAATGACATCATCCTGGTCTTCTATAAGGTGTATTAGATGAACAAATACTACATCTGTAACAGTGGCAAGTATTATTTTTAATCACATCCATCCCCTCCAGCGGGCCCATTTTAGGCTTTTACACGACCCAAGAGCCTCAGTGAGGAATTCCTGAGATACGTTCGCTTGTACCTGTTTACGAAAAGTCACAGGCACATAAGGCCATGAACATTTCTTGCCCATCTGCTCCATCAATTTTTCTGTAAGGCTTACTGCGGAACACACTCAATGAGTTATAGGTGGTCAGCTGGTGCTTTCTGGGTTTGCTGCAGTATGTTGCAGACAGAGCCCGTACCTGCAGCAGCCTGCTTGATACAATTTCTGACCAAATGAAACTGGTAAGTGCATCATTTCTTAATGATTCACTACTCTATTCATATACAGGTGCTGGAAAGGACCTTGAGGTCTGTAAGTTATTTGATTGTAATATTATAGAAAAGAGATGTTTTTTTCCCTTACTCCCGATGACACGTTTAAACACAGCCCAGGACAACCAGAAATCCAATGCCCCAGAGACTGATTATCCAGCACTGACAATTTTCCAGATTATCCTTTTTTGTTCCCACAAGTGATATTTGTTTCATTGCCTGCCTCCATCCTCTTAGAGTATAAAAAAACTTCTAAAAAGTAGTTCTCTACCAACTTTCTTAAAGAACAGCAGCAGTAACACGCAATGTGACGAGTGACAGTTCAGAAATAATTGAACACCTCAGTTGCACTCAGAAGCACGAGACGGAAAGCCAGTGTCTCCATCGGCTGGGATACACAGCTCTAACACACTCAGTGTCAGCCCCCTCGTTTACTCCAGATCACACACAGTAGAATTTTAGGAGCTAATCTGATTTGTCTCTTGATGCTGCTCATTTCAGAGTATTCATTATGCTTGAAAATCAACATATAAAAACAGTGAAACGTAGATTAAAGGAAAAAGCACAACCTACAACAAGGAAAACAAGCTCATGTCCTGAGCAGCAGCAGCAGCACAGCCACCCATTAAATTCCACCCAGCTCCACATTTGTTCCAGAACAGTTCCTTTCACAAATGGGATTTGGGGCAAACAAGAGGAGGACAAATAAGATGGTGTACCTTCTGCTCCCCAAGCATCGCCAGTCTTGGAGAATTTCAGGTCCTTGTCTTCGCTCTGTCTACTATTGCCTTAGCACAAGGGAATACTCGGGTAGTAGCCCTTAGTGCAGGTATCACTGGGTCTTTTGGGCATTGATCCTGTCCGACCAATTCACTTCCCAAATTTCTTCGTCATCAGAATATCACCTGTGACCAAGTCTCGTTGCCTTCAGGAATTTCACATGGTGAAAGCTTTTGCTGCGTCAGCCCAAGTGGGGCAGGAAACATCTTCTTTTCGCCTTGTTTGTGCTGCGAACAAACAAGCAGAAGACGACACACATCAAATGTATTTGGATGGAATAACCATTCTCAGTACCGAGTGCTCACAGCAGTGTTGAAATGATCTTTCCAGAGAGCTCCAGCTCCAGCTCTCTAGATCAGCTAACATCTACTTTACTGACATATTTGGGCATTCTTCTCTATTCAGGTGAAGTGTTAAGATTTCTGCAACTCCAGTATTTCATTTGCCTTTAAATTGTGCCTTTCATCCCTGTAGTTTGTCCTTTACATGGGTGAACAATCCAAAATGATCTCTGTTCGAGGACCAGTGACAGGTAAATAAATCCATTATGCTTTAAAGAACAGCAACACACACCCACGCCAGACTTGGGGAACACTTAGTAGATGACACAGGAAGTTTAGAAGTGGAAGCAAATAAATCACCCCCCCATTAGTCACATGTTGACTAGAAGAAACCAGACAAAACTGAAAGAGGTAGATTTAGATGAGATATTAGGACAAAGTTCTTTACTCTGAGGGTGGTGAGACACTGGAACACGTCGCCCAGAGACGTTGTGGATGCCCCATCCCTGGAGGTGTTCGAGGCCAGGTTGGATGGAGCTTTCAGTAACTGGTCTAGTGGAAGGTGTCCCTGCCCAGCGCAGGTTGCTTGGAACTAGATACTTTTTAACGTCCCTTCCAACCCAAACCATGCTATGATTCCATGAATTACCAAAAAATTTAGAGTTAAAATACAGATAACAGAAAAACGGATGCCTTTTTAAAGGACTTAAAAGCAGAAGTCCTCTGCCAAAAGGAAGCTATGGAGAAAGAAAGCCCAGCTCGCGCATTCTTCCCATCACTGGGCTTTTGGAACAGTGAACGCATGTTACACCTTTACCAAATTTCTCGAGTAAGAGTGTAATGTTTCTCCACAACCCATGCTGCTCAGCACATGCCTTCCCCACTGCACTCGTGAGCGATAAAAGTACATGAAGGAGATTTATAGGCACGTGTCCAAAATACACTATATCTTTGCTTTTAATCTCTTTCAAATGACATACTCCCACACAAGGGAAAATTAGGGTCGTATTCAAGCTTTTGTTATGAGAAGATGCTGTGCCTACGTTTAAGTAAATTCGGTGTGTCCCACCGGGTTACATGTCCCTCACTGCACTGTGCTCCTGCAGCCCGAGCCAGATGGCTGGTGCAGAAGCCTCTTGCAGGAACACATCTCTATAGAGGAGGATGTCGCACTGTACCGGGTGACCAGGCTGTCACTGAATGCAACTCCGTCACGGTATTTAAATCGCATTAAAGCTTTCTTTTATTACATACCCCCTTGTGATTTTGCCCGGCTACATTCTAATTACCAGCCTTGCTGCAGCACACGCAGGTTCCACTGCTCTCTACCCCTCCCGTTTCATGGGAAATGACTTATTCTGCACAATCCTAATGAAAATACCGCAGTGAGATAACTGTCCCCTTTTTATCTTGCATTTCTCATTCTACCGTGGAAGTGGCTTTTTTGTATGGAAGAGAGAAAACAAAATATTCAGGTTTACATGCATTTTTAGAAAGAGCAGATACACCTATTAAGGCTCCCCCAAGTAGTTTAATCACTTTCACTGTTTTCTTACATATTACCTGATCTTGAAGTATTAATATGTTGTTCCATCTCAGATGTCAGCTGCACCTCTTTTTCAAAGATACGACATTTTGCATTTTTTATTCTCCACCTATTAACTTCTCAGAGTATTTTGAAGGAGACGCATTTCACTAACTTCTGATGACTTCCACCATTTTTTTCTGAGTGCTTTTTTTCAGCAGTAGGCACAATTCCTCTCTCGTATCCAATTATTTCCCAGCACTAATCAGGTCAGAGATCACGTGGACTTTAACGGAGAACATAATGTTCAGGACAGCTTAGGGAGTAGGATCTGGCTTCGTTCGGTGTGTCCACAGCACCACCGCTGCCCTTGGCCATGGCTTTGTTGTTCTCCATTTTCCAGCTACAGCACTAACCACCCCTAAACGAGACGATGATTTCATGCTGCCTTGCTGGTTTCGTAGCTTCCCTGTTGAGTAGGATGAAAACCATTTTGACTCTTAACCAAGGCAAAATACCGATGAGGTGAAAGGCTACATTTATACTTATTATTTAATTTGATTTACTTCCCAGGTGCAGAACTGGAGATGGGCCTCGTTAACACGTGCAGGCAGAGACCACCTTCAGGTGGGGAAGTTGTTCAGATCTGCAGGGTAACGAGGGGTAAGAAATCTCACCTTTGCAAGTCTTCTAGAATTAACACACACTTTTAATGGGAAACTTTCCAGTTAAAAATGACACAACTTTCTCTCTGTGCGCAGTAATAACAGCAACAGCAGAACAGATTTGCCAGCTTCAGTCAAATTCCTCGGAGACAGAAAGCTGAAATCAAGCACCTAAATTCAAAATCAGGCCTGACTGCTTGACGAGGGGGAGCTCTCACCAGGCATTTCGGGGTCTCTCTGAGCCCAGGACACCAGCTAAGTGCCTAGCACTAGATAGCCAGGATTGACATTTTCAGTCTGTTAAGGTAGGGAAGACATCTGAAAGACAACAGCAAGATAAGCAGCTACTGCTTCTACAAAGAAAAACATTAAAAAAAAGACAAAAAACCCCATAAAAAACATCTATCCACTGTAAACCTGGCTGCTACGGTAGCAGGCATCATACACATCCAGGCTGTAGATACTCTTCTGTAACATACCTGCTGCTTTCAATTTCTAAGGAAACACGAAGAAAACGTAGTCTGGACCATCGTACAACTTCCACAGCCCAGCACACAACGCGTGTTACAGCAGGAGTGATGGGAAACCAGGGCGTCCCTCTCTTCTCCCCACCCTTTAAGAAATCCTGTGCCAGCTGCAGCGTATTGCAGGAAAACTACAGAAATCTGCAGGTTGCTGATTTTGTTTGCTGCTGGCAGTGGAGGAGGCTGCTCACATACCGTTGGCGCATTTCTACATCTAAATCTGAAACCACAGTTTAATTTCCTAAGAAATCCATGCTATCTATCGCATTCATCATTTACTAGTAAATGGGCTGAGATTCTTATCTCCAGTATGTTTTTACCAGTTTTCAATAGACATCCCTGTTTCGCCTGGCTTAAAGAAGCGAACCAGCTGCTTGTTCACAAAAATCGTTCAAGCAAATGCTTCATTTTCTAAATACTTCCATTATGGTTTCAGAAAGGCTGTCGGGGTGGGCGGGGGGGGAGAAAAAGAAAAAGGCAGGGGGGGAAAGCCAGCAATCCACCTTTATGCAGACAAAACAGAAAGACGATACAAGATGTTCACTTTCCCAGATGGGCTCGTGCTACGTAAGGTGACTTATGAGGCAAGAGTTCAGCTCCCAACAGCGGAGTCAAATCCGGAGTCCTGGGTTGGTACCAACATTATAACAGGATTTTTGTTCTGTGTAATTTCTCTTCCAAATGTGCAATTTCTCCTCCTCCCCCCACCGCTTAGGTCCACACAGCTACTGTCTCCATATAAAATAAATCAGAAATCAGGCCACTAACTACGCTTTTAAGAATACTGAGCAGCACTCTATCTGTGTTCACAGTGATATAGCTTACAGGACTTTCCCGAAAAAGCTTCATCACTGGTAGCCAGCGGTAAAATAAAGTCCTGAAGTACAAGAGGGATGAAAAATGAAGAAGAAAAAGCAAATGTGGATATAAGCAAAAACCGAGGAAAGGGAAAACAAACCAAGCTAGGAATGAAGATAATGAAAACGGTCAGGCTAGCAGCCCAGTGAGACGCGGCTAAGTACTGTCCCCAGATGGGAACCTGGGCCCGAGGGCAAAGAAACGAGTTTGGGATCCTGGAAGAACACTCACATTCTGGGTCAGGGTCTTTAGTCGTTTATTAGCACTCGTGGTCAGCTGCAGTCGGAGAACGCTGGGTTTAGTAGTGGAGGTTATTTCCATGAGAAGAGAATGTTATAAAATGACAGATGCCAAATAGTAAAGAGGAGAGATTTTTTGGAGGCAGTGAATGCTAATCCCTACGTGAACAGAACCTGGAAAATTCAGATTTCAGTACCAAATTTGTGACTGAGGCCATATGTGGGAAGAGCAGCTCCCGCTCCTTCACGGCAGGACCAAGTGCGTATGGATTTATACGCAGCACTTAAAAAGCATCAGTAAATGTACTCCAGATGGCAAAGGGAATGGGTACAGTTGACTTCCAACACAAGAAATTGGATTTAAAACCACTTTTCCCTGTCACTGCCTATTTCTTTCAGTTTGGGGTTAAAACTTATTCCTTGGCTGCTCAGCTAAGGATAATATTTGCCCTAACCTCCTCTGTGCCAGGAACCCAAACGCACCCCTGAAGATTTGGAGGCACAGCAAATGCAGCCATCAGCTGGATTTCAAGGACTACAAAACAAGTGTCAACCTCAGGCTTATACTGTCTTCCCCTGTTTGCAGTTTCTGTTTCAACCTGTGGGGTTTTGTTTGTTTGTTTGTTTTTACAAGATTTCCCCCCCCCCCCCCGCTTCTTTACCCAAATAAGGCTATTTTCTTTCTCCTACTTTCACACAATTGTTTTTTCAGGGAAGAGACAGATGAAAGAACTATTTCTTGTCAGCAAGACTTGTACCTGGGTGACACACAATTCCTTATTTGGTTAAAACACAGGTTAATGGTGTCAGCTCGCATTCTGCTTTATCAGTCACTTCTTTTCTGAAGCCATTTCAAAGAGCACAATGGGATTCAGGGCTTCAGCATTTGTTGCTACAGCAGTGAGGATGGATTTGGATGAGTGTCAGAGAGCTACCAACATGGTTCACAGCTGCTGCTGCCTTAAAGATAGATAATCAAATGCTTAAACGTGTGAACTTTCCAATAAACAGATTTTTTTAAAAGCAGTAAATTATATTTAGGAAGACTGACCATAAGTGTCCTGTAAGAATGTTTCACGTCGCAGGTCTGTGACGCAAAAGCAGCGGGATTATCGTCATCACTTGGTACATAAACCTCAGCTCTTAGGAGTTAAAGGTGTACTTTTAAGTGAAAATACAGCAAAGAAAGCCCAACAACGTTGCGATTTATACACCGTGTATGCTACACACACTTTGGAAGCTGTGAGAAGGCTCCAGGGCTCCCTTCGCTCCCCCGCTGGACAGTGACAGTTGCGATTTCGAGGTCTCTGGGCTCACAGTTACCAAGGATGCTATTTGCTTAGGTTTTAATTGTAGTTAAAAAAAGCGTGCAGAACCTGCATGAGAAATATCTTCCAAGGCTTTTATAACAAACTTTGCCTCCACCTAGAGAGGTAGAGCAAAAATATTTTCTAGCAAAAATAACAGCGCGTCAGTCTTCAGGCAACACAGGCAAACCATGTTTGCAAGCAGCCCCACCCTGGACGGACCCTCCACCTCCCGTTCCGGCACACTGGAGCTACCTGCACTTGAGCTAAGGCAGCCAGAAACCACTTCCCCAGGGAGAGCACTGCAGCCAGACACCAGCTACTTGGACCACAAGGTTCTTCTACTTGATGCGCTTGAGTATTCCCAAGAAGTTTCATAAAAAGGCTGTTAGTTGACATATGTTCAAACTGGGCACTGAAGTCAGAGGGATTTCTTGCTTTGCCTTTTCAAACCCAAGTTTATCAGCCTACAGTGCAACTAGAAATGAGAATGGGCAGTGCCAGAGTACTAACCCTAGCAAGACAGTGGGGAGGGAACTCACACTCTGGCCCCTGTTTAAAGAAAAGGGGCAAAGGGGCAAAGAAAAGGGGCACACAAAAGGCAAAATGGGAAAAAAGAAAGAAAAATACCTTTTATGTTAAGTTTGATGAATTGCTACATCTTTTTTTTCTTACAGTGCACACGTGTGAGTGGCTGTGGTATGGCAATAAATCCCTTCATGCTGCAGCAGGAGACTGTGGGGAATTGCGGAGCACACACGGACACCCCAGGTACACCAGCTGGGTTTTTCGGAGGGCTCTGGGTCCAAGTACGCATGGAAGCCGCTGCACAGCTACTGTTTGTAGGCAAACCCAGCTTCTAACTGGGAAAGACTGCATCAGCGAAACTAGACCGCGCAGAGGGATAAGTGGGAGGATACGTGCAGATGAGAGCCACTGTTATCTGTGAAGCGAGGGATTCGGCTCCAGATTTGGGACTCCGGCTCTGGTGATGTTCCCTCCACCACCAATCCTCCTTCTTGGCCTCCAATACCGGAATGCAGACACCCTCTTCCCTGCCTCTCCTCTGAATTTTCAGAAGGCTACAGCCAGCCGAACTGCCCTCTTTGCCTCGCTGTGCGACTACTCGGGGTAGAGGGGAAGTCCCTGGTTTATGCGACGCGTGCTATGCAGCTCACCTCGGAGCAACGGCAAGAACACCAAGAAGCCTGCCGTGTTAAAAAGGAACATTTTTATTGCAAGAGATTACAGACCTGGCGCTATGGCCAAATGTTTCCGTTACATCAAAATTGCTACCCATATATCAGGCAACAGCACCTACAAAGCATGGTGGACTGAAATATATCATAATGCAGTCAGCTTTTGTAAATAAGTACCACCCTGAAAAGATTTTTTTTGTTTTTTAAACAAAGTCAAAACGATATAAACCGATTTTTTTTTTTTAAAATATGAAACTGGTGTTGAAGTATCCAGGCCATTAACTACTGTGATAAAAAGTGGAAAAGTCCGTGCTCAACTAAACAGGCTTCTTTCACAGCCCTTACCATTTAGTTAAAAGCAAGTACTTGTTATTCGCTGTTAATTTTTCCACATTTGTTCAGCCAATATTTATCTTCGGTAGGTTTTCAGAATCAGGTAGAAGATTTAATGAATAACCCCTCTTTAAAGCACTACTGACGTGCAGGATAATCCACAACCGGCCCAGAAAAAACATTGGTGTCAAAACAGCTTTGCAGAAACAGATCTCCCCGTCTCAGTCCCGTGACGCTGACCTTTCGAAACTTTGGATGGATGCACTTCTCTGAGCCCCAATTCATGACTCGCGTTCCTCCTGTGATCCACTTACCTCCAAGACCTTGGTGATTTCCCTGAGTGTGGCTGAAAAGGCAGGACTTTGAACAGGCACACAGCTCAAACATGAGAAGTCTGGCCCAGGACATAAACCCCAACTGTTACAATCCCTGTCTTTGGCATGCTGGGTGCTCGCTCTCCCTCCCCGATGGCTAGTGTTAGCTATTCTCTGGTCTGTGCTTTTTCTGCCATCGAGAGGAGTCAGCAGCTCGTTTCCTGACACCACTGGCTGGGTAAGGTGAGCCCTGAGGAAGTAGAAGTTGGATCTGCGGGCAGAGCTGGACCGCCTCGGCTTGTGGGAGCAGTCCGCCTAATACAAATCATACAATCCACAGGAAGCAGTGTATGGCCAACAGGAGTAAATGCCTGGGGATCTTTGTGAGCCATCATTTGTTATCCGCTTGCCTCCATCTCCCATCTTCCACGCATACAGCCTGAACACACTACCACTTGGCAGCAGCTACCACAAGTACTTTAAAAATCACCTTTCCAAGGTCCTGCACAAACTTCTTTTCAACCAATGCAAACAAGAGTTTTAATTTTTTAAGATTATTTGGAAATATCGTTGGGACTAGGGGATACAGACAATCATCTTACAAAGCACGGAGGGTGGTCTTCTACAATTTCCCAGGTTTCTCTAAGCATTCTGAAAATTCCTTTGTAATTTTCCAGAGGCTGCTACTTAAGAGAGCTTTACCAGAAACTAGGGTAACTCCAGAAACACATAAGATTGTGACAAAGAACCAAAAATCAAGTGAACAAAAATCACCGCGCCACTGCAGCCTTTACCCCCAAAGCAATCTAGCTAACGTGAACAGACGAACGCTCGTGTTTATATGTGCAATTCTTGAAGTCCAGCTCTTTAGCACAGACTGCCATAGAGACTCTAAGCCACACATCTCAAAACATGAGATTCATATAGTAAAGTGACCAATTTAATCAACTCTCTTCTACCAGATTATTTAGAATCTCTGTAACTCCAGAAAGAGGGATTTATATCTCCTTGTAAGTAGTGACAGAAGATCTGTATTTCCAAAGAACAGAAACCAAGAAAACAAATAGCTCCATTTGAGGACGAGCAGCTAAAGAAAGCTTAAGGCTACCTTATTTTTTTTTTTTTTAAATTTTTACAAAAAGATCAATCTATATTAAATTAATTGTATATACGGTTGATAATCAGAAGCGTTCCAGAACTTCTCTATACATTTCAGACAGTATCATCGAGGATCTGATGCAAGCAGGGCACACAGCTCCAGTGTACCCACTCTGAAAGGCCTGCCACTGAAAACTGCTGCTCCTCATCAAAAAAATATCATTTTGGAAACTAATCAGGCCTAGAGCTCCCTGCTCTTCAGACACAACCTTGCATTTTAGTGTTACACAAAGCAGCTCACTGTTGGGGTTTAATGAATTAAATAGAATTAACTACGTTTTTTATTATTATGAACCTAATAGAATTTTTTGCTACTGCTAAACTCCACACGGTATGGCTTCACCTTACAAGCATTCTTAATACTACTAGATAAATACCATTTGCACTTAATTTTTTCATCTGTTAAACAGCCACAAAATACAGTGCTCTCACAAGCACCTTTTTTTGGTGAGAAGGGTAAACAAGCACTCTATTAAAGCATTATAAACATTCAAGGTGATTTGATCACTTCCCTCTATTCTGTTTCACATTGCTGCAAATCTTCCATTTTCACAGCATATAGAATCCCAGAATCATCCACAAATTTAGAAATTTGTTAGTCTGCATACACATAATTTGTCTGCAATACACTTCAACATCCCAGTTATCTTTTCTAAAATCTCTAAAGTATTTTTACCTCCAGCCTTTTAATGTACTTATGTAGATATTCCAGTTTAAAAAAAAGGGAATAAATTTTGACAATAAAGCTAAAGTTATCTGTAGCAACTTGTACAGTAAAACACCCAATAGCACTAATTCATTGATAGCCTTGACAGAACTAAGATGGCCTTGTCTCAGGACTCTGTCTTGCACAGCTGTGTATTTTTAGCCCACCTATTTTACCAGAACATTAACAAGCCTCGTGTGTTAACTCTGAACTGTGCACATACAGGAAAACAGACATTTATTCATATTTTCCACCAATCAAGTGTAACGCATCTGTGAACAAGTCAGTTTATTGCAAGTAAATGTACTTTTACTTAAGATCATGAGACGATTCTAATCTCAAGCAAGACAAATCAATTTCACAAACTTAATTCACACAATGCAAATAAATGCTTCACATTATAGACATTTAGATTTTCTTTAAACCTTTTTATTTAGAGATTTTTCTGGTAAGGAGATATACCATAGGAAAGCAATTTCACTGGCAGTGAGGTATGTATATACTCTACCAAAATACTCCTCTTGTTTTAACTGCTTTTAACTTTATTTACATATAAAGAAAATATCAATGCATATCCTTGGCTTAACTACAGTATCTGTTACCCTATATGAGTAAAATGAAATGTTACTTGCATACAAAATTGATTTGTAGAGGAATCTGATTTGATTTAAACAAAAATCATGTTCTGAAACAGTTTAAATGAGCAAACACAATTCATCATGACCAAGACACCTGCACCATATTTCCATCCTCACAGCACATTTATTTCAGTAATTCTGTAAGTAGGTCCTTAGCATGAGCATAGTGTTACAGTTTTCATACATATAATCACATCCAAAACAAGCTCTAAAATTTAAGTTGTAAACATTCTCTTCATATGTAGAAACATTTCAATCTGTGTTCGAATTTTCTAAGATGATCAACCTTTTAAACAGAATTATAAATGAAAAGTCTACTCTAACCGTGTAGTGAGCAATGCTTATTAGTACATTTCTACAGTGTTAAATAAAATAGTAGAGAGGCAAACTTCTGTAAGCAAGTCAGACTTTAAGTAAATCATCATAAAGAAACAAACTTGTTAACAAAAAGATGCTTTGTAATAAAGAAAGTTGGATCGAATCTACTATGATACAAAAACATAAGGGTAAATACCATCTTTGTTGACAAGTAGGAGGTAGCATGGATGCACCACTTTATTGTCAGTGAGAAATGCAACTGAAGTAAAGAATATTTCCTTACCACAAATTTCCAGTATTATGTACATATTTCTCTTAGAAATTTGTTTAAACAAGTTTCCCTCCACTTTTTAGTACAAAAAGCCTCATGTGATTTAAAAAAAACACTTACACACCTAGATAGAATAGTACTAATTGCCCTATTTGAATGAAACAGTCTCTTGAACTATGAAGTACATGATATTTAATGCCCTAAGTTGAGTAAATTGTATTAGCAGTTCTTGGTATTATACAAAACACTACATACATACAAACAAAATATAGTATCTTATTTTACTATGTAATTCTTTTTGGAATAAACAGAGCCTTGATTTGGGTAACACTGAAGAGAACATGTTTTTTTTTTTTTATTAAAATCTGTCTCGTAAGTACTCATGTGCAACAATTTAAAAATGGCTGCCATACATGTAAATGGTCTTGTATTGATAGTGAACACGGTAACTGACAAAAAACATAATAAACCTTAAAAACACATCTTCCACCCTATATAAAATATAAAGACTACTTACGGTAACTGTTAGGTATTCAATTTATTTTGATGTTACTGTAATCCACTTCCTCTATTTTTGTCTTTAGCATTTATAAACATAATTTAGTGTAGCAATTTATTTTAAAAAATGACAAAGTATTTCAAATTTACATCCAATTAAAATTTAAAATGTTTCCTTGTTCTATGATGCTGCTTCTGCCATCAGTAAAGAAAATGAAGTTTCAGTAATTGAAGCAGGCTTTTTAAGTAGTGATGTAACTTCAACCATGCCAGCTCCAGTCCGTGGAAGATTTGCGTTGACAATGTGTCGCTGCAAGTGCTTTATCCAGTCTTCTTGAACAGACAAAGGTCCTCGAAAGACCAGACCACAAAACCTATGCAAATATTAAAATTATTCCATCAAGATACATCTAGCTCTACTGAAAAATTACAAAAGACAGGCATTAAGTGGAAAGTCTTAATTTTCTTGAAGTTTGTTTCTACGTATTTTCACCAAAAACCTTAGTAATTTAGTTCATTTATAGTAACTGTAAGCACAAAACCTGTGTGGTTTATACAACTTACACTATTACATTTTTAACACTAGCAATAACAATCTGTTGTTCTTACGTAAGGTTTCTTTTGAAGGACAGAATATTACTCAGACATGACCACTAAGATTTTAGCTATAGAAACAGCTGGCGACCCAATACCTGAATACGACTGTTCAAATTAATTAAAATAGGCAACTGCCTCCCCCCCTTATTATTCAATTTAATTACAAACACATTTACATGATACAATCTTAAATCTTCTTATGACTAAAATTAGCAAGCTCTTAAGAATGTGTTCTTTCAATTAAAATAACCCTGTGTACCTGCATCTGAGTATGTAAACTTCATCAGCACTATGAGGTAATGGCAGCATTTTTTTCTTGCTTCCAGATCTTGACCTTGACTTCTTTTGCTTACAGTCTAAAGCTAAGAAGAGAGAAATTTCCATATGTGAAAGTGACACTTCAATGAGCATTAACCAGAGATATTTAGTAAGCATCTCCTATGGCAGTAGTGAAAAGACATCTACACCTCCTTGTTATTCTACATTTAATTATAATGTAAATCGAAAACAATTACAGTGTGTTCTAAGAAATTTACTGGCAAAACACATGAAGCTATTTTTTTAGTTTAGCACAGTGCTTGCTCTTTAAAAGACTAGATAATTGACATTCAGCATTAAACTGTTGTTTTAGTACCAGCAAGCACCTACTAACCTATTGCAGAATTATACAGAAGCAAAGCACCATTGGAAATTCCCTTTCATGCATAAAACGCTGTCAAAACTTGTTTTGTAGTTCAAGTACCATCGTAAGACCACTCATGTACAACCAAGTTACAACTTCACAAAGCTGTAGCTTTCAGCTAATACAATCAGGAATTTCTAGTTTGAATTAAACGCCTGCCATTTGTTTTCAACATAAAGCAAAAGTTTGTCCTTTTATTCTAAGAATTTCAAATGAAGCTTCCCCCTCACTCTTGTCTGAATTCTAATGCATCTTACAAAAATTATGTATTAATCCTTGGCAGTGGGAGCTGGCATTAGGACACTCAACAGGGATGGAAAGGGCACTTCTAAATTCAGTCTAAGCATTCGAAACTATGTATGAAAATAATGTGTGTGCAGAGGAAACGCATAGCAAATGGCTTCAGTTAGCACTGAGGTCTGTACCTCCCATACACAGATGTAACAGGAATCGGTAACAAAACCTGGAGATTCTGAGATGCAGCCAAAGTTGGGAGATGAGGGGATTAAACTGAGTTAATATTGTTATGAAACAGTCGATAAAGCTCAAGAAAAAACAAGAAGTTTGGGACTGTTTGAACCGAGAAGAGTATCTAGCTATGCTCTATTCCAAAACATAAGACACCAACACTAAAACTCCACAGAAGCCTGAAAGACAGTAACAAGTGGTATTCTTGATACCAAAACTGCATAATGCTATGCTACTGAAGCATCTTAACAGTCAAATTAAAAAAAATGTTACGCTTGTCTAAGTTTTGACTCCTGTAATATAAAACAGAAGAATAAACCTCTTAGTGTTCTGAAGCACAAGACATCATCTGGTGAGGCAAAACATGCTGTTCTTTAACAGTCTGGATTGCATCCTTCATTTTTCTTATGTCCTCCAAATGAGCACCTCTGAAGCTTTTACCCTGTAGCCAAACTTTTAACTTGTAGATATACCAGACATTCCCCAGTTCCACCCCAGATTTAAAGATTCCTACAGTATCTAGAAAAATTAGAACGAATTTTGAGGTTTGAAGGCACCAGAGAACTAATCAAACAAGCAGAAAGCAGATACAAACCTAAAAAGACTTCCTTCAGACCCTGGGTCAAGCCATCATTAGGAAGATGAGGCTTAACAGCATTTTTTCCGATAACAACAATGAAAGCAGTGTGGATATAAAGCCAGTAACCCAAGGTGGTGAGGGAGAGAGAGATAGAAATGGCCAAGACAACTTCTGGAAAAGTGAATAGGTAAAGGGTTCTTAACGCTTTATGCTCTCATCAAAAGCACATTCTTCATATAATTAGGAAGAAAAAAACTAACTATCTTTCAGGCTGTAGGAACTACCAAGTAGTGTAAATATTTTACATACCATAAAATCAGTAGCAACATCACCAGAAATGTAAGCAGATAAAACACCGAAACCCATTCTCTGAAGAGAACTATTTGCATGAGGGGCGACCCATCTGAAGCAGTTATTACAGCAAAAGGTTTGCTGTTGCCAAGTTTGCAGGACATTATGGGAAGAAGGGAAACAGAAGTCAGTATTATCCGAATGCAAACACATCCACGAGTTGCATCTGATGTCAGTTAGTTGATGTCAGTTGATATGAGTGGGGAAAAAAAAAACCCAAAACAAAACGGCAGTAGACAGCAGGCTCCTTCTAGAGAAGCCTACATGCATTTGAAACAAGAACTAGCTTATCTCTTTCATGCTGGCCAACTGAAGGCATTCATTCCCATAAAGAAATTTGATTCTACTCACATACGTCCCAAGCATTTCAGAGAGCTTTCACTTTCTTACTAGACCTGAATCGGTCTTCTGCAATAGAGTTCCTGAAAACTAATGCTTTTCTGTGTGTGTGTAATCTTCTAAGAAAAAACCCCTCTGAACTACTGTGCAATCAAATAGACAGCAACACAAAAAGAAACCACCATAATGTACCAGGAGATGTAGTTTCTACCTCCTTGAAAGGTACCTTTTCCAAGAACAATGGGAAAACAAGGAAAACAAAAGAATAGAAAAAGACATCAAGAAAAAAAATTCAGACCACTCAATGCATTCTCAGAGTAATTGAGCCAAGATTGGAAGTAAATTTGCCCAAGCAAGAAGCTGTTACAAAAGACAGAAAATACTAAGAATCTAAACCTGTGTTCTGCAAGGGATATTTTTTGTTCCACTTGTCTTTTGACCTAGTGAATATATTCCTTCACATTTTAGGGGGCACAAAGCAGCACAAGTACATTTTCAAGTTACTCCAATGAAGCAGGAAAGTAAGTGGAGAAGGCGTAACATCTGGGTAAAGCTGATTGAAAACTGTAATTCCAACACCCGTTATCAGAGACATGTACCAGTAACTGCCACATAAATTTCGTATTTGTCTATCCAGAAAGTAACAAGTTTAAATGAAGTCACATGCACATACTTAAGTACTCTGTTGATATGATGCTTACAAGTGTTTGACAAGCATCAGCTCTAAGTCACACCATTGCCTCACCTGTAAGAAAGCGTAACTGTGTTCTGACCAAAACTCAGTTACTGTTCTTCCAATGTCTTTACTTTAACAAAGCATGACCTCATCAGAAAGTACATTTTTAGCACATTTGGGAAGAGATCAAGGATAGTTTAGCTCTAGTAAGCTGCATGGAAATCGCAGCAAATTGCCAGAGAGAGGCAGGAACTACCTAACATTAACGCCTACTTCATGGCTATGACAACTCCCAAACTATCATCCTTCATTCTTCATATAGGCCCAATTCTTTTTGGAAGAAGCCTCCTTCCTTCAAGTTTGGCCACCTGGTGTTTCCTACGTGCTATTCCAAAAACTTTTTGTAAACAACCAGTTACACCACTTCATCAAACCTCTGATACAGCATAACAGAAAAACAACCCATTTAAAACAAAAAACAATCAAATTTTGGAGGAATCTCCTTGAGGTACTCAAGTTCAATTTCAGAGCACACTATTTAGAAAAAGAATGCTAGGTAGAATGGCTGCATATAAAAACCTTCTTTACCTCTGTGACCGCTCATCAAGAAAGACTACAAGCAGATGGAGATAGGAGGTTAAAATGAGCATGCCTAAGACACCATGAATTAGAAAAGTCACAATGAGCGGTCCTTCATGCCATGACATTTGGTCTGAGGTTCAAAATTAAAGTACATCTATGCTAATTTGCACGCTCCGCTTCTTGATGTCCCCCAACATGGAACACTTCTCATTTCAGGAAGACTGAAGCTGGGTCTTTATTCAAATTTCATTACTGTTGTCACAGTGTATATAAACTGAATACAAGTTGAATAATTGCACACATAAATGGATCTAATTAACCATTAAAAACACTGCCAATTAAAGAGTAAAAAATAATGAATTAACTTTCTTGTATATGTATTCACTAATTTTTCAAATTCAATCACTTGCTATGTATCCTCATCATTACTGCACAGTAAAACGCATTAAAAAACCCCCTCCAGTAATTTGGTCCCTGAAGGATTTTATCTGATACCAAAACTTAGCTCATCATGACAGTTGATCACTTATAACTATAACAGCACAGAATAAGACACACAAAGCCAGTGGATCTCAGATTTCTGCTGTAGCTGCATACACTCCCACAGTAAACTTCCTGAAGCTACAATTTTGGCAAAGCAGTATTAGAAATTATTTGGAAGCGCAGTGGCCACATGAACTGCTACATCAGTCATACTGTTGGCTCAAAGGCCAGACTCCTTAGTCTGTATTTTATTGTCCTCTCCCAAACTTCTGAAAAAGCAGTCTCCGTCTACAGAAGCAAAGACCAAAGACGACAGTGGCAATTCCCAGAAGATGACAGCTGGTAAGAAGAGACCGAGTATGTGAAAAGAGTCAACAAAGAGAAGATGTAAAAAGCCAGGGTGCAAGAGAATATCAAGAGACTTGGGAGGGGAAGAGAGGCCTAGAGAGAAGAAAAGGAAGGAAGCTGGATCTACAACTGTACCAAGAAGAACGAGATGCATTTTCAAGATTTTGCATAGGTCTGTCCAATGCTTTAAAGATAAATCAGAAGAAAGGAGCAAGTTTGCCACACGCTCTTGAGAAATACTAATGTGTTGCTATTCACAAAACAGGTATAAAAGGAGATTAGCGTCTACTCAAGATGAGCAATTAAATCATTATATTGTTCAAAATTGGACTGCATAACAACAACAAAAAAAATTAATATTCCAGTCAGACATCTGAAGACCATCATGAAAGCACTGATACAAAAGCACGGAACTATCCAGATGAACCTAGACAGGCATTTGCTATACAGTGGATGCACACTGCATAACTATAGGCACAAATTAAATTTAATAAACACTAACCTTGAACAACCAACAGCCTAGAAACTTTCACTTCTAGGATGTTTTTCTTGAGTCCATTCTCAAAATTTACCATTATGCTTAGCTATGTCCATTACACTGCTAAAACTGTCAAGTTGCATTTAAAAAAAAAAAAAAAAGGGTTCTATTTAACTAAATGTGATCAAATTAGTGACTCTGAAGAGGCAGGGCACCTGCTAAAAAAGCAGTATGACAGTCAATATCAAAAACATATGCAGACAAACTGAAAAACTGAGCAGAACACTAGTACGTAAGCTAATGTAGCACTAGGAAAGGTCTCCCTTTGGTGACATGTAGAGATGACTCTATTTCTCTTACTAAACAGTAATGCCTAGCTCCTGTAACAATTGCCAAATAAAAGAATTACAGCATTCATGTTTACACAGATTTATTCCATTACAGCAAGAAACTGAGACAAATACTAACCAACGTGATTTCTTTTCGGTAGTTACATTTACTTTAGAAGGTATAAGAAAGGCTTCATGAAAACAGAAGGAACCTGTATAAATGTATCTTCATTGTCTCCATGCAGGTTCCAGTTTGAAGCCGAACTGAAGATATCTCAAAATTGCTCTCAACTCCAACCATTTTTTAATAAGAAAAACTGAGATCTCCCCAAGAGCAACACTCATAAAGAAGTTTAAAACTAGTGTGTGCTAGTGAAACCCTACATTAAAATCTCTTCACAAAACTTACAATATAAAGTGGAGTATCAAATAAACCCACTGTTTAAAAGCGCATTTTCCGGTCTACGAGCCTTGCATTGAGCTTGCTTGAATGAAAAGTCAACGAGCAAAGCTTACAAACTTTGCAGAGTTACAACAGTTCTAATGGTAATGACCAAGTTAACAGAAATACCCATTGGTTGCATTATGTTATAGCTAGAACTTAAGCCTCTCTAAGTCATTGGTTTCAGTGAAAGGACTTGATCCACATGGTACAGGCTATTTATCTGGCCCAGCTCCACCTTCTGAGATAAAAAGTTGTGTTTTTTTAACTTTTGTTTCTAACCTTTTTTTTTTTTTTAAAGCTTTGTTTCTAACCTCATTTTAAACAAACTTCTAGGTCCAATGATACAAGACTCAGGAGTTTTCTTTCAGTTCTTTTAAAGAAAGCGGCAACTGTTCTGACAAGTATGCTACTACTTCGCTAGCAAAATACTTTTCTTAAAGAAAAACAAATATCCCTGAAAGCACCTTAACAAGCTACCTTCACTTTTCCCATTTAGTAAAAGGGAAGCTGAGGTACAAGGAGCTTGTCCAGGATCCAGTCTCTGTGTACTACCCTGTTTGCCACAGTGTCTCCTCCATTGAATTATTGTTAAGATTTCAATGTGCAATTTGAATATATAGCGATTGAAAAATATTTCACCAGTAGGTATATAAGCAAAGTAACTAACCACAGGGCTAATATCGCAGCAGTGGTAAATGAAGTCCACTGTCATCATCCTTCTACTCAGTAGATATGAAAACTTTCAGAATCACTAACTAAAGGCATACACTCCTACACATTGGGTATTACTGCATCTGCTGACTTCCTGCTAAATCTACTATGTTAGTATAACATAAGACCTGGCAGCCACAGGCCCAGTTTATAAAAATATTTTTTAGCCTTCTGCAGAGAAATCCTGAAACTCAGTTTATTTGTCATTCTTATCATAATGAATTACATCTGCAGATAAATAAAAGGATTATGCATTTTTCCAAATCATTATGTAAAACTCTGTGCTTGTTGACACAGAAAACTGATGGTTGCCCTTCTTAATTACTGAATATTCCAGACTTCATATCTCCAAATTTTCCTCACTATATTCCATCTCTGCTCCCCAATCTGCTGTTGATCGTACTAAGTCCCACTAATCTCAGCAATAATCCAAGTAAACTCAGAAACTGCCTACAGCCAAGCAAAGTGCAGGCCTCCGGAAAAAGAGTCAAAATATGGAGTATTAGAGGAATTTCAAAATGAAGTGTGTTTTAATAAAAAACATTAATAGTCAAATGCTGTAACTACACTCACTCCATGTCAGATCAGTAGTTTTTGGGTTGTGAGCCAAAGAAGAAATGAAACCAACTACATCCAATATGTTCTTAGAAATACAAAAACTGTAAAATGACTTGCCTTTCCTATTTTAACTACAGTATTCTTAGTAATTATATGTACTGATTGTAAAAATTACTTGTTGGTTTGTTGTGGGGTTTGTTTGTTGTGTTTTTTTTTTTTTCCCCCCTCTCCTTTTTGAGGTACTTTCAAACACTTCATTAGAAGTCCAACTAGCTGGTTTGGAAGTTATGATGTTGTAGGAGAATGAATTTAAGTGACCATCTCTTAGTTTTGCTTACATACCTTAAGTGTTGGATCCAAAATAAATGAGTAAGAATGAAAATCAGACATGAGAGTGGACAACAGCAACATACGTTTTCTTACAAGTTGCTGAAGTTTTATGGCAAATAAATTGTTTACCCGCAGAAGCTTCAAAATTATTTTGAATTAACATATGCTTTTGTCCAGTCTGATGAAGAAAATGTATCATAGACAGACTTGCTTTTACATCTGTAACAAAACATACCTGTCCCAGTCAAAAGTCCAGCACTCTTCTTTCGTGCATAAGCGCGTAAGTGGTTGGACAGGCTAACAGCACTTGTAAACGTCGTATTGCAATGCACACACGTTCTAAGCTTCACAGGCATACCTATCATTCAAAAGAAAACTATAATCCAGTTCTCTCTTCAAAAAATGAAATTCTCAAAGCGTTGTAAAAAGTTTTCTGCAATAAAGATGGTTTAAAATATATTCACTGCATTGACGCAATTGTTTAGTATATTAGAAGGATCCAAGTTAACCGTTATTAGTTTTCCATGTAGTGCTTTAAGCCAAACCATGTTACTTGAAAAAGAACAGAAAGGAGGCAACTTGAGCCCATTAGGCTACTCTGCATTTAGTACCTACTATCAAGTTCCTACAGATCTCCACATTATTAAGCTCTAATCCCAAAATACAATCCTGCAATTTGAATAGTACAATTCTGTTGAGAAATTTCAGAGTTTGCAACATTTCCAATAAAGAGAATTTAAAAAGTCTAGTTGACAAAGTGGTAATTAGAAGTGTTTTACCCATACGACTGAAGAGCTCAATACTAAATTAGGCTGCTGTTGAAGACTCGGATAAAAAGGTGGTAAAACACACCACTGAACAGCTGTTAGACAAAACATTTTGTTCAGTGCATTGTCTGTTCATTACTTTAGATGCGCAATCGATAATGAAAGTTAATGATTTGAAGTTTTTTGCTGAAATCTTTGTGCTAAATAAATGATCAACAAAGCGACATGCTATTTATCACAGGAAAACAGTGAAACAATACTGAACTCCTCACTTACCAGACAAAGAAACCATTATAACTTATTCCCTGCTCAACTTCACCATAATATTTCTCCCTTCCTTGCACCGAAGATACATTGTTTTGGACAACTAATATTTCAAGTTCACTACTAATAAATTAGTAGAAGAAAAAATAAAAAAGCCAAAACTACTCAGCTGGAAAGCCTCTGTTTGCAGGAAAGAAAGAATCCTATTCTCCAGCAGCCCACAGAAGACATGCTGTTTTTTTCAGGTAAGTTACAGAAGAAGAACACCTGGTTGGTAAAAACCTTTTTAAAAACTAAAACCAGAATCAGAAAGATTTGCCTTTTTAGGGAAAACAGAAGAATTTCAACTTGATGTTAAATATTTTCTTATTAACTCCACTGGCACAGTGCGTTAGTTGTCAAATTCGGTTACCTCAGCCACAGATAATTATAGGGCCCCATTTGTAACTGTTAGTACTATGCAAGCATATGTTTATTTTACCTGGTTGTCCCATCACAACCAAACAGATGCTACCTAGTATTCAGCGGTAAACATTAAACAGAAAGCAATACACAGTGTCAGGTTTGGCAAACTATTCCTTTAGCATTGTTTTTCAAATCATTAAGCCTGTCAAAGATACACTTCCTTTATTAAACAATCTCCCGTTTTAAAGGACAACCACAGACGTCCAGAAGACATTAAATGTAATTCCATTCCACCTCTACTATCTCCTTTTAGAAAGCCACCTTTATTAAGAAACTGATTGCCACACTTCTGTAGTCCCCTAAAAGAACTTCTGAGTACATCAGATTGCTGCTGTTGTTTTCACTTGTTTAAAGGAAGACAAGAATATAAGTGGAAAAGTACTAGGCACTGCCAGTTTTACTAACCTGCACTGGGTAATAACAAGAAAACCAACAGAACCAAAAAAGTCAGGGGTATAAAAATAAGATCCTGCTCCTCAATCTGAAGAATCCTGCACCGTTATAAGGTGGTGTCCAAACAAGAAAGAGGTAAATGCAAGCTCTACATAAACATTAAAAAGGAGGCTGAAAGAATTCCCCAAGACTAGAAATAACTCTTATGTGACAAGGAGGTTAAAAACATCACTCTAAAAACCTGCTCTATTAGTATACAGAGTATCTAGGAAGTTGATTATAGAATTGTTTCCTTAGTACAATTCTCAGTGGAGGGGCAATCTCTGTCCGTATCAGTCAGGGGCTGTGCGTTAGAGACCTGCTGGCTACAACTGCGTTCCAACAAGCTTGAACCAGCACAGGTCTCCACTCAGGACAGACAGGCCCTAAGCAAGCATCAGTTTCTCACAGCAGCTGCAGTTTTGAAACAAACAAGAATTAATCTATGTTATAGAGTATGTTTGCCTAAAACCATCAAAATTAGTTGACAGTGATTCACCAATTTGGAATATTATGCATTTATAATGGTATCAACAGTTCTGTTAGTTTGAGCAAATGCTGCTTTGCACAAACCTCAAACAGTTAAATGAAGTAGTTTCCAAACCAGCTGTTTTAATGCCCAGAAACAGGGTTACAAGCCCAAACATTTCAGAACTGTAAGTCTACCAAATATGCATGGACACTTCAACTTGTTATTGCAGGCTGTGTCTTCTTCCTTACTGAGGCTCATTTTGTGTCCGCTTTGAATTTGTATGCCCAGCCATATGCAGAACAGGAACCATGTTCCATGCAAAAACCCCTCAGTGCTGCTGAGGGGTTTTTTCACTTTAGGAAAAACATGTCAGAAAAATTTGCTGTGCTACCTCTTGCAGTCAGTGTCCTCTGGAAATGAAATAAGAATCAAATGAACAGAATCCCAAATGAAATACTCTGCACTTGTACATTTTCTATGAATTAAAGGATTCTTTGGAAATGTTGTCAAGACAGCTAGAAACATCTTCTTACCTGACTGCATAGTCAAGTCCATTTTTTGTGGCTGATACATCAATGGACTGTCTTCATTTAATGGAAGAACACATTTCTGAACAAACCTCTTTCTTGCAGTTTGATTATGCATCTTTTGAGCAGAAATATCAGAATTCCTTTCTTCTCCTAACCTCTTATTTTTCAGGAGTTCTATCAGTGTAAGTGACTGATTTTTTTTCCCATCATGTAGTACTGCTTTTGTTTCATCACATTCATTTAGGAAACTCAGCCCTTCTTCCTCCGATGCAGACACAGATGTATCTTCAGTCTTTAGGCCATTATGGTATGCTTCAAGAGGTATAACATTCTGAGATAAAAAGTCATCATTTGATGCAAATTTCTGAGCAACAAACGGTCTGGGAATAATGCGGCGACTGTTCAAAGCCTTTAGGATTTTTTCATACTTCTCTTCATTTTGCATCATCTCATTCAGAACACAGATCGGAGACTTGTGTGCATCCCACTTGGTTTTGCCAAGCCTCTTCAGGTGTCCTCGCACATGATTAGACAACCCAATTTTAGTATCGAACCAGCCTCCACAGAGCTGACACGTATGCTCAGAGGAAGTTTCAGATTTCTCAATCGCTACAAAGAAAATAATTTTCATGTTTTTTGACAATTATATACAGTTAAACATTACAAAAGCAAATCACACGGACAAGAAGGCTTTACAACAAGATAAAGCAAGTCTTGTTTAGTGTTTGATAATTGTCCCCTTTATATCCAAATTTAAAAAGAGAACAGAAAACAACACAACTTACCTTTTCTAACACGTTTAACAGGAGTTCCTGTTCCAGTTCTTTTAAAATGTTGCATTTTGTCACTTGTTGCTATCTGTTCAGGCGAAACAACATGACGGGCTTCATAGCTTAGTCCAGCTCTGTGAAGATGTCCTCTGACATGATTGGACAATCCAACACCTGTTTCAAAGGTTGCTGGACAGTATGGGCAGGACTTCTTTTCAAGTGACAAATCAGTCCAATGGAAAACTGAACTATGCTTTGGCAGTGCTGATCCTACATTTTCTAAATTCTGAGGATCATGCAAATCATGCAGGAAGTTACTACCCTCAGCATCTTCATAATATTCAAAATAAAAGCCATCATTCTGCTCATAACTAAGTGAAGATTTATCACCAGCTTCATGATCTTCCATTTTACCTTTGAATATGGGGAATAGGTTTACATGCTCCTGATTAATATCACTGTAAGATTCATCCTCCACAGACTGTGTAGTGTAATCACATAGTTCAACATTATCCCATGAACTTTCATCCTCCGTTTCATAGCTGTCTTTTTTTTCAGCAGAGTTAAGTTTCTGTAAAACAACAACAGTCATTTTATGCAGAAAATCTGGATAGCAATCCAAATCATCTCCTGTAACAGAGCCTTCCCTCTTGGATTCTTTAACCACTCTTTTTACAGCTACATGCCTACGATCCTTACAGCCTTCTGCCCTTTTGCAATCAAGATTATTTGAATCCATGACAAAACAATTATTACGGGGACTACTTGATGAAGAAAATAAATGTAAAGAACTGACAGAGTTGGACTCTTCCTTTTTTAAACGCAAAGGATAAGAGCCACTAGATTTTTTAATCATCCTGTAGTTTTCATATTTGCGTCTACATATATAATTACCGCTTGTTTTGACACTAGCTTTCTGCTTTGCTGCTTGATGAAAACATTTAGGTTTCTGTTCAATGCTATTTCTAACCAAAAAGGTCTTGTTTGTAGAATTTAGATTGCACACACTTACAGATGACTGCGAAACGCTTTTCCGAGCCTTCTGTATCCTGTAGGGTCTCTTGTGAAGTTTTGCGAAGTTACTGGACTGTGAAGTAGAGCCAAACGATCTTTTTACATCCTGTTTTAAAACAGAGTTCTTTGGAAAAGTAGAAGATTGTTTGATCAACTGTTTTGTCCTGCTACCAAAATCTAAAGATTCTTCTATTATGCTGCCTTTTCTTTTTTCTAGTCTAAGATGGCTACCAAAGGGATCAATGCATGATGCTGGATGCAAATATTCCATGTGTTTTTTTAAAATGCTTCTAGCTGAAGTAGTAAATGGACACATCTTACACATATATGTTGATGACTTTTTTGAGGATCCTAAATACGGATCTTTCAAGGATGTCTTTTTCTGTGTTTTCCTTGGAGGCATGTCGCTACCGATAATTGAACATTTGACTACTGCTCCATGAGCGATCCCTCGATGGCATTCCAGTTCATTTTCTGTCACAGCCATGAAATTGCATTCCTCACAACAATAATATCTCTTATCTTTTTCATGGGTCTTTGCATGCTGCACAAACGTTTTGGGACAATTGGTACCAAATACACACTGTGGGCACTGTAACCGTGCACTCCTACCCTCATCCTGAAGTTCTTTCAGCTCACGGATTTCTTCCATCAGTTTCTGCCTTCTTTCCTGGTGAATTATCATATGTTTAAGAAGTGAATTACGATCTCGAAATGTCCTTCCACATTCCCTACATGCATAGGGCCTGGGGACATTGAGATGTCGGAAATGACTGTTGCCATCTAAATGGTACATCATATGCCTATGCAGATGTTTCTTCTCCCTAAAATTCACATTGCACTTTGTACAGGGATAAAATGATGGTTCATCAGTACTGAAAGTAGATGGCGATTCAGAATCATTCTGTTCACATTTATTTTTTAAAGTATTGGAAAGAAAAGTGCTAGTGTGAACAGGAGAAGAATCTTCTGCACAGTTACTACTGGGACTATAAATGAGCTGCTGGATAGCATCAACAGCTTCCAGCTCTTCATCTGTCGATTCAGGCTTTACTTTACTCAATGAATATTTTTGTGGTTCTACTATTTGTAGCTCCTCGTTCTGCTCTAAGAAGTCAACATTTAATAGTTTTGACTTACTAGGAATACAACTGGTATCACCAAAACAGTCTTCAGTATAGCGTGTTATTTTACTAACATCCATTTTCCTTTTTCGCTTTTTTTCTAAGCCTACTTTACAGTGAATGGGAGACTTCTCTATTGTTTCTTCATTTGTCATAAGAAACTGTATAAACTCTTTTTGTGGATCCCAGCTGGGATCACATCCTGATCTGAAACCACCTGTACCTGAGGAAATGCCTGTTAATGTATCGACACAATCATCTTTTACTAGTAAATTTTTATCATCCTCACAAACTTCTACTTGGCCTACTAAAGTGCTATCTACACTATTTCCTACTGATTTCTGTGAATCACAACCAATTGAAGCAGAGGTAGGTAGATTTTTAATGGAATGAGTCAGATTCTTAGCATGTGCTACATCAGGTAACAAAAATAAAACTGGATGCTGATTTGATTTCTGTGTTGTACTCTTTGCAGGCAGCTGAAGATCATGAACCACTGCCAAAGTTGAGCAGGAATCTGTGTGATGACCTACAGGCTGTCCAGTGGTTAATGAAACACTGCCTTTATTCATAATGGAAGTCTTAGCTGAGGTGGAGTGTGAAACTGGTCCATTAACAGCAGTTCCTCTAGACAAGATAAAGTTTTCGCTAGAAACAGTAGGAGCACCAGTGTGTATAAATAGAGAAGTCTGGCCTCCACTTAAGGCTTTTTCAGATCTGTCCCTTGATGGCTCCTCAGGCAGAGTCAATGTATTGTTCTTCTGAAATGACGTGTCGCTCTCTTCTGGTTTAGGAATGCCACCTTCTTCCTCAGATACGAAATTATCATCACATAGGATTTCTTCTTCTTTAGCACCAGTGACTTCAGTATTTATCTCTAAATCATCCATATTGCTGGTCTGTCCATTAAGTACATTTATGCTTTAAAAAAAAAAAAAAGAAAACCAAGAAAAGAATCAGGCAAGCACAGAAATAAATAATAGCATTTTTAATTTACAGTTTTCTTCAGGATCACCCTTCTTCATGTGGTAATATAAAAATATGTTTGAACTTTTTAAAAATGTATTTTTTTTATTTAGGCTATTCAAGATATGTTTAAAATTAATCAATGAAGCAATTAAAAAATATATACTTTTTTGCTGTGCTATATTTATAACCATACAGTAAACTAGTCACTGCCCAGTATCCCAGTCCAAAAAAGCCTGAACACCTACATGCAAGCAAGATGGGGGAAATGAGACTGTCAAAACCTGTGCAAATACATTCTACGTGTACATTAACATAAACATAGATTTTATGTTTAGTTATTTTCTACAGGCAAAACAAGTTAGGAGTAAAGGCTACCTAGATATCTGCTACTCATTTTAGTGATTTAAAAAAAACCAAACAAACCCAAAACCAAACCCCATACTTCCCTTTAGCACCTAGGAAACGAAAATAATCTTTACATATCTCAAGGTATCACTTTTTTCAAAGTGCTTGTATACAACTGACCTGATGCTACACAGAAGCCTGCAGAAATGTTTACTTTGGTATTAAATGACAAAACAAAACTACGCTGATTTCGAACATCTGATTACTGACAGAGACATTGCAAAGGATCAAACTCACTGAAGAAATTAAATGTCTTCCCATTCCCTTCTTACAAAAGAACTCTACTTGCTTTAAAATAAATAAATCAGATCCTGCTTATGTTATAAGGCCATTTTAAATGACAAGCAAATAAAATAGCATCTTCTCAAAGGTAGAAAAAAACCCACAATTTGAAAGAAACATTTAAATAGGATTTACCTACCACAGGAAATCATCATGTTGAGCCCAGAACATGACAATAATAGTATCTACTAGTACAGAGAACTACTACATATTAATTCCCTCTGGGAGGCCTTGTGTACATAAAAATGTCTTTCTACAAGTGTCTCTCATTCATACACAAAAATCATCTCCTTAATACTTAGTGAGCACAAAGGAGCTGTCTACACATGAAAAATCAGTGTGTAACAAACACGAGTGTGAACTTAAGTCTACCCTAGCATTTACCTCTTATATAGGTTCTCAGAACACAGTAAGCATAAGGCATCAAAACATCCATCTAGGAGTCAGAAACACATCTATCTATATTTTACAGAAATCACGTATTTTACCTCTAAAGAGTACTACTCGCTTTGATCTTTTGGGGGATTTGATTCCTGCCATCACATACTTAGTTTCAGTTACTAATTAACATTTTGAATAGAGCTCAGTTAAAAGAAGTCATTACCTAGACTCTTTGAATTAAGGTGGTATAACTCACAACTAACATCCCATGGCTCCCTGTAACGGTCCTTCATCAAAATCAAGGAAGACCATGCTTGACATCCTTTTTTCCTAAGGAGAGAAAACAACCTGGTTAAACGACACCACTTTCATCTTTATACGTCACACTCTAAAAACGAATCCAGCATTTCTATTAGTTTTTCAATTCAACATTATGATAGCTATCCACGCAATTCAAAGCTAGCTACGGCCTCATGGAAATCCTCTGTTACTGTGCTTGCTTTGTTTCAAATCGGCAAAAGGACTAAATAAATACTTTAACCTCCTTTACATTTGTAAAATACAAACCTTAATGTAACGACTTAGTTACTATTCTGAGAATAAAAGTAACTATATTTGGAGTAGAAATCTAATGAAAAAATTTTGCCATTAAAAAAATGCTTCCTTTGCTCCTCAATCATTGAACTAGCCAATTTAGAAATACAGCAACGCTCATGTCAGATGCATAATAAATGCATAAAGTGTACAAAATATTTTATTCTATTATTTATCTGTAACATACCTTTATGCAAATGTTCATCTAGACACCCCAGTTTCTCATCTTCCCATTTCTTAGATTTTTGCTGTTTTGAGATGAGTCATTTTCCACCATAATGAAGACTTCCAATAAGATCACATTCAAAGCTGTCACCCTAAAATGGTGATAATGCACCACCCAGCAGGAGTCTTTACATCACGTAGACAAGTTAGAAATGGGCAGTGCAAACACGCACTAAGAGCCAGTAATGCAAAACTCAATTAAAAGAAGTGAAACCTCCAAGGATGCAAAACAGCTCCAACAATTTTACAACTGAATAGTGTAAGTTTCATATAGTGTCAGGCAGTAGAGTATAAAAGTGTTCACAAAAAGTTTAGAAGAAATTTAGTAAGCCAATTTTGCCTGAAAGATATGTGTTTTCTTCATTTTATTACTGCAGAGTTAGACAAATGTATGCTCAGTCAATTTGAGAGCCTGTATTAGCTTTTCTCAACAGGAAGCAACGTTGCTAACGAAGTGGTAAATTCAGTGTTAATGAGTGGCTTCACTGTTACCACCTCTGAGGTAAAACCTTCCATGTTCCAAGTTCCACCCATCTGTTCTGGTGTGAGGGGTTCAGAGGAAGAACAGACGCTTCCCATTTAAAGCAACTTCATCAGTACCCCCTGAACAGCGGGGAGGCAAACTGAGAATATCGTGCCCGCCTGGAGACTGCAACCCTCATTATCAGAATGGCTCCTCAAAACTTTTCACAGGTTTACGTGATGAAGACAAACCCATGTTGCTCTACATACAAAACCATACTAACACTAAATATTAGCGTTAAAACTTAAGTTACAAAGGTGGCTAGGGGACCATATGATCACCTTTAAACAGACTCTCTTCGGAGTTCTCATGAGCAGTATCTAAAACATTAGAGCGCACAATCTTGTAAGAAACTCCTTCCATATTGTGTATTTATGGAGATTGTGAACTATTCCATATGGATCTGATTAGAAGTCTTCTGGCTGTCCCTACAGACTTCAGTCTTTGAATCAAGCCTGAAATGCTTACTGTATCGATAATATCACTGTTACATTTTAATAATTTTTTGGTAATTATCACATTTTTCCAGCTATCAAGGTGGTACAATTCACTTTTTTATAGGCACGACAACAACAAGAACATTAGCAGTTTTAACAGTGTGGTATTAAAACATTAAAAAAGTAATTTTAAATTACAGTAATTTAGAGTCTTGTGATGACACTAAGCCAAGATGCAATACTTCATTATCTACTCCATGTGTAGGAATTTATGCAGTAACAACGATAGCTGTAACTAGACACATGCAAGAAAACATCTCACATAATGCCATCATTTTTGAGGAAATGTTAACACCTAACACGTACCATTCAGGTATCGCAAGACCCAAACTGAAACACTACTTAATTTGAACACTCGGGAAAGAAAAGAAAAATCGATCATCATAACAACTAAGATTTAACCAAGGCTAAGCAATATTCTTTGTGTATTTCCATCACAGTTTTAAAATTATCTTCTCTATACAGTATCAGAAATATATAAATCATTAATCCTGTCAAAATATATAGTAACTAATCCTTACTTAGGATTTGAAATTTTGAAAAATTAAACATTGAGATCAAACTTTAAATTTGCTGCAAGTAGTGCTTGTTATATCCTGTACCAGGGCAAGCACTGTACAGCTGTGGTAATTTTATTTAAGCACATAGTGCAATATACCTAGGAGATGTGTAAGTGTGAAAAAGGCAGTGCTCAAAAATCCTACTCAAGCATACACAATCCCAGGCTCATACCTTTGAAACACACTTTATCTAAAATGCTAGGCCAAATTCAATTCAATTATTTCAGTTAAGCCTAGAATGACTGTAGCGCGGTTAACAGTGTTATTCCTGGTTTACACAATAGGCTATTTACTATATAGGAATTATTTCATATTCAAAAGTAGAAACCAACCAATTATTTAGCAAACTAAGCCACATTCCACCTCTATTTAATTAAGTACTTTTAAATTTACATTTTTTTAAAATATTGTTTTTCTTCATAAAGTATCAGTTTTTAAAATCGTAATGAGTTCTGCAGATATGATTGCCTGTGGCCAGATAGTCTAAGCATTAAAAAAAAATGTAAGGTCAGATCTATCTTGAAGCTGACAGATCATCATTTAAATGCCTTAAGCTAATCTTATTGTCTCAAAAATCCTGAACATCAGTATTTTTGCAAACTATCAGCACTTGCTATAACACCCTTACTACACTACATCTTGAGGTTACTAGAGAAGAAATGAGGTGATAATTGCATATTAACATAATTATTCAGTAATCCCTCTGAGCAAGCTTCCTAGGTCACTCAGTAATTCAAGTTAGATGCAACCTTCCTGTCATCAGATCTATGCTGTCCACTTTCTGTTCATTAATAATTCTTTTTGATACGAATGTACTTAATTCCATTGTTCTATGTACATTATTAATTGTATTTATTACCAGTAGGCTGACGACACTTCGAAGTTCTTATTTCATAATGACAACCTTTGCTGTGTAGTAGGGTCACAGACCAAATTAAAAGTATTGCCTTCATGCAATACTAGTTCATTAAAACTTATACTCCAGTGCTAAATGTACTACGCTGTTGCCTACTAGTAGTTGTAGTTAGAGATTTTCAGTCTCTGTTACAAAATCCACTTTATTTTACAGGGTTTTACAATACATTTGAAAGCACATGAGCTGAAAAATTAAGATGGAAGAATTTGGTTGAGTATGTGAAAAGCATGAAGTGCTTTTATGTGTTTTCATAGCAAATTTCTCATTAAATTCATAAATACAAACCAATGACCTAAAAGCACAGAGAGACTATTGAGTGGCACAGAAACTTAGAAGCCATCTCCTAAATGGACCGAACTTACTCAGGCTAGTTAAAGTAACTGAAGAAATACAGTGTTTCAGCAGTGCTGTAATGAAGGCAAAAATATACTTGTTCTGTGCTAAGTAACTGCTCTTAAGTCAAGTTCTTTAAGCAGATTTGTGAATAACCAGGACACTCAAGGGATTATTCAAATATTCAAGAGATACGAAAGGTCTTTCAGGTTTGCACTGTTTCCATTTAGGTTTTTCTTCAAGACTTTGTTACGTAAATAGAGAAAATTAACAAAACCTATCATTTTATCCACAAGCATTCCTGTAGTAAACCTTTCTCAAATGACAGATGATATTAAAGATGATGGAACCAAAGTCACAGATTTTTAGGCAACAAACAACAGACCAGACAGAGCAAGCTTAACCACATTATGGCACAGGACTAAAGAGGCATCTCCTTCCGTTTTGCCCCATTACACAGTCTATTCCTTTAACTTAATCATGGCAAATGTCAAACATGGAGCTTCCATCAAAACTGAAATGTTTAAGAACCTTTGGAAAACAAAGGTTCGTACAGAGTAATAGAGGAACTAGTAGTGCGGCATAAACCAGCCACGTCTTGAGAAAAAAATAATCAAGTTATTAAGAGGATAGCTGAACAGTATTTTTGCCTCTTCCATACAGTAACGCACAGAGTTCACACCTCCTGAGTTTTGCATTTATGTAGCAACACGAATATCCAAAGTCAAAAAAATCATGATACTTTGATCATTAGAAGAATATCTATTACTCATTTTCCACTTTCTCTTCTTAAAAGCTATCCAGATCCACCCACCCTTCAGATGGAAACAGAACCACAAAGCCTGACAAGCAAGGACTTACCTTGTCTTCCTCCAGCTCCTGTGTTTGCAAATTAAGTTGAAAATAGATTCCCCTCTGCACAGCAGAGATACTGAATATTTGTAGACTGCCTTACTTAGCTTTGGAACCTACAAATTCACCTTTATATTTCCAGATTTTTTTTTAACCCTTCTGTAGCGAAGAGACAGCTTGTTTAATATGCACAACACCATGAATACTGCCCTCCCACACCTACTTTACATACAAGTATATGGTTATTAATGTAACTACAGTTTGAGGAGTTCCACTGAAAACTAGTTATCTTCAATTCAGATCCGTAGCTGTTCACATGAAAACAAACATTGGAAAACTCTCACAGCTAATCAGACTCTCATATTAAAAATTATTTTTAAAGCAGCAAGAAAAATTACTGATACAACACTAAGAAGTTGTACTATGCCTAAATAAAGAAATACAAAGTTACTGTCATCCACAATACAGCCTTTTGGTATCCTGTTGAAAGATTCACTGACTTGTCATATCTCTGTGGAAAAAGCTGACCAAAGAGAACCTCTGAATTATAGAGGAGTCATCAAACAAAAGCACCCATCTTTTCAGTAATATTATACTTAGGACCATCAAACCTGAAGCACACTTTTTCAGAAAGTTCATTTACCTGAAGCTTTGTTTCTAATGAAACAACTTCTTTAAAAACTATGTGTCAGGTAGTAAGGAAAAATGTTTCTTTAAACATGTCAAAATTTCAGAAACCTGATTTCTGGTCTAAAATGTTTAAGAGTGATATTTTAACATCTCACATATGAAAGGAAACAGTACACAACTGAAGAATGACTGTCTTACAATTCAGAAATCACAGAAGAGAATACCATTACTGCCACCGACCATTTTTAATCTTACTCCTCTAATATTGATTTGCTTGGGAAAATAAACCAGTTTGTCACAATAGGGTGCATCATGCTAAAATTCAATACTGAAATCAATAAAATAAATGACAATACAATTTAAGTGTCACAAGAATCGGATGCATGACTTAAAAATACTCTTCCAGTTGTAAGTGCTAATGCAGCAATTTAAGATGGTTTCATTTGTAGAGACTTTTCAAAGTGAATTAGGTATTTCTAAAAGTTGCCTAGCCAGCACACAAATCCAAGATTTTGAATCTGATAACTTAAGAACAGTCAGTCACACATTGTCTGGTAACTCCACGAGCTTCCGTAACTCCTCCCAGCACTCCACAACCCCGTTCACAGAGGGCAGCCAAGTACTTAAGTCTCCACGTTCCTGCAGCTCTTTGTCCAATTCAGATCTTTAGTAGTAAGACCTAATTTGAATGGCACTACCATTAGTTTCTATTAAAGATGATAACTACAATCAAATATTGATTCTTCCTAAATGCAGGAATAGATGGTAAGGACTAGCAGCATTCCAGTAAGAGACACAGAAGTTTGAAAAATACAGACTTAATGCTCTGTGATAATACACACTATTTCTCTCCAAAAGCGTTCCCTTACATACTTTTACATGCATAGATAAATTATTTTCCTTTATGTCAATCTTACTTGCTCAGGCCTTTTTTCTCTCTAAAGAAACTAGGTGTTTGAGAAAACACTGTTCATCTCTTTCATGACCATTATCTGTGTTATTGAGTCAAATGTATTCTTAAGCCTCAATTGCTTTTATCTAGACACAATACAATGAACAGTTTATTTTATTAACCACCAGTATTACAAAATAAGAAAGTTTTTCCTCATTACATAAATAAAAGTCCTGTTCCCAATCCTTCTTGTGAGACAATATTTTTATCAGGCTGCCAAAAAATTAAGGGTCATAATCAGAGACACAAAATGTAGTCGGTGGCCAGTAACGAGCGTTATATCCTGGGGTCAATAGTGGGTCTAACACTGTTCAACACCTTCATTAATGACCTGGACGATGGTGCAGAAGGTACTCTCAGCAAGTCTGCTGATGATACAAGACTGAGCGGAGCAGCTGATACACTAGCGGGTTGTGCTGCGATTCAGATGGACCTCAGCAGGTTGGAGAAATGGGCTGACAGAAATCTCATGAAATTCAACAAAGGAAAGTATGAAGTCCTGCACCATGAATAACCCCATGCACCAGTACATACTGAAAAGCAGCTTTGCAGAGAAGTACCTGCGGGTCCTGTTGGACAGCAAGCTGAAAGTGAGCCAGCAATGTTCCCTTGTGACAAAGAAGGCCAACAGTATCCTGGTCTACATTAGGAGTGCTGTCAGCACAGTGAGGGAGGTGATCCTTCCCCCTACTCAGCACTGGTAAAGCTACACCTGGAGTAGTGTGACCAGTTCTGGGCTGCCCAGTCCAAGAGAAATACAGAGCTACTAGAGTAAGTCCAGCAAAGGGCCACTAAGACAATTAAGAGACTGGAGCATCTCGTATGACAAAAGGTTGACAGAGTCAGGACTGTTCAGCCTGGAGAAAAGAAGGCTCAGTAGGATCTCATCGACACGTAAAAACATCTGAAGGGAGGGTACAAAAAGACGCAGTCAGATTCTTTCCAGTGCTGTTCAGTGACAGGACAAGAAGCAATGGGTACAAACTAAAATTTGTGAGTCTCCATCTGAAAACAAGGAAAATTTTTTTACTGTGAGAGTGACTGGCAGAGGTTGCTCAGAGAGGACGTGGAGCCTCCATCCTTGGAGACATTCAAAAGCTGTCCAGACATGGTCCTGGGCAAGCTGCTCTAGGTGACCCTGCTTAAGGCAGAGGATTCGGTGAGATTCTCCACAGGTCCCTTCCAACCTCAACTATTCTGCAATTCTGTTTTAGTACACTTTGCCACACAGTATCCCAATTCTTGCTTATTTTACTCCCCTTTAGGGTGTTCCCTATGCTCAGACTACCTGCTTTTTTCTTTCATTTCAAAATATCAGCAGTACAGGCACAAGAGTATTTGAATTAAGAAAAAAAATTCCAACCACTAACCTGACATTTATCATTCTGACAGTTTAAGATTACACAAAAATAATTAGGTATACAGCAAAAGTGCACTCTCTCTATCCCAAGTTACATACAACATATTCACAGCAAAACTATGATTTGATGCCTCTCTCCCTTCTATCTCTCTTCCAGTGTTCCTGTTTCCAGAGTTCTCTCACTAAATAAAATAATATTATCACTCACTAAGTAAAGGAATATTATGATACTCAAATTTAGAAACATGCAATTCCCAAGTTCCACCTCATTTTCTATTAGTATTTCCACAATTCAGGACTCTCCACAGGATCAATCCCTCCTCTATGTCACAATTTACTTAGATGCCTTCTTGATATGTCACACCTCAGAGGGTTCTAAGGATGCTGGATTCTCAGTGTTGGCTTTTCAGACAATATAATAAAAATATTCCCTCCTTATAGAACCTACTCCCACCAGCAATGCTGGTGTAACTCCAGTCACAGTGAGTGAGACATTTTACGAAGAGCACGTGTTTAGGAAAGCACCTGCATTCTTCCAGGCTCTAGTCTCACCACTATAGTCCTTACATGGGGGATAATACTAAAATGAAAGACCTGCTGTCATTGCAGAAGATTTCGGCTCGCAGAGAAGAGGAAGGAGTCTCAACATGGAGCCATATGCTGTCAAATAACTGCGCTACACATTGGAATTACGCTTTTCTTTGCGGCAAAGCCAATTTAAATAACTCCTGCCTTCCTTCACTCCCCCACGTTCCTTCTTTCCCACTTGATCAACAATTTCATTATCCAGTTTAAAAGGCTGGGACCCATGCAGTGCTGAATCAGCACAAACGAGAGGCAGCAACTATGAGTAAGGGCACAAACCTTTACTAACTTTGTTGACAGGAAAACCTACTAGGGAATCTTTTCCTAAAAATTATATCAATAAATAAAAAAGTGAAAATGCAGAGAACATTGCAGAAGGCAAAAAAAGAAGCTTTGGCAGTCCTTTATTTAACTGCAAAAGGCAACATTATGAAGAACACTACCGTAAAGCAAATTTTATGTTCTAAAATTACTTGAAGTACACTACTCAATTGAAGTAAAATGCTAGAAGTAAATGCTAAAATAATTCAACGGGAGGAACATTAAATACATCTTCTGAGAATACTATTAACAGAAGAAATAATCTTAAATTACATATTAGACATGATAGCTAGATTTTCCAGAGAGACATACAAATGCAAATCCTTCCAGTAGGTTAAATAAAAAGTATTTTCATTTCTAAAACACATCACTAACTTTAAGAAATTTTAAAACAAATCTACTCCCCCTTAACCTACAGTTTTACAGAATCAAAGTCACTATCTGCTCAGAAACAAGTCCTTTTGAAGCCAGGTACTGCCACCAAGTGGTGGTGAAATTCTGTATGTACATCTAATTATTCCCCATGTGTAGAGCACACAGAACTGAAAATGTTCCCCAGCTGCCAAATATGAGCAACGTTGTACTAACACAAAGACATTTAAAATTAATCAAAGCAGAACCTACAGAATTTTCATATGCAAATCTGAAACTGACTTTCAATTTAAAACAAAGGTTTTTCCTACAGTATGGTCTTTTTATTCAGACACCTTTTGTGAGCAGTTGGGTAAAGAACCCTTTCTTCCAATACAAGTGTATCAATGAACTGACTCTAATAATTAGTTGTTTTCCATAACTCTATACAAATCCCCAACAACTACAACTTCATGGCCACAAAAGTCTTATTTTCACCATAATCCCAAACTTCAGAGAAACATTAATTCAGTAACTGAAGCAAAAGACCTTTTAAGGTGTAAGCATCCAGCTTGTTATTTGGATAGGCTATTCAATGTACTTTTGTTAGTATGTAAAGATCACAACCTGACTGGGAAGGATTTTTAGAAGTCAGGTATATTTGACTATTTTTACAAGAATATTTCTCAAGTTCATTAAACTATATTGTTAGTTACCTGCATGAATCAGTCCTTAAGTGTCAATCCTACGGGTAACAGATGAAAACTTGCATGACAACATGATGCTGCATAATGGATTGACAGTACAACTTCCTTAAGGATGACATTAAAAAACAGTTTAACCCAGTTTTATTGACACAGATCTTTGAACATGACACACCTTTCAACTCTGGAAAAATTCGGACCTCATTACCTTTTATATTAAATAAAAGTTGTAATTCTTTTTATCCAGCATGACCTGAAACACATCTAGAAATTTCTCTTGCTTTTTGCTTTTTTGGCCAGTTACTACTTGCTGTACATATTTTAATAGTATCACAAATTAAGATTGTCTCTCCTGCTAATGTAGAGACTCCTAAAGCACGCCATCTTTCCCAATTATAAAAAGACTACCTGAAATGATCACTCTGCTTTTACTCATTTGATTTAGAACCTTAGTATAATCTATTACATTAGTGATATTCACTCATCTTTACCAGCAAACTGGCTCTCATCATCCTCTCTATTCTTTCTGTGATCAAGGGTTAAAAAGCTAATAAGATTGTAAGCAACAGTGCCAGGTAAGGCCAAAACCCCATCTTCTACCTTTTTAGACTAAGATTCTGTCAACTTGGAGAAAGTTATCATCCTTACTGAAGAACATATGAAATAAGAGTATTTAAGACACCAGAAGCTATAGAACTCTTATACAAGTACGACAAACAGATAAAACTTGTAATTCTGAGTGACAAGAAAAGATAAGGTCACTCCTCTAATAATTAGTTTTTTGTTGGTTGGTTGTATTTTTTTTTTAAAAAAGTCATTACCGTAAGTGACTTAATGGCAAAAAACTCAACTTCATGTTACCAGGATAATACAAACAAGATGAAAATTGTATGAGATTCCTATCTGACCCCAAGAAACACAAATCGCACATACTCAAATTTATCCTGTGCAGAATTCTGTATATAACCTATCCTTCTTCAGCATCTGTGGTGCTATTATTCATTTATTATATCCTCTACTTTTAGGTAAAGCAATACTAAATATATGCAAGACAGTTTCTGGAAGCAAGTCTGTTTTTGCCTGGTATCTCAAATGCTCAAAATCCGACCTCACTCTACACATTGTTACAGGGAAATTTAGCACAAGCATCTACCTTCTGTAACATTTCCTGTTACATGGAAGTGTGACCCATTATAGTGTTAACACCTTGAGACCAAGGTTATTTTTTCCTAACTTTCTCCCCTACTTAAAACAAGGTAAGTCCTCCTATGGAGCTCAGAAGATGCAGTCTGGAACTCAGAACATCTAAGAACAAAGACTACGGTTACCCCAATAAAGTACGTTCAGTGTTTGTAAATAGTATCTTACACCTGTGTGTTTTTAACTGGCAATGGATGATTTTTTTTTTTTTTTATTTCCAAAAGTCAGGATACCATACCTTTCATATTTGCATTAGGAAAGCGAATGATTTGAAATTAGAACAAAACCCTCAAATCCTTTACTCAAAGAAAACCTACACGCAAAGCACACTATCGGAGTCATTAGGAAATGCATTCTGTTCAAGAGTACAAGAAAAATGTTTGAGCAAATCATTAACTCATATTTTCAGCTATTGCTTTAAATGACATAAGCTTACACAAAAGGACAAGTCTGCACTGAGTTGTGGGAGTTAAGTTCATTGTTTAGAAGTCTACAAGATGCTGCAGCCACTACACTCATGAGTGGAGACAAAAGACAGAGGCAGTTGTGAAATACAGGTTCTTCTTTAAAATTAAGTCTTTCAGTCATCCTTGTTGCCCTTCTCTGAACTTTATTCAGCTCTGCTATGTCATTTTTCAGTCACAGGACTAGACTAGTACTCAAGAAGCAATACACATTGCAATGCAATGCATCTATGGTACACCACAAATTTGTATAACCGGATCTGGTTTTTGTTTTGTTCTGGTTTTTGTTTTGTTCCCTGATAATGAGTAATATTTTCATTGATTTACTGACTATTCAGTTGTCATTTTCACAGAACTGTCAGACCTCAAAATCTCCTCCAAGCAATAACAATACTGATCAAACTTCATTACACTGTTTCCATGTATTCTTTTACACATTTTTCTGTCCTCTTGTTATGTATGCGAGAGTACAGGCTTTCTCCTCAAGGACCAGCTTTTTTCTATTATACACAGCTAACCATCATTAAGATGAAAGGTCTTTGGAGTTTCATTCAGAAGATTCCATGCTTAAAGAACACATTCAGTTATTTATATATTAGACTTCTCAACTAATTTTCTGTATTTAAACCAGAAATGAGATAACACATAGATTAAGAAGAGACAGAATATAAACTGTAAGTATTAAGTACTGAAAGCATTAGAAGGCACAGGGAACAACCTAAATCTTACTATGCATTCAAGTCCCTTCCCTAGCCACGATTCTTGTTTTACACTCATCCTCAGATAAAGAAAAATATTTCCTTTTGCAGTTATGTTTATTGCTATTCTGAAAGCAGCACATTCTAGAAACCTGCAAAGTCAGGCTAAGGCAGTAAACATCCTCTACACATAGGTATATGCGTATTACACTTTTAATTGTTCATAGTATTGTATACTTTTAATTGTTCATAATTCAGAAGAATTAATAATCGAAGCCCTGAATCAGTTACACATTATACAAAAGAACAACACTGAACAGAATAGTTTTTTTAAATTCCCCACAAAGCATTCTGCTATAATCAGTATTTTAAAGTTGACAGCAGTAGCTCTAAAAAAAGTCTTAGCAGAGCAGACGATACAAACAAAGCAGGTCATGTCTACTTTAAAATGCGCATACTACATTTTTAAAGTTACATTAAGCCTACATATTAATCAGAGATTAGAAATGAAGAACAAGCTCATTTTAGCAAATGGGATCTACCTCACACCTCTTCAAAATACCAAGTCACCACAAGTAGCTGTATTCTGAGATGGCATATTAATCCAACAGCAAGCAGGAAACTTGAGAAGCCAGCTTTTGTTTGTTATGGAAGCCTGTGTAGACGAGTCCATCATGCCCTGTCTCAACAGCAGAGAATTTACCAAACTGTGGGGCCTTACCTCAAGATACTCTTGAAAGACTCAAGCTAAAACAGATTAAAGCAACTGGCTCTATTAAATGTTTCACATAATTTCACGGAGAAGAGATTAATTTTATAGTTCAAAGTATTTCTGAAGTATAATATCCATTAACGTGAGAAGAAACAAAATCTGGACTTAGCTAAATTCTTTTTCTCCAAATAATGGCGGGGGTGGGGGGAAGAAATGCCAAAGTTACAGAGAAGTTTTCCTAGATGGACACTTTACAATTGCAAACGGACACTTAAGTTCTACACCTCATGACTACCAGCAGTAAATCTTAATATACTTTGTCTTTCAAATAGCTCCCAAAACGGTTCCTGAGGACAGGAAAGTGTGTGTGTGTGGGGATCTAATGAATTCCATTATTAAAAATTTGAAATGCAATTCTGGTAGCTGCTTAAGTTTCCCACACAGTTATTTATTAATAGAACAAGTGCAAGTTTAACACGCTGCTTGGACAATGCAAAGTACACTTCCAGTACTTTGAAACCAGGTGGATAATATGCAGAGGATGAAATTCATTTGAAGTACTCATAATTTCGGCCCTCAACAGCTAGCTGAATGCCTTGATAGCTGTCTGACTATAAATAATAGTTTATGGAAGAAAAGCATAATTATAATAATAATCTTAAAATATTGGGCGGTGTTTTGTTCCTATTTTGGTATCATAGAAGTCTATGTCCATAAATTACAGTAATCAAGATACAAGTTTCAATGCAATTTTCACTGACCACTTTTTCTGAGTGTTAAGCAGTATACACTAAAGGATCCGAGGAATTTGGAAAAAAAAAAAAAAAAACAACAACCCCAAACCCCATAAAACCTCTACTCACCTTTGTTTGTTTGATTTGCATTAAGCTGTGAGATCCACTTCCACATTAAAACAAACCTGCAAAATAAAAGAAGAACTTACTGTACAGCTGTCATTGTTTTCTGCTTGTGTTCTAGACTGTCAGACAAGACAGGCAAAGCACATAAGAAATCCACAGCTACAAATGTATTCTATCAGTTTTGTCTCAGGGTAGTAACATCAAAATTCCAGTGGTCGTCTTTCAAATACATATGTGATTTTCAAATAACACAGATGTTGGTACTTTAATTAAAAAACCCACTAAGAAATCATATCAAATATACATACACTATTAAACTAAGTGGGCAGAACAGGGGAAAAAAAGTTGCATGGCCAGAAAAGCTCTGCTGCATTTTCTGCTAGTGCCTTCAAAGTCAGCTGTCTTAAGTTCCCTGAACAGGGAATGAAGCACAGAAAGGAAAAGGTTACAAATGAAAACTTTTTTAAAAAAATCTTTTCAGCAAAACCAATCAACATATCTGAGATTAAGTGTTGGAGGATTTTAAGTCTGGGCCTCACTAATTCCTCGCCTTTCCTAGGGCAAAGTTGCGTTTATTATTTTAAGGCTAGCTGGCCCGTTTTAAAATCATAACTTACTTTGCTTTCATGAAGGCTGATTAACGTCAGATTAAATGCTCTAATTTCAGTTTTGCTCATGGATCTTTAACAGAACTAACTATACAAGGAAATTTCTCACTTCCTCTGAAAGTCATTGAAGCGACACAAAACCAAGAATGGACTTGGGTACAGCATCTCTACCGAACTGGGCCTACTTCTAGTGAAGAAACAACAACTAGCATACAGCTTTACAGAGTGGGTTATTCACATCTAGACTAAGCTAATGTATCCACCCCCAAAATTAACTCTGAAAGAGATACCTATCCTCACATACTGCCTAAGATGCCTTCCCTCAATTTGTTCACACACAGCTTTTTGATTCTGAGTTCCCCAGTCAGCCTGTAACTGTCTCAAAGCCACCTGCCTAAATTACAAACACAGTGAGCAAGGAAAGACAGACTTTTCAAAAAAGTCATGCTGGGCAATGTAAAGCAACAGAGGAGAAGTCTCCAAGCTCCTTTCCCTAGCCCCAGGACCATTTCCTAATTATCACATTAAACTGTAGCCTTTATGCCTTGATGTTATTCAAAAGATATGCTCATTTCTCAAGTTGTATTACAGAAAAAATTAAAATTCTTTAGTCAGGTTTTAGAGTAATATTCGTGCACCTAGAGAAGCAAAAGTGTTATTTTCAAATAGCAGTGAAGTCTTACTGTATGTTACAGAAGGTAAATGTAAGGGCTCAGTTAAAAACTGTCACAAAATACACCCTGCACGCATGAAGAGCCAAAACACCTTTCAAAAAATGGGAAAGAAGGTCTATGCAGGCTTTACGTTATCAAACAATGAGATCAGCACTAAAGCAGACATCTCAGTAAACCTCAGCACTTTGGCTGGGCAGAGTCAATCCCAGAGTAACACCTCACATCTTCTGAACACTGCAATTAGCTAAACGTTAGCAATAACTTCATGGTTTGTGACCCAAAAGCAGATAGAATCTTTGTATCAAAGGACTGAGCCCAGACGACCGTACATCACTGCGGTAACACAGCAGGCTGTCATACAACCCATTACTGCAACAGCTTTTTCATGGAAACACATTACTTCAGACCAATCAATTTGCTCTGTTGACATAACATGGGGAGTCTTACCCTACACTGCCTATCTGGAGGGCATGTACTCTTGTACTCATTGAACGTCCTCTTTGGAGAAAACTTAAATGCAAGTACTCTTGAATATAACTATTCTTTGGTTCACAGGAAGCTCACAGACCACTTCGGGGATAAATGTGGAGTTACTCTGTACCTACATCTGGCACAGTGGGAAAGAGAAGGGAATAGAGAACATGGGCCATCATAATTTGCATATTGTCCAGCTGATAGACAGGTGACAGAAGTTTCACGAAGAGATAATCGGCAAGCAAACTGCTGAAGGACCAAAGGGCTGACCACTGCAGCCCTGTGTTACGAACTTCAACGGGTCCTGCAGAATTAACTCCCCTTTTTTGGGATCTCAAACCCACTGGTGTTCAAAGCTCCACCCAATGGGAGACAGTACATGCAGTGGTATGCAAACATCTTGATGAAGGCAATGCAATCTGCAGCAAGACACCAGATTTTAGCCTGAACTATTGATAGCATTGAGACCCTCACTCTTTAAAGTGACCCAATCTATAGTACTTACCCAACAACCACCTCTCAAAGGTCTTTCTGCTGTCAAGGAAGATTCCTCTCACTCCAGCACAGACAATCAAACTCTAACACCTCATTTCAAGGGTGTTGACATTTGGAATAACTGAGCACCTGAAATTCTTTACCAGCAGATCCAAGACAGGTAGTTCAACAAGACTCCTTAGGGAAAAGCAAGGATTTCAAAATCACAAATGCTTTGGTTCCAATTTTTCTGTCTTAATTCTCATTATTAGGAAAGGAAGTGAGAATGAAAGCCACTCTCCCTCATCAGGTAACAAAGCATCAAAAGGGATTCAGAAGCAAGTAAGAAATGTAGCTACAGAGCATTCACCTTAAGGCCTCGCCACTCAAAGAGTGAAAAGGCGCCCACCGCAGGTAAAAGGACTGCTGTAAAATGGTTAGGCTTCTGATCATCGATAACCAGCTGCCTGTTCTGAGAGGGGCAGAGAACAGGAAGTGGAAGAAAACTGCAACGGTGGAGATGGGAGACATCTCATAGGTACCCCCTGTGATACTAAAGAAACACAAATGGACTGAAAGTGCTTAAAAGCATTTCTCATTAATCGGTAAATGTGACCAAGGCTCACAATGATCACCTTGCCCAGCGACAAAACCAAAGCAGCACACCAATGATACTTCATGCAAGTCATGAAAAAGGCCAAAGTAGGCACAAGAAGTTCTCCAGTCTGTATGCAATGACAAAGTCACAGCTGTGGGTATTGCTCAGAGATAGAAGTACAACCCCTCAAGCGTATCTAAGCTATAGACACAAAGAGATTCTCAAAAAGCATTTCTCTGAGGAATAATTTAAAAGGCTGTATGTATAGGCTGTAAAATAACCGTTACAGATAATCACACCAGACTGGTTAAAATTTTTCATCTTTCTGGTTAGCTAGAAAACAGCTACGAAAGCTTCCACAATCCTGCCTTCCCCAAGTGAACAACAGTTACAGTTGCTACTTCAAAAGTCAGGTTCACAAAGAACAACTAGGATAAATACTTTCATATCTATAAAGGTAGCACAAAAGATTTTATCCATGACTCTTGCATCAAGCTCACACCGATTCACCATACAAGGTTTATAAAGACAATTGATCTGAGTTCAGATGTAAGTTACTACAGAAAACTTGCCTAACTACTCCTCTTGTCATTAGAGCTGGATCTTATGCCAAGAGTAGATTTACTTCTATTTACTTTCTATTGACATTATTAGGGCCCTGTTTGCTGTAATATCTCCTATAACATGCCCCCCTCTGGGGAAAAAGTTTGAGAAACAACAGAATGCAAAAGTGTACGATGAGTAAATAAAGTTTGCAGTAATCCTGACAAGAGTTTTGATGTATTTGTCTACTACTTAGCCCTTATTCCTAACAGATCTGTGATAACTGGCATTTCTACATCTATCTTGGAAAAGACACTTAACCATCTTTAACCATGACCTTCTCCTGGAATGGTTGCAGTCAGGAACATAATTCATAGATAAGTTTTTTGGTGGGTTTGTTTGTTTGTTTGTGTGGTTTTGTTGATTTATTTTTTTTTTTTAAATAGAATTATAACGTAATACAAAACTAGCTTTTGCGCCCATAGCTTATTATGCTTGTGGGGGAAGGAAGGAAGGAAGGAAGGAAGGAAGGAAGGAAGAGGAAGAAAAAAAGGCTAGAATAAACTACACTATAGGAACGACTTTTGTTGGTATAAGCTGTGGCTAAACAGTCCATTTCACTAGCTTAACATAAAACCACAGCAAAAGGTCTGAAACTGTAGTCTTGACTTCAAGGACTTTCTGGGACTTACAAAACATGACGAGTTGGTTGAGAGTGGCATTTACATTTATGAGGATACTGCTGTCCCAGCATGAAAGTCTGCTAAATATAAAAGCTGGGGGGTAGGGGGAGAAATTTCCTTCTAATATCTGATGCAGCTCTGGAAAGCGTCCATAATCTTACAGAAATCTAATAATCCTAACAATCAATACAGGAAAAAACAGCCAGTAGAAAGCAGAGATTACTCTAAGAAAAGACTCTTACAAGAAGCCCAGAAGAAGTTCCAGCTAAAATTGTACACACAACTACCGAGGATAAAATAATTTCAGAACAGGACTGAAAAAGCAAAAACCTAGCTGACAATAGTCTCCTAAATCAGTTAATACAGCTGAAAAACTCTTTAAATACAAGCCTATACTGCCATTTTCCCAACAAGTAGTTAACAATGACCTTGTCTGTAGAAAACATAGTTTCCTGCTGTCTGTTTGCACAAGGAGCTTTGATGCTTTTTGATTTCTATTAAAAAGTATAAAAATAACTTAATCTACATTCAGTACCCACAAATATCTAGAACTAACATCCAGCGTAGATTAAATAACCACTTGACTTTAAACATGAGGTTTTCTAAAATCACAGAATTAGCTTTGAGAATTTGTAAAATCCCTCTCAATCTATGCTATTCCAACCTTAGTTTAACCAACTGAATTATAAATGCCACAATCAAATTTACCAAAATTAAATTTGCAATGGAAAAGTAACAATCACTCATCTTAAAATAGTTAATGTAAAGCAATATTTAAGTGCAGGTATCCTAGCAAAGCCTGAATTATCCAGAACTCAAATTAAGCAAAAACTTAACACTTCACAACATGAAGAGACAAAATTTAAGACCTTTTACTGAAAATGCTTCTGACTTCAAAGAATCTGCAGTGACTGAACAAGAGTCAGCAAGCAAGAGACTGCAAGAGAGAAGACCGCCTCCTGCATTTTGAATCTCCTGCTAGATTCTGAGTTATCTGGAGGAGAGTTCAAAGAAGTTACAGTTCTTCCTTTGTCTATTCATCACAGTAAAAGCCACACGCACAGTTCCCAAAGCTGTGGTAGGGCTTTCACGTGGAAGTGTCGAAATCTCTCATTTTTCTACTTAGAGAAAGTTTTGCTTTTTGACAACACCCCGTACGGGATGGTGAAGCACTTCAAGGAAAAGTGTGACAGCACAGGAAACGAACACAGCTGATCATACCTCAGACTGTGAAGCTATTTCAGTCCAAAAAAGACTACAAGTAGACGAACGCAACATTAATAAGAGTATCACAGTAAGGAAGAAAATAGTCAGAGAGTAGCTTGAATAGAAAAAAAGAACTTGTGTTTTTACCATCAATTAAGTCAAACAACAGAATTATTATTTCAAAAATCTCTACTACGTAAATTGGGAAAAATGGAAAAGTCATCAGAGGGAAAAATATTATAGGTAGATTGGGGTTTGGACTAACAAAACACACATTGGTCAAAAAAGTTACTTTTCCTCTCCATCACTAAAGAGATAGAGAAGTAAACATTTAAACATGCACACAATAGGCAAACAACAAAGATGGAAAGATGTCTACAGAGAAGCAAGGGGAAAACAATATAATTTAAGAGCTGTTTACTTTGGGCGTACATTATCCCGTTAGTAAATATGTAACAATCCACATACAAATGAAAGCATCATAAAAGCACTAAACTGAAGCATCAGTTTAAAGATAAGAGTTCTGAAAATATTTAGAACTTCAAGGACTTAAGAGAAAATATTAATATATTGTTTCTGAAGGTTACTTATCAATGCAGTTTCCCCCTCAGCTAAGATTAGTTGTAACATTCTAAGTATCCTCGATATTTAATAAATTTACAGTCCATCAATATCCAACTAAATCAAATGGCATTATTCACAATATACAATAAGCTGCAGAGAAATAATTCACCTTCTTTTTTATTTACCAGTTAAAGCTACAGATCAACATAACACTTGCATAAAACATCTGTACATTTTCATTCATCCTTCAGCCTATTTATCTTGACCACATAAACGAGCTCTTCATTTGCTGCATTTATGTACCTTAAATGTAACAGCTTCTCTCAAACAGGAAAAGCTTAAAGCACAGAATGACATCATCTCTCCATTCCACTCCAAACTACTAATGGTACTGTACATAACCTTGGCATCATCCTTGACACTGAACACTTCTCCTTTCATTATGCTGCCAGCAAAATCTCATCCATACGTTACTTGTACAGGAACTGCCACTACCCTTCAGCTATGGAATCACTCTCTCCTCCAGTCTAAATTAGTGGATGTTGCTTCACCATATCATCACATAAGCTTTACATATAGCACCCCAAAATACACTGTCATACCCTCTGACTATAAGCACTGCATGAATGCACTCCAGAAAACAGAGAGTTACATGAGATGTTGCCTACCTCATAGAAATTGATTTTAGGTCCTTACAAATTTCTAGTCCAAGTTTGCACACCCAGTTTCTCAGCTGAATCTAAGTAAACAGAAATCAAAACCAGAAAGCTTCTCTGCTGAAGTGCTTTTCTAAGGAACCAACAGTCTTAATTCAAAAACATGCATTTTGTGTCTTTGAAAAATAAAAAAAGTTTAGAAGCATCTGAGGCAGCACCTTCCATGTGCTCATTTTAAGAAAACATCCTGTTACATTTCAAGGTTCATTTTTAAAATACCAAACTGTACAATGGTGTTAGACATTTGTAGTGTCATCCTCTCCCTTCTACAAAACCCACAGAATTTTAATAAAAACATGAAGAAGGCAAAGCTAAGCATAAGAATAAAAAAAGTTGAAGTTAAGGTTGTGTACATGAAATTAGCGCATCCCCTTTTGTGTACCACCAAGCAGCAGCATTCTATTGTCCTAATGACTGTCTTTACAGTTTCTACATTTTCTACAGCTTGAAGGTTGCATTTTATGTTTTTGGCACATAATCCTGTAAATGAGGCAGGATTCCACTGAAATCAGTCAGAAGACTGTTTTGTACAAGACACTGAAAGAATCATAGAATGGTTAGAGTTGGAAGGGAGCTTAAAGATCATCTAGTTCCAAAGCCCGGCCATGGGCAGGGACACCTTCCACTAGACCAGGTTGCTCAAAGTCCTATCCAACCTGGCCTTGAATACTTTCAGGGATGGGGAATCCACAATTTCTCTGGGCAACCTGTTCCAGTGTCTCACCACCCTCACNAGTTGAGCATCTCATCAACCAACATCCCCAAGTCCTTCTCCTCAGGGCTGCACTCAATCCATTCTCTGCCCAGCTTTTATTTGTGCTAGAGATTGCCCTGACCCGTGTGCAGTAGCTTGCACTTGGCCTTGTTGAACTTTATGAGGTTTGCATAGGCCCACATCTCAAGCCTGTCCAGGGTCCTCTGGATGGCATCCTTTCCCTCCAGCGTGTCAACTCTGCCACACAGCTTGGTGTCATTGGCAAACTTGCTGAGGGTGCACTCAATCCCACTGTCCATGTCACCGACAAAGATGTCAAAGAGCACTGGTCTCAGTACTGATCCCTGAGGAATGTCACTTTTCACTGGTCACCACTTGGACGTTGAGCCATTGACCGCAACATTTTGAGTGCAGCTGTCCATCTGATTCCTTATCCACTGAATGGTCCATCCTTCAAATCCATGTCTCTCCAATTTAGAAACAACGATGTCGTGCAGGACAGTGTCAAATGCTTTGCACAAGTCCAGGTAGATGATGTCAGTTGCTCTTCCCTTATCCACCAATGCTGTAATGCTATTGTAGAAGGCCACCAAATTTGTGTGAAATAAAATTGTACAGTAAAAATAATACATATGTACAAAGTAAATAAAGCATGTGTGCTACTTGAGAAATACCCTATTTTAAGTACAGATACTTGCATTCCAAGTCATAGGCAACTGTATAGTTTAGATACACACTTTAAGTAAAGGCCTCCTTAATTTTTACCAAGAACCACGGAACAATCTTTCCTAAGTCCCCTAAATAGAGAATAGTTTATCAGCTCCACCTTCACTGAATGAATCCAGTGCCTTTTCAGTCGGGAAGTCTGACAGTCACCAAAACCCCCCCAAAACTGGAAGTACTACAGAAAAATGAGATTTGCTATAGGTAATACACGACACAGAACACATACAGGACTTTGATGAAGAACAGACTCAGTTTACTGTCAGTCCATACCTGCCATCAAGTCTGCCACCTGTGGAATCCTGACACACAGAAAAATGCATCAATTAATCTTCTCACATTCACTGCAGTTCATATATCCCTTTCCTGACGTACTTTATTACACGCCTCTGAAATTCAACATAACTGCACTCTTCCCTGTTAATAAAATACTGCAAAAAGTTTACTCCACAGTACATACACTTACATCCTTATGAAATAAAATACACTGCAGATCCCTGAGTAGATTCCACTCTAGAATCTGATCCTTATTTATAAATCTTCAAACAGGATTTAGGTTGGCCATATTTTTTTTATTTTGAACTCAAAATATAAAAATTTCTTAAACAAAAGCTTTGCTGCATAAAAAAAACTATTAAGGGCTCAATTTCTGAAAGCTAGAATTATGTTGCCAGATATCACACACTTCATGATATATTATCAGGGTTTTTTAAAAAAATTATTACTAGAAGAGATCAATACTCTGTACTGGGCTTTTTTTTCTGCAAGTTGTTTTATAAGGACGCTATGTTCATTAATACAATGTAAAACCATCAAGCAATTTTTTGGGGTAGAAAAAGCAGAAATCAGGTTTTTAAAAACATTTACTAGAAATTAGTTTTTCCAATAAACATTACTACTCTAAAACAAGAAGCCTGATGACATCCATTAACATCTAAATGGACTTCAATATCTGTTCCCATTAAGGGCACTTTTACCTAAAAGCAGTATCTCACATAACATTTCTAATAGTAGTTAAAGCAGCACATTAATAGTCAAGCCATGTTGTTACTGTAGCAACAATGATTTCTGGTAGCCATTTTCTCTTCAGCTTTAACACTGTTCCAAAGCCAACAGTCCTTACTGCAATCTCTGTTTAAACCTAAAGGCGGCAAACTGCTCAGCAGTTTACTCTCTGGCTACATACTTCAGATATCTCCCTCTCGACTGCCTTCTTCAGCCTAATGTACTTCCCTAACAGTATTCTCTAGTGCTGGACTCAACACAATTTCAGTTTATACTAATGAAAATAGAACAGTATGGCAGTCCACTTTTTTTAAAAAAGCCCTACATTTCGGAGACTAAAAAGTTTGCAGGATACTGGAAGAGAAGGACAGGGACGCAATTCATTATTTTAACCTGCAGTCTCTAAGAACACAGCCCAAGACAAGATTACCAAGTAGCAGGCTTATAGCCTTAGTCATTACACGGACAGCAGCCACAGAGAACCCCTTCTCAGATCACAGATTAAAAAAATCAAAGCAGGTGCTGTAGTCAAAACCAATTTCTTAGCAGATTGATAACTCTCTGAATTTTCTGTATTTAGAAAACCGTTTTAAGACAAAACTAGCGTACACATTCATTTCCAACTCCTCTACATTTTTGCAGTCTTAAAACTGACACCACCTGAAACGCTTTCCTGGCTTTCTTAAGACTGCAATGCATTGTTTTAAAAAGATTGAACCTAAAATCCTCCAGCTCAAAATTAATGATAAATGACACTATTTTCACTTCTTTCTTTTAAAAAAATCTCCCTTTCTTCTATCATGACAGTTTGAAAGAAAGTAATGGTGGGAGGGCACCAACAAGAAAGTGACGCATATAACCATTCCTAAGAGCAATGGGAGGAAACACTGAACTCATATTAGTACACAAGTACCCCCTACAAAACAGGATCCTAAGTCCAAACTCAGTTCCTCACAAGTTTGTTCCAGTTGAACACGTAGCTATGCTGGGATCACAAGCTCTATTGCCTGCTGTCGTCTGTCAAGACAACGTTTCTGACACTTCCCGTAGACCATGGCAGGAAAGGGACTCCCCTGTTCATAGCCTCAGAGGAAGTATATTTTCTATGCATGTGAAAATGTAAAATCTAACAAAAATTTCCTACAGATTTCATGCATGCTTAGATTTCCACAAGTATCTGTAAACCTCTGCTTATAAACCAGTAATACATATCTCATATGTAAGAGCTTAAGCTTAAAAATGAAAGTAGGTTTATGCTGAACTCTGAATTGGTGTGGCTGAGACATTTTACTCTGATATCCCTACGATGGTAACCTCCAGCAGAGGACAGAGTAGACACTCTGAAGTATTAGTGTCTTTAAACACCACTGCTAACTCACAAAGAGCCTGCTTGCTTATGAGAGGACTAAGCTGTCACTACAATGAATGCTCCAGTATGAAGAAAATAACCATAGAAAATAATAATCTAAAAATATAAATTCCAGTACTGGCATTCTTCCTGCAATAGTTTTGTCCAAATAAAATATACATGATTTTATACAACAGGATTCAACTACTGCTTATCAGATCTGAAGTGAAGTTACAATTGTGAAAAGTGAAGCTTTCTAATTGGGTTCATATACTATTATGCTAACATGCTATTACTTATAATCTATAAAAAATCACTTTGGGGAGTCAAATACATGTAACCAGTAATGTAAAGCCTTTCCTGCATTTTGCAGGAGCCTGCTTTTTGATGACAGAGGATTGGTTTTGGTGAAGGAGTAAAGTTAGAATATGCTGTCAGCACTATCACCTTAATAGCTATTGAAAATGTTTTTTAAAGTAAAAATCCATTCCTCACTGAGCTACTGAGTGTTCACTCTTGGTTTGGTGGCACTTTAAGCTTCCAACATTGTCCATCACGTACGTAAATAGGAAAAAAATATTTCTGACTTTAGATAAGCTGTAGATATGCAACATAATCAAACCAGTAATCAGTTGTGTTTTATTTTTATATCTTTATGCTAGCTAGCTGCATTAGGTCTTTTTTTTTTTTTT
>VYXH01005916.1:60249-87104 GCA_013397275.1 Burhinus bistriatus
TTTTTTTTTTTTTTAAAAAGGAACAGCCCTCATCTTACAACCCAGGTTCTAACACCACACCTGGCAAGCAAAACGGGGCAAATGCCTTCACACACCTCTTTGAAAGGTAGTTCAAGACCACTAGTTACCCTTTTGAACACTCCATCATACCAGCCACACATCACCAGCACCACAACCACAGATCAGCTCTGACACAACATCCATGTCTCATTAGCAAGCTCCTATTCGTGGTCCCTGCGTTCAATCAAAGCGTCCACAAGTTTTCTTACTATCATACTAAATTCATCACCATACAGGACCGTTTCCTATAGTATAATTTCCAAGTGTTTTGTTAAGTTACTAAGCCTTTGCTCAAAAATTATTCTATGAAAAGCATTTTGCTATGAAGTTGATATTCTCAAGATCTTTCCCAAGGTCTCTCTACCCAAGTTACGCGTACCTTGAGGTCTACTTTCCACACTGCTTAATAAACTTCTCTGGAGCCTCCATGTCAGATTTCAAGAAGGTGTAGCAGTCCTAGGCAGGCTTCACTTCAAGGTTAGGGCTTCATTAACCCTTCTCTCTTTAAACTTGAAGCCTTTAAATGTTTGTGAACTTTGTTCCACCATTCACTTCCTTTTGCTTAGCCAACAATTGGGCAAAACTTTTCTATCTTTGATTCTTTTACTAGTTGATTTAATTCTTTCAAACACATCACAGCCAATGGACAAACTCAGTCCTTCCAATTTGTATTTTTTTAGTAATAAGGTATCTGGGATTTCAGGTATAAGCGTGCAGCGTTTCATGCAGAGACTTACCTCCGTTCATTTGCATTCACGTAGTAAAGTATAATGGCTTTTACTGCCTTGTCACACCTGCAAATACGTATCTTCTGGCCTAGTTTCCACTAGCTAGCTATAATGATGCACAATCAATAAACTGAGGCAGGGCATACAGGTTCTAAGAAATGTATTTATCGGTCACAACATACCTGCCACACCACAAAACAGAAAACCCATTACATCGCATGTGTTTGGCCACTTCATTGCCACCATTTGATCACATGACATATATTGCTACTCATATGAAATATTGATCTCATGATAAAAGTGCTGATGTGTCCATCATATGAATTACAGCAGTGAATACCCTTGTTCTGACTACAGGAAAGCATCCTTCTGGTATGCCCCCAAAGAAGCTGTAAGATTTTCAGAAAAGACAACAGCAAAAAGCATGCCACATTAGTTGTCCTCACCTGCACACATCCAGCTCATTGGTTGTCCTCAGGCACCTAATCAGCTTGGGGCTAAAAAAATACATATACTTCATTTGTCAGTTTTCCTGACCAAAACAGATTTCCTAACTAAATTTTCAAAAGTAGCCCAAGAAACAGAAGAGACAAAACATATATTCTAAGCCTGTTTCACATGCTTTACATTGGATCACAGGGATAGTGCAAAAGAACCGAATCTGCATGGGCTAAGGTTGTACAAAATCAAAAGTATAAAGTGAATATACACACAGTTGGCACAAGCCATTCGCATGACTCCGTTTCAGAATATAGACACAAATGACAGTTTTTTAACTGAGGCAAAGAAACATGTATGTTTCCCACACCTCCTTTGCACCTTAAAAAAGCAGGTAACCCTGAGACAGAAATATTTTCTTCTAGCAAGTAAACAGCTTATGTTATTTGAACTAATAATAAAGCTTCCCAAAACAAAGGAAAGTGAGCACCTAAGATAAAGGAAACTTCGCCATTGTCTTGGACACCCCCGGTTAAAACAAAATGACCACTGGTATACTCCTGCAAAGGTTTCATAAATTCACACAGACATTGACTAATATGTCCCAAAAACTTAGTCACCTATGTCACCAGAGGTTCTGTGCTTACTTTTAGGCCCATAAATAGGGTTGACTATTTGCCCACTGACTGGCCCCAGAGCTACTATCTTAGCTCATTCCTGGGAATTTTGTAAACATACAAGTTAGATTTTCGAGGTTAGCTCCAGTATTTTGTGTTTGTTTTCAGCTGGAACACTGAAGAAAATATAATCAACACTAAATGCTTAGAGAATATCTATGAACGTGAAATCTTCTGGTTTAAGTGGATTAAAAGAGAGAGAGGAACTTTTCCTTAAGTTCACGGACAACACATAGAACCAATTAGAGCAATTCTGATAAAAAAGCTCACAACTTACTAAATTCCTACTTAATCAACTTTAAACAGCTTCAGAGAAAATAAGAGCCATGAATTACTCTCCAGAACGCTGTTAAATGTACAGAGATACATAAGGTACTACTACAAATTTAATTTAATAAATAAACCATCTTTATGCTCTGATTCATAAAACTAAAGAAAATTCAGAGAACAAGTAAAACAAAATAAATGAAGTTAAAGCACAGAACAGGTCAACTTCTCCAAAATTAGTCTTCAAAATACCCTAACCGAAGCTATTCATTGATTACATTTAAGCTTATCAGAAAATTGTTGGGAATTTACAATATTTAGAGGAAAATGTGATATTTGTGTCTTTATTTGTCTTTGAGGTACAGGGTAGTCATAAAACAGATTTGTACTGAAGGCAAGACTAAAGAAAAGGTGAGGGGGTTTTGGGGTGTTTTTTTTTTGTTGTTTTCTGTTTGGTGTGGGGTTTTTGTTTGTTTTGTTGGTTTTTGGGGTTTTGTTTTTTTTTTTTTTTTTTACACTAATAGTGTTGTCCTGTTAAAAACAAACTGTGAATTCTGAATAGCAAAGTATTGGTAACAAAAGGTAACAGTAATATTTTTGTATTCCTTCAAATAAGCTGTTGATTAACATCATACAGCTTTGGTTTTCATTTCTGTATGCTAAAATCTCCTTTAAGGTCAGGAAGAAATGCTAACGAATCTATAGTGACAGAAAACATTACGAAAAAGGGACAACCTCAAGAATGAAAAAACAACTGCACTCTCTCCTGCTGAAAATGGCATTCCAGAAGATGACTGAAAAAACTAGAAGAAAAGTTAAGATAAAACTGTTTGGCAGAATGAAAGTCACAGAGAGACTATTTTGAACAAAATCACCCTGGGTCCTAGTATTAATATTACTAAGTTGGAAGAAGACTGTTTTAAGATGATCATGGAAACCACAACACAAGGGATAACTAATTAATCCTCTCTCCTTTATATTTACATCCTTTGAAAACAGTATGCGTCAGCATGCTTCAGGACCAGCATACTAGAGGGACCTAAACAAAGTTATTTGAAATATATTAAATACAATTTCATTTAAAACAGCACCCAACAACATAAACATCAAAATTACCACCTCACAGAAGTCAAACAAACGCATTTTTCTCTAAATGGCCTAAAAGACAAAAAACCCAACTCACTATTAATGCTCCAAATGACACAAAGAAACATTCTGCTGGGATACTGCAGTACTTTCTATGCAAAAGTCTCTCTAATTCCATAATGAACATTGCTGGGCTGCTAAAGAGACTACAGAACCTGGATGTCTCCACAATTTTACTAATTTTACTAATTTTACATTACCCTAAATATAGCCTTAATTCAGAACTTCATATCTTGCTCAATAACACAATACTCTTACATTGGAAGACAATAAAGACGATTTAAATTTTTTGTGTCTATATGAATACTTATAAATATCTATCTGGATAGACAGGCAAAGGAACACACAAACTGCGCACACACACGCAAAACTCCTGCAATGATTAAAAAAACCCCTCCCACTACAACATCACAATTTTTTGTTTGTTTTTGACATGAATCCTTGCTAGACTCTCTCTTGCACATCATCTCTGCTCACCTCTGCTAGAACTTCACTGGACTAAAAAATGGAATGCAAATTCCCAAGTTGTTTTTAGTGACTAAAAGACATTTCTAAAAATGAATTATCATACTACCTGCATAGTATTTTTAGAAATAATGTGACACTTCAGTTATATAGGAACCTGAATGGTTTCTCCCAAGTATCATTTCTATTTTTGATTCTCTCCCTTGTGCAGAAATACATTATGCCTATTAATGCACATTACTGCTGGTAAAATTGTGAAAAGCAAAAGTAGTCTTACAATTGCAGTAGAGAGGTAGACCTTGGGACAATTTTTTTCTGGACAGGCTGTTCCTCTTCAACCCTCACACATGCCAGGAAGGAAACTGGACCTCTCTCACCCACCAGCACTTTCTGCCACACGTATAGCAGTGAGAATCACAGTGAACTTGGCCATTAAGTCTCACCACCCAGAAAGTCTGGGAACAGGGGCTTGTCATTTACAGGAACATAGTACTGAATACTAGTGATGTACCTACCTCACTTCAAAACACTAACAAAAGGAAAGGTCTGTGAGAATCCCTGCTTAAGCAGCTAATCAGCAAGTCTGCCACTTCTCATCACAACATGTGTCACTATCGTTCAATACATTCAAGGCTTTATAAGGATACAGAAAAAGACAATCACTATCCCAAAGCACTTACAAGAAAACAAGCCAGACAGAACAAACCTTCAGAGGTTTCCCCAAATCAAAGATGTAGAAAGAATACAAACAGTATCTACAGTCCTCTGGTTTATGAACCACACAAGCAACCTTTCCACCTCAGTTTCATCAGCATTTCAGTTCAGTTTGCATACTAGACATGCAAGCTCTACTCTCTCCCATTCTGTAATTGCTGCAAAGCCTCCAAAGTTTTTTCATCGCAGCTTATCTAGGTTAATTCACCATCACATATCCCCCCAACTTATCTTCCCCCTTTTTCCCCAGAAGAAAACTGCCAGAACGCAGTTTTTTTGTTAGTAAGTACCTGAGTAGGGAGCACTAGCTGGTATTTTGTTCTCCACTTCCCAGAAGATGAAAAACTGTTTTTAAAGTAACTTCAGAGTTCTAATATTCATTATAATTTCTATATAATGCAGTTATTTTCATTACATGCCACAGGTTCTCAGTTTTTAAGTGCTGCTCAAGAATAGAAAATATTAGGTGATTTCACTGACGTCAGTATGTTAAAAAAAAAAAAAAAGGAAGCAGAAGAGGACAGAGTACCTACTTCACGGTGGAAGAAAGCTAGGAGAGGCCAGCTGCAGAGCTGTCACTTCCCACTCCCTGGGATAGCACATACAATCAAGATTTTCTCACAGAAGAGATGTTCATAACAACTACAGTATTAAAACAACAAAAAGCAGCACTTCTGTGTGAATATAGTTAGTTATATTGGAACTTTTGAAGCAAAGGCTGTCCTCTTTTGAAAATATTGTTTCTAATACCAAGCCAACTCATAGTAACAACAAAAAAAAGCTTTTGGAAAAAATCCTCATCTCTCCTCCCGACCAATTATCACAGTGGAATACAGAATCTAGTGTCTTTGGTGAAGGCTCTAAGAACATGCATAAGAATACATCATTTCTTTGCAAACAAAATAATCATAAATACAAGAAACACTTCAATAACCTACAATCACTGTTTTGGTGGTTGACAGCCTAATTTTAGGACATAAATTCTATAAAGTTCCTGCCTCTTCTGACTGAAAAAGATAAATTTGGAAAATTAAGTTAATGTTAGAGATAGTTTCTGAAACTCTACAGCCACAACACTGTTGTATATGCCTACATTTGAAGATGAAGAAAGAGATCAGCAACAAACATTATAAACATTAAGGTCTTTATCATAAAGTAGCCAAGAATTATATCAAATAGATAGCACTCCTAGGAGAGCTGAGTGGAATCAGAAGCAAACAGCAGAAACATTCCGAGGACAGCCACTTGGGAAGACAAAAACTGAAGTTAAAGAAAAAAAACAAAAAAGCAACCTGCCAACCAGAACACTGTATGAAGAGCAGCAAACCAAAACAAAACACCAAACCAAACCAAAAATCCCCAAACAATAACCACCACCCATCACCCCACTGACTGCAGCCAGAGGAGAAACAGATACCTACCACTTCCTACCAGCAGCAGCAAGGAGCAGTTTCAGAGCTGCCGTGCTTTAGACATAAGTAACAGCGCTCCAAAAGCAGTCCCCTGATGCCCTGTTGTGTGCCTTTTCTGGAAAGGAAACTTGGCTGAAAAACCCATCCCTGTCCCCATCAAAATGCCACGCTGGGAAGTTAGATGGGATAAAATACCACACATGCTATCAATGCGCCAAATTATTATTCTGTGAAGAGGCAAGCAGGAGTGATTCACTACTACTTTTCAACATTACAATAATTACATTTGATAAGGAATTCCTTATTTCTTGCACTCAACCTAAAAAAGGACACATCACATAAGAGCCTGTAAATAAAGGTAAATTATACAAGACACATACTTTGCACTTTGTTTTGCTTGCGTTCTATCACTGTGTCGTAGAAAGTATTTTTACAAGGGAGTGCTAAGAGTTGGCCCAGAAAACAGGAAAGTTACAAGGATCTCGATCCCTGTCTTCGGCTACAATTGGACAAATCAATAAGGCACCTGTAATTCCTTCCATCTTGTTTCCCAAGATGCATCCTTTCCCCTGCTCCAGCTGCTTTGTGAAGACTATAACATCATCAAGTAATCATTTAAGGCAAGCAAAAAATACATTCAAATACTCACAAAATAATGTCCCTTTATAAAAAAAACCTGATTGCAAATATCTCAAGACTGCAACTTCTACCTTTTTTATTTACACTCAGAAAAAAGTAAGACTGTACTCCAAACAGCCTTATAAGTATGGTAAGTATCTAACTTGCAACATTAAGTACACTGAAAATAGTTACTACACACTAACAATAGGCCTGAAATATTCCAAAGCCCAGCAATCTGACCTTTATTCTGATTTAAGCACAAACTTTGCATCCTCTGGATTAAGTTTCAAGAAACACTGAATTACTAAATATCCCATCATCCTTCAACTAGTCGATTATATGTAAGATTAAGCACTCAGTATCAATCAATAAACATCAACTAGAGACTTAAAATTTCCAGTAGCTGGATTTAGTCACATCTGAAAACAGCAATTCCCATACCAAGGGTATCATAATTACATCTACTGGAGTGAGAGTTCTCTGTATTACCAAGTTTGCTCAGAAATATTAAGTCAGTTAATATTTAGCGTAACCAAGACCAAAAAATGCATACTCACTGTTATGACACTGTCTTCCCCCCGCCTTTAACCTCATTGGCAACGTAAGGGCGTTGCTGCAACATTTTATCAATGTAACAGCTGCTGTGCACAGTCGAACAGTGACAGAAATGCAGCACAACTGGATACCCATTTTTATTTGGATTATTTTATTTCCTTACTTTTAAATTTGAAAAAGCTTCCTCTCCTTCAATGAAGCACCACCACTTACGAGTATATACCACAGAATTCTGCGTAGACTTTGTACCAAGATGAAATACTCACTACATGACACTGCATCGCTAACTAGGTAACATGACTGATCCCATGACTATCAGGCTCTTTTCAATTTTTTGACAAAACACACATTAGAAGTTTATGCAAACTCATTACATAGTCTTTCTCAACAGACAGCTGTGATTTGAGCATCAAATTAAATCTCGCAGTATTACAGCATTACGGTACTGTAGAGATGCATTGGATTTGTGTCTGTTTTTATGTAACCGGGGAAGTCAGAGTGACAATTTCACACCCTTGCCTACCAAAGAGAAGCCTTTCTACAATTCTGTGAGCAACAGAGGCCTGACTCTTCTACCCTCACTGCTTGTGTGAGCAGCTCCTATTAACTGACACAAGTTTTGATTTCAGGGACACAATGCATACAGGCATGCAAGTGTATGTGCTTTTTTTTTTTTTATTTAAGCCTGAAAAGGATATTTTTTCATGATATTACAAACTACATGAAATCCTTTAACCCAGATAGCCCAGTGATATCTTTATGTGTCAGACAGAATGACCGACATTCACAGTTTCCTTGGTTAACTGAAGCTCTTTTTCCAGTAGCTGTATGAAGTTTGCATCTACACTGAAAAAAAAAGGCAGCATGGAAAACTGTTAATTATCAAAAATTAGCTTATATTTAGAGTGCTCAAGAAGATAAATGAACATATTTTTAGAGAAGGCAGACTTGTTTTGGTTTATTTCACCAGGGATTTCTTCTGAAGTTGGGTGGACACTAGTTTCATCTAAAGGAATCAGGCTTTCGAGGCTATGCCAACTTAAACTAGTCTCAAAGTCAATTTACCTATGCAATTCAGATATAACTTTATTAAATGATTTTCCTCCCAACCTCTGAATACATAATACAGTATAGTCACAATCCAGAGCACAGAGGGAACAAATTCAATTTGGCTTAAAGTAACTGTAACATTAGAGTAGTGCATTTGGTATTAAAATAATAGAGGGAATAAAACAAGTATCTGAAGGCAGTCCTCCAACAGCTGCACCACTTGAACTTTGTTGAAGGCAAAAAGTTATTTGAAAATATAAACACATGAGGAAAATGGGTTATCAATTAGCCAAACAAATACAGCCAATCAGCAACTGTTCAAAGACCTTTAATTCAAACCAACCTCAGGTGAAACTGCATAGCAAGTGACAGCACTGGTATTTTTAAGTTCTCAGATCTTTTGCAAGCTGGTAAAAAGTCTGAAAGTGTTTGAAATTAATAACTGTGTATGAGCACGTGTGTGTTTTATTGCTATGGAGAATTTTATTTCCTTTTCAGTTCTGTTTTCTCCAGAAGTGACTTCAAAAGGCCTGAATAAAAAAAAGTATACATGATAGTAGGTTCTGCTAATACTTGCAAGTATAAGCACAAACTATTCCACAAGCAATTCCACTGACAACCCTTGAATTCAGTGTCCATATTGAAATTCAGCCTACACTGTTATTTTAAAGTGGAATGCATTGCCACCATTGTTTAACATCCTGTTTATTCAATTGCTGATGCTCCTATTTCAATCAATTGTTGCTGTACTAAATAACCCCACAAGGATGCTCCAAGTGATCAGGGCCTTTTCTTCCTACTAGCCAGGTTACCTGTTGAGATTTCAATACAGTAGTATTCTCTTTTAGAATTCACTCAAGAACTTTCATACACATTTTCCTAGGCGTATTCCTTCTAGTGCTACTCAGTATAAACTAGATGCTGGACTTCAGGAAACTTAAAAAAAAAAAAAAAAGAAAAGAAAAGTCAGAGTAGTACACCTTTGCTCCGATTTCATTACAATGATATTTGCCATGGATTTTTCCAATATAAAACATACCATACAGATTACAGAAAACAAAAGAAAAAAATCTATAAAAAGGGAAGTTTATTTGGTGACATTAACAACTTTTTTTTTTCCCTCCGCAAAACTCCTCTTCCTTGGGTAAATTTTTTTATTAAAAAAATACAATTTGAATGAATGCTAGACATCAGAAGAAACTATTTTAAGACACTATTTTGAAGTTTATTAATTTCAATTCTCACTGTAATTCTTGTGTAACTCTGTGCCACATCCCTCTGCAGTTACATTAGACAGGTTTGCAACATCAGCTTTGATTATAAGTCAGTGTAATAGGATTGTCACACTGCACTGCTCCTTCATGCATTCTACTTAAACTCCTCTCCAATAAGAAAATTGCTGCATTTTCTCTGCATCTCAGTGACCCACTAAAAGCTTCTCCAGATCTATTTTGCGTTGTCTAATCAGTCCATTTATTCTGCCTTCAGATCACCTGTCTTGCACAAGTCAGGTAGTGAAGAATTCTACGCAGAAAAATCACAGTAAGTTACCAAAACTCTAAAGCACTTCAGTCTCGACTGTGAAGAATCTCCTCTTCAGACATTTGTTTTATAATTTGAATGAAAAAAATATTTTGCAACTTGTATAAAAAATTAACGTATTGCACAAACTTCTCAGTAAAAGGTACAATTCTGTAGTGGAATTCCAGAGATGCTTATCAGCGTCTTAACAGTGTTTGTCCCACGTGTTAATTCATTAATCTATATAACATGAAATGGCTTCTTACTCTAAAATCTGGTGCACATTCATTCCCCATATGCATCTGAAAGCTAAGTTCCATCACACAATCTTCATAATTAAATTATGTGCTAGAAGTGGGGGCAGGAATTAGAGTATCACTGAGAATGAGATTTTGCTTAAAGGGCCAGAGCTGTACAACACTGATGGAAACCTATTTTGATATACCATGCTTGTTTTTTATTACCACCGTGATTTGCCAGTTTATAGCCCACACTACCCAACAGAACTATTTCCAATACATTAAAGGTTACATATAAGCCGTAAGAAGAAAGAAAACTTTCTAGATTTCAGATAAACCACACTGGTCAAGATGATGCTCATTACTGCAACCTGATGTGACACAAACTTTGTCGGAGAAACCGCCAGACCCTGAAGCAGCTGGGAGCCCGAACACACGACTTTGATACCTGAACTTTTCCTTGGCTGTTGTCAACCTCCTCAGCTCCGGCAGCCCCACGCACTGCAGCCAGCGGCACTGCCCCCGGTACGCAGGGCACACCGGCCAGTTCCACAGCGGGCCAGGAACTTGCCAGCCCTTTGTAACAACACTGTGCATATCTCAGAGCCGCCCTCCTTCACGCCAAGAAGGAGGAGAAGGAAGGGGAGGGAGGAGATCGGACGTTACCCCTGCCCCAGGACAGCAGCAGGCTGCCTTTCCCCGGCTGACCGTGAGCCCGGGTGGGCAGCATGTGTCGAGACCCGCACTAGGCAGGCGAGCGAGAAGCAGAGCGCAGGTCCGCCCAGCAGGACCCGCCGCACCACCTTGGCACGCCGGGGTGGGCGGCGGGAGGGGACCGACGCCTGCCGGAGGCCCCCAGGGTGACCCCGGCCACCCCCGAGCGACGGCACCCTCCTGCCCCGGCCGCCCCTGCGGTGCCGCGCGGGGCATTACCTGGCTCCCCGCCGCCCCGCGCTGCTGGCGGCCCGGCCCAGGGCGGCTCTCCCCGCGCCCTAGGCCCCGCCGCGGCGGCACCGGGCTGCCCAGCTCCTCCGCGCCTGGCAATGGCGGCGGCCCCGCTCCCCCCTCCCAGCTCCGCGCTCACTGGCTGCGCCGCTTCATGTGACCGAACAAAACCCTCCTCGGCACAGCCCTTTGTGTCCGGCCCGGCCGGGGCACCGGGGAGGCCGCTCGCCGGCTCGGGNCGGCGTCATGACGTCATCGCGCAAGCTTCCCGACCCCCCGCCACTCCGCGCGCGCCTACACACACACACACACGCGCAAAGCCCCACAGGCGGCCCGGCGGGGGCAGCGCGCATGCGCGCGGCCTTCCCGCGCCGGCGCTCCCCAGCCNCAGCCAGCCGCTAGGCCGAGGGGGGCGCGCGCCCCCCTTCCCGCCGGTGGCAGGTGTGCGACCGTTACCGCCGCGCGCGGCCCCCCGCCGGCCCCTCCCGGCGGCGCTGTGAGGGCGAGGAGGAAGTGCCTCCCGCAGGCGGGGGGGCGGTTTCCTCAAAAGGCCTTTCTTTAGCAGGCGAGCTGCCAGCGCGGCTGCTGCCCGCCCGTCCGCCCGGCGCGGCCTCCCCTCACCTGCGCCAAGCCGCGCAGCGCGCTCGGGAGCGGGAAGCCGGAGCGTCGGTTGCTTGGCGGTGCCTTTCCCCACAGAAAGTGGAAAACTAGGTCAAGTGCTGGAGGAGCTGTACAACGGCGCTCGCCGTGCCAGTGAGAAAGGCAGGGTCCCGCGACGAGCCGCGGCTGGCGAACGAGAGGGGAACAGGAAACCTGAGAGCAGAGAAGCGACGAGAGCAGAGAGGAGACGACCCGGGGATTGTCAGTCCCTTCAGAGGGGCGGGAAGCTATGCGGTGACAGCGAGAAAGTAGAAGCGTGCGGTGCCATTTTTTCTTCAGATTAATGCTTCTGGTGGCAAACCCCGACTGAAAAGGGCAGGGATTCAGGGGGAGAATAGTAAATGCGTAAAGTGGAGACCGCTTCGATAAATTAGATTTTTTTTCTTCAGATTTGCTAGGCCCAGAGGATTTCACACTAGAGTGAGAAGTTGATTAAAGCAACGTTAGAGGTGTGAGCAATCGTCGCCGAGAGCTCACGAAGACAACCAAGATTTCAGGAGAGAGGAAAAGGAGAAACACTGCACATACAACTGAAAAGGAGGGAATAGGTAGAGCCAAGAACTGGCAATCATTCCAGTCTCTACTCCCAGCAAAGTATTGAAGCAAATGATTGCACATCTTTAAGTACATGGTAGCTAATGAAGTGATAAGTTACAGTGAACACTGGTTTGTCAAGAAAATCATATCAAGCCAAACTCATCCCATGCTGTACAGTATAACAGGCCTTGGATGGGAGTAGTGGTAGATCTGTTACAGCACGACTTAAGTAAGGCTTTTGACACCATCTCAGAGAAGTCTTAATTGAGCAAACAAAAGACATATCATAATGAAATGACTCCACAGCGGTGCAAAACTACATCAGCAATGCTTTGCTGTGACAAAGAGCAGGATATAGCAAATATGTTTCGTTGGAGATGGGTATGTCTTGAGTTTGGTGCCAAGTCTACTTATGTGAATGACAGAGTACAGTTTACATTGATTGCATTTCCCCACAATGCCGAATTGGCAGAGCTGGAAGCATGGCGCAGGACAAGAAAAGATTTCAAAATGTTATTGACAAACTGGTGGCAGAAATAGGATGCAATTGAATAAATACAAGTGCCAACTTCAACATTTAAGTAGGAAAATTAACAATTGCACAGCTACAAGACTGGCAACAGATGAATAAACACTGGGTCTTCAGGAAAGGGGTTGGGGATCAGAGTAGATCACAAACTGAACATGCGTCAATGATGTCACACCGTTGTGAAAAAAAGCTGCAGTACAGAGAGATGTGTAAACAGAACTGTCATATCTAGGACATACGAAGAAATTCTCGTGTTTAATACTGGTAAAGCCTCGGCTGTAATACTGTGTTCAGATTTGGGCTCTGCATTTCAAGAAAAATTTCTTTCAAAAAAGTCCAATAGAAGGGAGTACAGGGAAGAGAAAAAAAAAATCAAAATTTTTAAAAGACATGACTCTAATTGAAAATAGGAATGCTTGACATATTTTAGTCTAGAGAAGAAAAGACTATGGGGAGAAAAATAAATTGTTCACTAAAACCTCTGCAGAGAGGGTAAAATTTAACAGTTTTAAACTGCACTGAAAGACATTTAGGTTAGATATTAGCAAAAGTTTTACTATGACATGGATAAATAAAACTGGCATATATTCTGTAGAGGGTTCTGCAAACTTTGTTAATACTTTTTAAGACTAAGTTAAATAGCCGTAAGAAAAGATTAGAAGCATTTGACTCTGCTGTGAAGTAATGGAGGCAGACTAGGCAATCATTGTTTTCAGCATCTTTTCATATAACTGCACTTATTATCCAGATTATCTGTTCTGATCCTGGCTTTTTTTTTTTCTGATAGAAATGAATCCCAGAGACATTTAAACATTTAAGTGTTGGTGTGATCTTATGCACAGGTGTTGATACCTCCTTTGGGAGTCTTTGTCATGTTACAGTCTGCATAGCTGTGTGGCAACATATGTCACATGCTCAGCTAATTTGCTAATTTATAAACTTTATATATCACTATAAATTCCACATTTAAAAATAATGTGTTTGTTAGTGCTCTTGTAACTAGTGTGAATCAAGGCTTTTGCTTTTCTTTTTTTTTTCATGGTACCAGAGATTAATTTTCCCCAGAATCCATTAAATTTTGGGGTTTCTCTGGAGCTTGCCAGTTAGAAGGCAGTGTGAATGGTTTATGTTATGGGACTGAGACCCACCAAACTCATCTCATTAGAGATGACTAAAAGGCCATTAAATAGGCCAATTTTTAATCTCCACTGAGTTAGACTGAATTCAAACTGATAACCCACAGGCAAAAGGCTATGAATATCATTAACAGTACCCTAAAGCACTCAGTCCCCTAATGAGTGCTAATGTTATTCTTCTGAGAATTAAGCTTGTTTTCTGAAAAGATACATTTATAAAATCAAATTCTGGTATTTTGGAGCATGTATGGACAGTCTTCCACTGCTCTTAAACACAAGAAATACTATTATTCTTGTGCAATCCACATATTTCTTCCAAGATCCTTGGCCATATGTGCTTCATGCTAACCAAAATACAAACAATAAAAACATGAAAAAGCAAATATTAATACTACCCCATGCTTCTTGCTGAATATCGTATATTTTATTGTAGCAATTGTTTTTAGGTCATCACACTTACGTATATTTTGTCCCCTAGCAGATAATTTTTAAGCAACAGCAATTCTTGCTTCAATTCTGCAATTAATAGTTGAAGGAAAACACCAAATTCTACAAAAGCATTAACTTACAGAAGAAGATGCAGTGTTTTATTATATTCAACATCTATTTGTGAACCAGTAAAATGGTTAGCATAAGGGATTCTGAACTTTAGTTCTAATGCTGCCCAATCTCACAATTTTATTAAGAGTTTAAAGATACCTAGCACTTTGTTTAATTCCTCAATTTACTACTTGAGCTACAAGGCCCAATTCCATAAACAGTAGTGGACTCTTTAAAAAATGCTTATGATCCACACAATCTGTGGATCCAAAGAAAAATCCACATTTGGCATGAATTCATGGAGCTCATAACTGCAACATTTCATCAAAACGGCAATGTGGTAAAGGATTATGTCCAGTTGTGTCAGAACTCGTGCTTTCTAATTCCACCAGCTTTACCACTTATGCTTATAATATGTGAAAAGTAGTAGATGACCTTAAAGGTTACATGTTGGATTAAGAAGACTTGAGAAGTATACACAGTGATGCAAAATTCAGATTGCATGTTTGCACAAAATTGAAATTTTAGGACCAGCCTCCAATGAGGCACTCTAAGATCAGTGAAAGAATATGTGCGGCCAGTAAAGGACCATATGATCCAATTCTCAAAAATTAAGCCAGATATTGCAAAACTGGCTTTTTGTTTCCAGGAATCCTGGCTATGTCCTGTATTATTTCTCCACCAATGCAGACAAGGCCTAATAACAATTAAAACAGCATTTGAAAACCTCTTGAGAGAAGGTTGCTACCTAGTTCCTCCTGGTCTTCAAAATGGTTATAAAAAGCTTAAACCAAGGCAGGCTCTTTCATGTTAGCAGCAAAATATGATTAACTGAAAGCAATTTAAAAACTGTTTCTTCATATAAACATTTTTGTAGCTGAAGCTGCAGAGGGAGAGTTGGAGCAGGTCTAAGCTGAAGCATTTTGAATGAAAGAAGATTGCAAATGCCTCCTTGTAACACATACAGCAAAATCCCAAATGCCTGGAGGGAAAAACTTTTTAATGATAATTTCTTACATTTATATAGCACCTTTTATTCCCTAGGACCCCAAGCACTTCATTAACTCTATGCAAAAAGCTTCACCGTGGAAATATAGCCACTATATCCGTCATTCTTTGAAAATTTCATTTTTGGTTGACACATTTCTTTCAATAACAAAATATTCTGCTTATCCTGTATATAGCAACCAAAACAACAACAGATAAAAGATTATTATATTATATAATTATATAGTTTTGAGTTGGGGAACAATTTAAGCCTGTATGATTTTCAAAATAGTAATGCACTCATGTAATGGATACATTGCATTTATCCCATCCATTTCCCCTCTCCATTTACTACTTTGATCTCATCTTTATACCATAGCCTTTGGTAGAAAATTTTGTCTTCCATAACATTTTCAAAATTGAAATGATCCTTGATGTCTGAATTTTAGACAAAAATGAGGTTTATAGGAAAACATAGCATCTTTTATTAAAGCCACTAGTATAAATTGAAAAAATAGAGAAGTTTTTGAGTACCCAAGACATAATGTTTTTTATTTCAGCTAAGATGGTTGTTCTAATAAAATATCTTACCTTTACCTATAAAGTTTGTCTTGTCTTTGCCCTTAGACCATCATAACTACAAAAGCAAGGCCCCAGAAACATGATACGAAAGATAGCTGTGTGTTATTGCTCAACTTGCCACAGAGTTTTTCTTTTCATCCTACAGAGATGCTTCCAGTTTCTTGGCCTGTCTTACAAAGATACAGTACTCATTTCACCGCTATCAACAAATTTAGGAACTCAGTGTACTGGTGGTTTCAACAAACAGTAAGTAACATTATTTCCATTGAAATTTTAGAAGAACTAATAACAGAATGAATTGGAGCAGTTTGATTTATTTCAAAATTGTACAAATTGAAAGAGGAAAAATTACTTAACTTTTTGTTGTTGTTTGAGCTGTTGATTCATGTTTTGTTGGCTTGCTTGTTTCACAGGCTTTTTTGAAATACAGTCGTCAACGTTAATTAAAGAGGATTGTCTAGTCTTGTCTATTTTTCAGACAGAACAAAAAAAGTATTTTATTTATACTATAAATTTAGTCTCTGCTATAAATCAAGATATTCTAGTCATCTTTGTCAGTATCAATTAAACTTATGGAATTGACAGTAAAACAATAAGAGGGCAGTAAGAATGTATAGGTAAAATGAAAACTATTAGCCATTAAAACCTATGTCTCTCTTAACAGTGATCCCAAGGTAAGGTTAGTCCTGAAATAAAATATTTTGCAACGGAAGGATATTTAGAAGCTCTCCCTAGGGCAATATTACTGCTTGCCACTGTTCATTGCCTTTAGAATTGTTGTACTGTTACAAGTGTTTTAAATCGCCCAGCTAGGAGAAGATTTCCCACCTTACCTAATAAAGACAACGGTCACTCTGTTTTCCCCATTGCTAGGCTGCTGTCCATAGGCACCAGTAGGGAAATACCCTGCCTGTTGCTCAGACCTGCTCCCCTTGGATAGGCCTGCGCTAGCAATTACAGAACAGCTTTTGTCCAGAGGGCAGCAGCTCCGTACCCAGCCTCCCACAGTTGTCTCCTGTTTTCAGTCTCACCACTAAGGAGTGTTATTGTCATCTGCTGCTGCTCAGCGAGGAGCAGCTGCTGGGTCAGCACTGTCTGCCTGGCACATGAGGCTCTGTTCTTAGCTGCTCCTCAGATACCACCATAATAAACAATATCAATTAACAAATCCTGGATTAATTATCAATAGTAATTAATTAACCTTGGTTTTTATGCTTCTTTTCTTTTATCTTGCATTATTCTAATTCATCCCACATTAAAAAGATGATAGTTAAGCCTACATCTTTGTTCCCTTCAGGAGGATCCATGTCTGAGTTACTGAGCTCAAGTCTGGCAGAATTCAAAGATCACAAGAAAGCAGATTAGTGTAGGAAAATGCCACCATATATTATAGCACTGACCTTCTTAAAAACAACAATGTATTGCCTTGGAGGGTTGCCATTTGCATCATGCACAGGAAGTATTAATGTATGAAAATATGCTATGAACAACAAAACCATAACAAATTTCTTCCTGAATCTGTTGATGAATTATCATTTAGTGGGAGAGGAAGAAAGCTATGGCAATAAAGGGGCCTTCAACAGATGATGGAAAGGAGCTCCATATAATAGATATAAATTGTCATAGCTCTGCTTAACCTAGTCTGATGATTCAGTTCATGTTATGGTGCCAAAATCGCACACAGACAGAAGACAGACATAGTAATTTCAAGTTCCCTGCTTCAGGTGTCACACTGGTAACCTTAACGTATCCCTGTAGAGGACTGGGCATCAAAGAGTCCAACTCCTACCACTATTGACCACATGCCTGACCTTCACCATGACTGTCCTATGCTGGCAATTGCACTAGACCTGTAAAGTGCCATGTTCTGATCTTCTTCTAGTTGTGTCACATCCCACTTCTCCCTACACCCACCTCTGTGACTATCATTAGTGTCACACCCACGCCTACAGCATATATTAGAGACCTGAGCAATGTTAATGTGGGGAATTAGTGACCATAATCCTTTCAGGCACACTCCATCTCCAAATTTGACTTCTATGTGTCCCAGTGAGGGACCTAGGTAGCTCAACACAGGGAAAGTCACCTCCCTCAGCCAAACACCATTTCAACACCCTCACAAAAAGGAAAAGGTTTTGGCAGCGAAACCCCACCATTTCTGTATTTCAGAGTCATCTGGCCAGATGGAAGGCAGGACAGAGGTCCAAGTGAAGACATCTTCACCAAAAAACTTTGCCTTTAGAAGCAAGTGCCATATGTTTTAGCAGCACTTGAAAAATAAACAACATCTCTCAGTTGTCAACGTCATTGCCAGTGTATTGGTGTAACTGCATACCAGGAGGGATTTCAAACCACCTTCTTTCCCCCACAACTTCCTACTGCCCAGTAGGCAATTGCTATGTCAGCAATTGTGATTTCTTTCGTTACAGCGGATGGACATATACCCTCTCATCTTTATGCTTGACACAAACAATTACATAAATCTTTACTATTGTTTGTTTGTAAAGCACCAGAGGTTTGTGTACAGGAAGACATAATAATCATATTTTTAAAAAAAGTAAAGAAAGCAAAAAAGCACTTTATTACTATTAATGTGGAAGTACCGAGGAGCTTATTTTGTGTTTAGGCAAGATCACAGCAGCAGAAAGTCTGTTTGATATGCCATACCTTCTGTTTGTTTCTTAATTGTAAGGAGTTTGGTTTTGATCAAGACAATTAATTATGAATATAGCCGAGTTTTCTAACATCAGAGATAAAGCTTAAAAAAACTACAAAAGCTTTTTTAGAGTATATTGTACTGTATAGATAAGTATGTATCTTCAGGACATGAAAACAGATATGTCTGTAATTGAATCCTGAAAAGGAGGGGGAAAAAAACTATATGAAACTGTGATAGTTTTACATAGTCTTAGAGTTAATAGGCAATTTTGAAAAATTACTTAGCAGATCCTGTGGTTATACAGAATCAGTATATGGCATGGTAAGTTGACAAAAATGAACAGAGCAAGTTAAAACCTACGGTTATTACAATGTGAGTCTAGTTACCCAGAAACTTTTTTCTTTCCAACCTCCCTGCTGGTCCCTTCCTGTACCAACAGAGAAGCATTTCCTAGCTCCTCAGCTTGGCCACATCCATTACCACTCATCTGCCAAAAAGTATCTTCAGTGCAATGATCAAAGAGCTGTATTAAAATTTTTGATTCCCTCTGTTCATCCAGTATTTCCAGATCGCATCCCACCTAAACTCTCAGATGAATTATTTTGAACAGCAGTTCATTTGCCATTATCCCAGTTCAGGAAACAGTCTTAGGTTTGGGATTTGCAGGCAGATCTTGTATTATAATACTACTGCTTTTAGTGTGAAGCTCACAGAAACATAAAATCTCTCATTATAAGCTCAGTGAAATAGCTGCAAAGACTTTAATGAGCTTTCAACCAGGCTCAAAGAAAGAACATTCTAGTACTAATTTTCCTAGTAATAGAAATCTACATATTTAAAATAACTGTAAAATAGTTATTTTAGTATCCTGGAATGCATGCTGAGTAGATGTTTCTCAGACGAAAGAAGGAAGAAATATAGAACAGTCATGTTCACTTTTAAAATTTGTCCCAGTTTTACAGCCCTTGGCTCTTGTTTCCAACAATGTGTTCATAGGTCAATGTGTGGAAATGGACTCAGGTAAGGCTTTGGAAGTGTATTTTTAGTTAGACCATGGAGATAATTCATAGAGTAAAAATGGGGTATCTGTAAAAGCAGAAATAGTCAGCAGAGGAGTTTCACTTTGGGAATTTCAGCAAAAGAAGCTATGTCTGAACACTCGCAGGAAGCACTCAAATCTATCTACTAGCGTATAAGATCTGTCTCTCTAATTTCATCCCAAGCATGTTAAAATTCCTTTTTAAGAAGTTATGTGTCAATTGTCATTCAAATATACCTCTGGCTTTGAGTTACAATGTTTATATTCTGCTTTAAAACAGCAGAATAATTTTTACTTACTCTGTGCAAAAGAGAATCCAGATTCTGAATCTTAACAGGAGCCAGATAATGGTGGTTTAATATTTCATGTAGATGTCTTAATCAGCAAGTCATTTAACCCAATCAGTGTAAGACTGAGAGTACTTTTAAAAGTATCCCATTTACGAATAAGCAATAACCATGTTTTTGTCACATTTTATCAATTATGCTTTCTAAAAGAGAAGGGTGTCATCACATTTGTGATAGAACATTAGGAAGCACAGCTTTTCACAATGACTGTTCAAATGGCACATGCTGGGGAAGACAGTGCTGATTAGGATTAATTTAATACAATGGGTACTCACTAAGCATGACTTGTATACAATCACTTCCATCATTAATGCATTATAGTTTATCTCATCCTTTAAAAAAAAATAATTATGTATTGAGAATTCTTTTTTTTTTCTTTTCCTGACAGAGATGACGGAATTTAAGTCCCAGGCCCAAGGAAGGAGAGCAGTGGCTCGAGGCACGCAGCACTCCTGTGCTGCAGCAGGACAGTGCAGCGGGCAGTTCAGGCCAGCAAGGGCTGTGAGGAACAGTGACAGCCTGTCCTTTCAGGAGTTTCAAGTAGTAGTCTGTGGAAAATTAATGATGCCTGACTGTCAAAGCTTGTGTTGATCAAACAGCTCTCCAGCATGCTGAGAACAGAGAGGCTGAAAACACCATCTGAGAGGACATACCGCTTTAGCTGCATAGGACCCACCAACAAGAGATCATAGTGCTTCACAGGTAGTTCAGGGGCTGATACCTGATGTTAGCAAGAAGGCAGGGCTGGAAATGATGGTGAACCTTCAGGACATGGAGCCACCATTTCTAACCTCAGGCGTATGTTAGCCTTGGCCCTTTTATATTCCTCCTGCTGAAGTGGGTCACTGTAAAGTACAGCTTGGGTGGAACAGCTAGTGGAAGAGATGCTGGGAATCAAGGTATCTGCACAGGGGCTACCCCTGCATGCTGTGTTAGGTCTCCAGGTCTCTTAGGCACACCTGCATGGCAAACTAAATGGGGTATATCTCCCCCACAACATCAGCAGAATACCATGCAAGCCTTTCTAGTACTCATGTGACGTCAGCACATTTGTACAACATAAAACCTGCAACCGACACACCCTACCTTTATGTAAAAAGCCCCGGCGATCACCACCCTTCTGAACTTGCTGCAGCAGCCTGTTGATCCCTTCCCTGGGAGAGCCAGCACCTCTCTGGTCTCTCAGTCCATTCTGGGATGACCCACTCAGCTCATCACTTCAGAAACAGCCTCTGTAGTGCTCTCCTTTTGCTTTGCAGACAATATGGAGAAGGGTGTCACTCTTCCTTCTGGGAAGGAAGGTGGTTGCTCCTCCTCTGGGTTAACAGAAGCAAGAGAGGCTTAGCTTGTAGCTGTGGCCTCCCAAGTGTGGCGGAAGACTGGCTGTGAGAAGGCCAAAGTGTTTGCAGATCGTAGCCCAGGGCCAGGTGGAGGGGGCTGGGCTGGGGAGATGATGAGGGCATGTCACTGTAAACCAAAGGGCTGCATGGCCAGATGGTGCTGAACAGGTCTGGGCAGGTATGGCATGTGTACAGGTGTAAGGGCCAAGCCATATGGCTCTGTTGAACAGGTATGGGGGTGCTCCAGGGAAACGCACCGAGGAGTGGAGATGGTCCAGATTATATGTGTGGGGGTGGGAACAGAGATGGTTTCTGAGGAATTTCCCCCCAGCATCCAAGCTGGGGCACTCCCAGGGAGCCTCAGGGGGCACATGATGCTCATGCAATAGAGCCTTAATGGTAGCACAGGAGCACTTCTACTGGACAGAAGGACAGAGCTCGCTGGCCTCCCTGTGTTTGGCCGTTCTTTTGTTCTGAGTGGGATGAGGATACTTTACTTGCAGGGAGGCTGACTGAATAAATCCCATTTCCCAGTAGGACCAGGAAAATTAAATGGCTTGCGGAGTTCCCCACTGCTTATTTGGAAATGCCATATGAGTGATTACCTGTGCACCTAAAAGGAAAAATAACCTAATATAAAATGTAGTATGTATCAACGTCAACTGCAATGCACCCTAACCATGGGATACTTTCTTCCAAAGATTATACGGTTTTCAAAAATATGCCTTTGAGGCAGTGAATGAAAAAAATTTCAAGTCCTATGTTTCATTTAATTTAGAAATTACAAGTTTCCTTTCCCCCCCCCCCACCTTACACTGGGCTTCATTTGAAAAGTGACTATGGAAATAGGAACTATCATGAAAGAGCTTGTAGAAGAATCCAATATTTCTCATTTTTTTTAATTTTACTTCAATGGAACTATAACTGTAAGAGGGCTGGCTTGGTCCAGTTTTGATCATTCTCTTCTAGAGCCCATAAGACTTGCAGAAGGAGAGTCTGCGCTATACATTTTGCTTTATGGCAATATTATTTCAATTTTCATTTCACTACTATTTAAAAGCACTAGAAGTTCCTGCAGCTGTTTGGTCACATCATAACAGACAGACTCTGATTTCTCATGCACGGCACCCAGCATGGTGTATCAGAAAAAAGGCCCCAGACCTGCTCCTGCATTCTAATAAGTGTGTGTGTCACTTTGTAGGAGATCAGAATCCTGTCCAAATTCTGCATAGTCTAATAGAACAACAGTTGCCAAATGACAAAACCTATCAGAAGAAACAGAGTAAAAAGGCACGTCTTTGTTTCTGATCTTCACAGCTTCAGTACTGGCAAGAGAAATGTCAAGGTTTCCAAAATAAAGCCAGTTAACCACTGTAACTGCTATTAAATATAAACAAGGACATAAAAATAGAGACGTTGGAAGCCAGGATATGAACATTTGAAACAGTAGCTATGTATACAATTACAGTTTTGTTAACATCGTCTGTTCTTGGGGCTGTACAGCTCCACTGGCTGTGGCTGTGCTGGGAACAGAGGCATAGACCTCTGGGCCTGTAGCATCTAACCAGCAATGGGGAATCCGAAAAGCAAAATGGCTGTGCAGTCATGCTGCACTGTGGTGGGACGAGAAAAGGGACTGCAGAGCCGTGCAGCTTCTTCCCCTTTACTGTCACACAGGACACACATTCCACAAGGAAGCAGCAAAAGTACCTTCACTGTCGTTCTCCTCAGTAACTGTCCTCATCTTAGTAAAGGCAAGCAAGCTAAATTCAAGACAGCTACTTGTTTTAAAGGCTCCTAACCAGAAAAGAATGGATTGGATCTGTTCTGCCACTATGGCAATAAGACAGCGTGCACTGGCATCCTAAACCTAAATCACTTGGAAGATAATAGAAAAGAGAACTTTATGGGCATTAGTTATTGTGTTAAAAATACCACCATTTTTCTTGCATAGACACAGCTGTTGAATAAATGCACTGCTCAGCACTGATCACCCGTATGACATGGGAAATGAAGATGGTATATTCCTAAGTAAGAATTATGGTCTTGGCTATGCACAAAAACTGCATCTATTTAATTTAATCAGTACAGAAATGGATGCAGCACAGCCAACATGTAGACAAAACACAGGGGGTAAAATGACATTGTATGCATCTATTCGGGACTTAAAATTTTAGCAGCCTTGTTTTCTACAGGTACAACGCTGGCATTTTTTGTCTGAGCACAACATATAATGATCAAGATTCTGGATGTGAGGAGGAAGAGGAACAAGACTGTGATCCGTGACCCGCTGGAGTCCATGCTGGTCTTTTGGGGGCTGCTAGAAGCAGCCAAACAGGATTGTTCATCTGCAGAATTGCACTGAGCTGCTATCCGAGACATGGCCATTATTGGACTATTCCTGGTGCTTCAGTTATACAGAAGAAATACACTAAAATAATTAATTGATGCCATTAAACTACTGCGGTGTTGAATATATATTGCACTTGAATATAATGAATGTTGACAATTCATTATTTCAGGTTTTATGACAATACCTCTGTGATAAATATTTCTGCAAATTCTAAAAGTCAGATATAAGAACAAGAAGTCTGCACACTATAAACTGCCACAAAACTGAAGCCTTGTCAAAACAAAACGAGCTATAAAAACAATAATATTCAGGCAACGTCACTCTCATTAAACACCTAATGATGCCACGGGCATATTAGTGGGGAAATGCTCAGGAGGCTTACGAGGAATTAGGAGAAAAAAAATAAAATAAAAACCCTGCCCCTAAAACCGCTTGCCAAGCTGTTTGTACATTCTGCCGCAGGCAGTTTCTTGAGAAAGATGGAGACGTGAATGGAGACAGTCAGTGACTATTAGATGCTGATGATGGTGAGGGCAAGCAGGAGAACTGATGCTAGAGACTAAGGGCTACATTTTGCTTTCAGTTATGTCTCGCGTGTCTCAACATTTCATCGTATTTAAATGAATGTGTTACATAAGGCATTTCTCCTGTCTACACCGCGCAGCAGCCATATTCTCCTTTCTGGTATGGATTGTCTTGGGAAACTTGCCAAGCTGTGACAGAGCACTGCATAAAAGGAAATCATGCTCATAAGCTGGGGGTGGGGAGAGCTGCAGGTGAACAGATACACTGCAGCAACATATATAGTCTCCTGTCTCAAAAACTGAGGGTTTAAATGAAATGGGAGCCAGAATACTTCTTTAAAAAAGTGCATAGGGCTGCTGGAGACCCCAGACCACCCCATTCATTTGCTCCAGGGAGGGTGCGAGCACAGTGCAGTAGAATTGCTCAACACTGCACTGGCTGCTGCTTTAGCAGATTGGAAGAACAAACAAGTATTTCCTCTTAAGATGCTAGAAAAGCCCCATCCAGTTTTGGAGCCCATTCCTGCCAGATGCTGAACACCTCCTCTACGCTTAGTAAGAATCTGGACCTTTTAATTAAAGACAGAGGGAAACGAGGGTGGACCCAAGTTCTTGTAGGAGTAAGCTATTACCTGCCTGCCAGGACTTGCCCAATAGGTCTGGCATTTCCTATAAAATTCAGTGAGTGCACTTATTGTTAATATTCATTATTTTATTTATTAATAGCCAAGCTCTTGGGTAGTTGTTGGCTTTTCATCTCAAGACCTCAAAGTGCTTTACAAAGGAGATCATTATCAACAAAGGAACACAGACATCTACATTTGGGCTTTGGCATGCAAAGAGCACCTCAGTTCACCTGTAAAGTAGATTTGCCAGTTGAGCTTTATTCTGATCACCTGCCCTGGAAACAATCTCCAAATCTTAAATGATTGGGGGCAGAGGGAGGGATTTTCATCTGAAGTTCAGTAACTCAAACATCTACAGGGGATTAGGCAATCCTGCACAATGCTGCGCCTGGTTGGAAGATGTAGAGGTCAAGGAGAGTCTCAGCTTGAAGTCTAAGACACTGGAGCAACCTCCAGGTGTCCCCAGATCAGAACAGGATTCATTACTATAAGGTACTGCTGTGGATTACAGCACTGAGCACTTTTAATTGCTCCATCCCTGAAGACAAGATTTACTGTCCTTTCACCATCTTCAGTTGTTATAGTAAAGGACAGGTGAAGAAATGTGCTTGGGCTGATAAATTTTTTGGCAATTTTGCACTGCACACAGACTAGGATTTTTCATCTTAATGACCTGCAGCTGAAACAGATGTTTTGCGTTAGTGTTTTAAAGCACTTCACAAAACTTAACACTAATTTATTCTTTCACAGTGCAGGAAAAAAAAAGTCTGATATCATTACTCACATAACAGAACAATGTGAAAAATGGTAACAGATGTTTCTCATTTAAGCATGAATAAGAAGGAAGTGAAAGAAAAAAAGATGATGTAGAAGTAGGAGTGATTAAGAGAAATATGATGGCTTGGTTAAGTCAAGACAATATCTTATGGATCTCCAGTCAGTACTGAAAGATCTTTCTAACAACTTGGTCCCTGATTCAGCAAGCACGTGGAAGTGCTTAACTCCAGCTGTGGAGGTTGTCTCACATGCTTCATTTATAATATTTTTAAAAGCTGTATAGCCAAATGAATGCTTTACAGTTAGGAGTTGAGAGATCAACAGCATTGTTCCTGTATACAGTAAAGCACTGACTGTTTTCACAAGCTACAGAAATCTAAATCTGAATATCAGAATAGAAATAAAGTCACACTGAAAATACCTTGTTTCCTGAAACGCGAAGAAGTGCTGTGATTTTACTGCAGCACAGACAGAGCATTGCAAGACCCAGAAGCAGCAACCAGGGATCCATTACATGCTCCCCACTGAGAGCCCTGGCTTCCCCGGAGGGGTGCGGCACCTGGCAGGAGGGACCTGCTCCGCTTTGGCAACTGCCTCTCGCCTCTCCCTGTCCCGGCAGAAGGAAAGGTCCAACTTCAGCTGTAGGGCCTTTCACAGTAAAAATCTTTTGGAAACTTCCAGTGATGAGGGTTTCACTGAGGGAAACATAACCCTTTAACAATGCACCACCGAGAACAAAATTACTTGCTAGGGGGTGAACTGAACCTGGGGAAGGGGTGTATGTAACGTGTCCTGATATTTCTGTATCTGGCAGGATTTGGGTGCAGAGCAAAGAACCTATTTTTCATTGTTGGTACCACTTTTTATCTTGAGCCTGCTTTGGAATGTGAAGGATCCAAGCAGGCCAGTGCAGACCATCAGGCTTAGACAAGATTGTTCCCCTTCTTCCTTCCCTCCCTCCAGAGTAAAACACAGGCCAGGAGGCATGTTCTTGCCCCAGAGCCACCCCCCACAGCTTCCACAGGCCTCCAAGGTGCCCTAGGGCTTGCTTCTGTGGAAGGCAGGGCAGCCCTATCCTACCAATGCTGACAGCCAGGACAGAGGTGCAGAGATTTTCCCCACCACAGGAGAATCCTCCTGGCAATTCCATCTTGCAGAGCACCTGCTCAGTTAGTTTTCACTCTTTGTCACCCCTGAGAAAATGAGGCTTTCTCCAGCCCCACTGAATTATTTTTGTCCATCTGTACCTGCATGTTCTGCCCTTTCCAGAGCAACCTAGCTCCAGTTGACAGAAATGTTGCTACTCCTGATGTTCCCAACAAGGAGGAAAGGCAAAAGAAATGTTCAGATTCCCTACAGATTACAGCACTGTTTTAAAAAA
>VYXH01005916.1:87130-140231 GCA_013397275.1 Burhinus bistriatus
AAAAAAAATCCCTTTGTTTCCAGACTGTACTAATCTATTAGGAACCATTGGGCAGAAACATAAAGCAGTATAAAAATCCTTTTACAGACAAATTCTTAGTAGGAAAAATTGAAAACTAAGCTTCCAATCCTCTTGTTTGAGTTTTAAGGACAATACTTCAGTTCTATGAAACTGTCACTTTCCACTCAGCATTTTTAATGTGAAAATAATGTTTCTGAAATTGTCACCGATTTCAACATAGTTGCTGAGAGAGATTTGGCCCTGTATGCAGTCCACAGACTGTGCATGCAGAATTAATAATCTCGTTAACATTACTATATGCAAATGCTCCCAGGATGCAAAGAGAGATTTGTATTTCAGATTAATATTTCATGGGAATTTTGTGTGTACATGATAAATGAATAAATGGAGGGACACAAGGGGACATGGGGAACATGTGCATCATGTGTGAGAACTGCATTAATTCTTAAATGTTTGCAATGGCCACAAGATGGTTACGGAACAAAAAGATTTATTATTGTAATTACATAGGAGGAGAGAATAAGAGAAGAAAAATGAGAGATCAAGGGAGCCGTTTCATGTTACAGTTTCTCCAGCTGCAGAGCTGGCTTGAGAGGTTCTCCAAACCCTCCTGCCCCCATCCTTTCCACCCTATGCACCTTCCCCTGGCTGCAGATTACCATACCATCCCTTTAATTCTGCCAATTCAACCATTTGCATGTTCAAGCTTTAAACCAGCTCTTAATTACAACATGGAATCACACCCTTCGTCTATTTGGTCTCTCATTCATTTTCAGCTGCTATATAACGAGGGACAATACCATATAAAAACTCAGCACTAGTACAGTGCTGTGGATATGAAAAAGAGGCACATCAGGGAGACTGAGAACAGGTCTCAGAATCTGGAGGTTAAAAAGGACAGTTATTTGGAAAGAACCGTCACTGGCTCCCCACTGTTTCAGCTTCTGGGTCACCCCCTTCCCCACCTCTCCAGTTGTCCTTATTCCATTGAAGTTTTATTGCTACTCTAGAATGACATGAAGCTCTCTCATGCTTTAACTATAAGAAATGTAAAATTGTATTTGTCCAAAAACCTACATGAGTGAAAGAAGATCCCTGAGGGGATATTATTAACTGCCTGCTACTTATCGTTGATGGTTATTCTCTGAGACAACTCTCCTGTTTAATCTTTATGCTCTCAACAATAACCCTTCTCTCTTTTTGATCAAGTGTTTAATTTTCTTGGAAGATTTTCTCCGACTTTAGTTATCATTGAAGGGGATTTTAATTTTACCCCAACTCTTTAATGGCTAAATCTTGCATATCCACTATTTCAAATAGGGGTATTTCAGTTACTCTAAGTAAATAGTTCAAGGATTTGGTCTTGATAGGTAGCTGGAAAATTTCAAATCAAAACAAAATTGAAATTGCAGTTTCTTTTCCACTTCAGAATAGAGTTTTTAGTCTCCCTGAGTGACCTGTCAGTCTATTGGAATAAGAAATGGATACTGCTAGACTGCTACAGAGCATACTCCCGTGTCAGCAGAGTTTCATCAGCATGAGTGGCAGCCCTGTATGGGAAATCAGTTAGCTGGTTATTTCATCTGCAGCTGATCAAAGATAAACAAGATAAAAAAGATAAACAAAGGGAAGTGGTGATGTAGAATGTATTCTTACTTTCCTAGTCTCCACAGGCAATATTATTGCTAAGTTTCCTCTAATTGTTTATAGTAGAACTTTAAAGCATAACAGGAGAGAAAAAGAAAGAAAAAACCAGTAGAGGTTCAGCAGAGCAAAGCCCAGAAACCCTCAAAACCTGCTTGCTTTCTCTTCTCACAAGCATCCTCAATCCTTCCCCATTGTCACTGCATCTCCACAGCCCTGTGGAAGTCCAGATCATGGGTAAATATCTAACAATATAATAGTTACATTTAGGGCAGCCCATAGAGCAGGGAAAGACTGCACCCTAGGACTGAGAGGTCTTTTGGGGAGGCTTGTTTTGTTTTGTCATACTGGGCACTCCCGTTTCCAATTACCTTGTTGTCCACGATAATTACAACAGTTTACAACAGTCTCCTGTTCCTGGAGCCAAAAAATTATTAGATCGGGCCCATGATTTTGCAACTCTAGTCTGTATTCCCAATATTGGCTTATTGTCTTTGCTTCTCCAATCTGAACGTGTGTGAGTGGAAACACAAAGCCTCGGTCTGCTCCCTCCAGTGCAGCCACTCTCCCTTCCTGGTTCCCAGGTTCAAAATGGGAGCTCAGCACATCTTTCGTACAGCCTGAAGCAAGATGGTTGTTCACTCATCTTCCTCGCCCCTTTTCCACAATACCCCATCCTCACAGCTACCCTCCCTCCCAGCATGGACTTGCTCACAGAATGCAATCAGAGAGGTGCCAGGAGCTGCGTAGGACACAGCTGCTCCATGACCAGGAATTCAGGTGAGGAAAAGACTTGAGTGAAAGTGAGCAGAGCCAAATGCCTAGTTAGCAGACACTAGAATATGCAGATCTAAATCTATACATCTAAGCCTTAAGTTTCCCCATCTGTAAAAACAATGTTGAAATACTTCCCTATTTCTCAAGAAAATTACTAGGGTTAATAAATCAATTAATGCTTACATAACACCATATTGTCAGAAAAATCTTTTTCCTAAATCAACATGTTTTCAGTTGATGACAGAAATTGATTTTACAAACAGGTACAACACAGACCATAAATGGCGGCTAATAATCTCAAGATGATACCCTTAAGATTAATCTAATATTGCAAAATCTTTCAGAGTGAGTATTTATTTCCCCTGTTGCATTTCTGTTGAGGCAGTTGGACTCAGCAGCCCCATTTGCTTTCTCAGCATCCGATGCCAGAGTACACAACAGTACGGGTGGAAAGAACGCAGCAAGAGAGAGATGTAATCACCAAAGAAATGGAGCAACAGACTTAAAAAGAGCATGATCCTCACAGCAGGTCAGCTGAAGTGGCAGCTGTGCATTTCTGGGCTAGTACCAAGCGTCCACTACCACCTTACAAGAGCCTTGTGGCTTTAGATTTTATCCCCATTGACTGAAATATATAAATATTTTCTAACAGTACCATTGGTTTTCAGAAAGTACTGGTTCAGTCCCAGCATAGAACAAACTTTCTCCAATACTTCATTTGTCTAATCACCAAGGCTCAAACAAGAGATGTGTGGAGAATCTTTGTGTGTTGCGCTTCACACTTGCATTCAAATCTTCCCTGCTTAATGAGCCGTGAGCTGTTGCTCTGAAACAGAGGACATTAACAGTTCAGAAAAAATAAACCCCTGCAGATTAATCACCTGGCTTCTTCATGGGCCCAATTCCAATCAGCAGACAGTGTGAAAGCAGAGTATGTCCGTATACACTGCCTGACTGATAAGCATATTAGCTGATCGCTACGCCTGGCTTTGACAAGCGTATACATGAGTCTTATTTCGTTGTTTATTTCAAATGAATACCAGAGGTCTCCAAATGTCACTATATTCACAGAAACTAACAACTGTGCAGCCATTACATGATTCTCAGCATTCCTCCTTCTCTGTGCCAGTGAAATAATATCTATCTCATCCTTCTTGATTTTTGAAATGAATGTTTTATTGCTTTCTGAACAGCACTTAACTGCTAGGTATCACTTCTGAGTCTCCCATGCAGTAATCTTTGCAAAGACAAGGATCTCAATTCATCTTGAGAACTACACTTTGCTAGGAACTGGCCACTGACTAATGGTATTCCTGCTCCTTGGTAAATCAGTAGTCGCTTTATTGTTACTTAGCCTGACCACTCCATTTCAGTATAGGAGGGATAGTATGAAAAGGAAACAGGATTAAGTGTTGGCCAAAAGGATGGCAAACCCATCAAAAGCCCTCTGCCAAACCTTGAACATTGCAGTGCTTAATTTTCTGGAAATACAGAGAAAGGAAACAGGCAAACAACCAGTTGTGCTGTCAGCATGATTTCCCCCATCCCACAGCAAAGTAAGCTCAGAAAAGGCAAATGGGATATGGCATTAAACAGTTAAACAGGCCTGAACTGCTCCAATTTAAGTAATGACAATACCCTCCCATCACCATAACCCACCTCTTCACCCCTGCCCGCCCCAGCTCTCCATGGTTCGGAAGACTTTTTGAACAGAGTGATTCTAGCATAACATGAAGGAAATACCAGCTCTATCTTTTGATCATTTCTTATTCATCTCCTTTCTCTTGTTGGGTCAAACCTCAGTCTCACTGAACTCCTGATTTAGCCTGTTAGCAGGCAACAGTGAACCCCCATCCTCATTTCTTTCCTTGACATATCTACTAGCTTGTTTTCTATGTTTCCATTTTTATAGTCCTTAGAGGCTACAGGAGTGTGCTGCTTTGATTGCCTTTACCTTATCCTTCCTATAGGTCACGCAGGTCAGTGGCATACCTGGAATAAACTGGGACTGTTATTTCAACTGTCAGTCATGCTTCAGCTGGAAGGCAGAGTCCCGTTAGCCGGGAGACTGAAGTGCTGCAGAGCAAAGCAGAGGACAGTAGTGTCTTTGATGCCAACTGTATGCTTCAGCTCTCACCTGTTAACAGGTATCCATGGGCACCGCTGTTCCCCTGGCTCTGTTTCCCTTTGATCACGTTGTGTTGCTATTGGAGCATTTCAGTAAACAGGGCCCAGAGCAGGGTGTATGTGCCTCTGTGACCATGCACCACAGGCTAGATCCTCCACAGATTAGAAGTCAAAAACAGTTGTGGTGTTTGCCTGAGCTGAGGATTTGGCCCTATATTCTTAATGTTCCTCTGCCACCAAGCAGGGCCTCATCAGGCAAGATGCTGAGCAGTATTTGATTAAGACCAGTGTGAATGGAATACACACAGCACCACAGATTCCCCAAAAATGGTGCTTTACAACAAACCACCTGGATGCTACAAAAGAGCCACATGTGGAGACCCATAAATGCAATGGCACTTCAAACTGGATGTCTTTGTAGACTTTCAGATTGTGCTGGGTTTTCAAATCCTGCATTTGGGCACGTTAATTCATCCCTTCTTCAAAAAGGCAAAAACACTGCTGAGAGGGATGCAAACATGTTTGCTTTATGATGACGTAGAAAGACTCTGCCTGGAGTCTCCCAAACAAGCCTTCCCTTTCCTTCAGTGGCATGTGAACAGTGCACACTACATACTTTAAACGGGATTCAAGTCACTTTTTTCATTGCTACTAGAGCAGGTACTCCTGAAGATAAAAGCAACTGTCTCAGAAGAGCCGGTATGACATCTGGTACATAGCACCAAAAATAAATCTTTAACTTCCTCTCATACCTGCCAAACCTGCTCCAAGGAAATAAACCTGGGAAACATTACAAATACACACTTCTCTCTGATTTCAAAGGAAGAACTGACCTATTTTTTCTTTGCCCATTTTAAGCATTTCCTATGACAAGATCAGTTTGCTAGAACAATGGGTTATGTTTGGAATAACCACAATCATAAAAGAAAATTGCATGCATATGAAAAAGGCAAGTGGCTCGATGTTTGCATTGGAGGTAATTCACGCTAATACTGCTATTTATAGTGCAGCAGCACCTTAGGGACCCAGTCATGCTCAGCACACCTACTTGGTAAGCACTATAGAAACATGAAATCTGATAGTCTCTCCCCTGTAGCGTACTCATACTTGTGATTTATGGAAACTGCTTGTGTAATGCCATATAATTTGGGAGTGGCCCTTTGTTAAATTATGTTCTCTGGCCATATTTGTGTAGAAAGTATTTTCTGTATCCTTTCAATAGCTGACCTGGCTTACAAGAACACAAGAGATTTGTGTATTGGCGAAGATGACCTACTTAAATCAGGAACAATTAAAGACCCAGTTCCTATTTACAAGCTTGACTAAGGAACCATACACAAAAAAGAAATCAAATTGAAGAAGCCAGGAAATGTTTCTCAGTGCTACAGTTCTGGTCATACGGGAGGGTCAGGGGTGGGGGGGTCAAAAAAGGAAGTGCTTGTGATTCATTATTAGCAATGTAAATAGGACACATTTGGAGGCTGTCACCATCCTGATCGCTCATCTGCTTTTATTAGTCCTCATTCTTTATTCTTATTGTCTTTGGTTTTCCGTGCTTGTCATTAAAGTTAGTTATGTTATAGGCATCTGTTTAGCATATTCTGTATGAAAACGCAAATGGAGATGAAAAACAGTAAAATAAATAAGTATATGCAGCTTCCATGTCACGTATATATTTGACTGTAGCATGTCAAATACAAAAGAATTGTTTATCACTTCGAAAATCTGCTTGTTCATTATGTGCATTACTTTTTTACCAGCAGATGGCAGTTTACCATTATTTTAAATACGTTCTTTTGTTAATATCAGATGTTTTAAAGTTCTAAGGGGTTGGTAAAAAGCCTTGAGCTCATTTCAAAGTTAATTTTTGATTCAATTTCCTTCTGCATCATCCCCTTTACAAAAAGCAATTAGGACTGAGCTATTTGTTTCGGTTTACAGCCCTGCTGTTGACCGAGGCTAAATATTATCTGTACAGTTACCTGACAGCAAGTTCATCCAGCACCAGTGGGTATTACATCCCGCCTCAAACACTCACTGCTGCTACCAGCCCCCTGAAGAACACTTTACACTCCCTAATTCCCAGTCTGTGCCTGGGGAGTTGCACACATTATTAACACTAGTAGCAGCGGTGACTGTACAAAGGGGCCAGTGGTTTATTTAATGCAGTGTTGCTTGGACACTGAATTTCAGGTGACAAAGAGTTAAAACTACCATCCGGGGAATGCTGTGCTGCCTCCTGCACTGCAGCCGAGGAGGACCAAGGGCGAAGGGACTCAGTACCGGGAGATGCAGCCTGCAGGGTGCTTTCAGAAATCCTGCTGCTACCCAAGGTTATCCTTTAACCCAGTCAGAGATGCAACTACGAGACCATCTCCCCTGGCCTAACACAGGGCTGAGAACGTGAGCTTTCCTAGCAAAAAACTCCAGGAGGGAGCACAAGCAAAAAGAAGGGATTGGTCTGTCAGTCGACCGCTGCTTTAACACCTGGGCACAGATTTGCCCTGGGCATCACCTGACACATGCAGCTCTCATCGGCACAGCAGTGCCATCCACATCCTAAAATCAGGCACTGGGGAGAGTCATGCACCGAGAGCCTCAATCTCCACTGCCCCTGTGATGACATTGCTCAGTCTTGTGTGAGCCCATCTTCCCTTCCTGCCCCAACAGCTCCCTCCTTTGTGTCAATACTGGCATTCAGGCAGACCTGATGAGGCAACGCGGTAGCTCGCAGTTGGATTTGTTCCCTCATTCAACTCTGCCACCCACCACAGCACACAAATGCTCCTTTTGGCAGCATCAGCCACAGAGATTTTGCTGGATTAAAGCAATCACGTGACCGCCAGCTTCTTGCAGAAAAAGCACCAAAATGGCAACAAAGAGCAGAACTCCTCTCACCTTACACCACAGGCACGCCAGCTTGGCCTTTCACTATGTGATGGTATTTCAGGCACACATCTGTTTCTGCCAGCTCTCCAGCCACTGAGCACAATGGTGGGTTGAAACACATTGCACAGAGAGTGCGAAGGAGGGAAGGGCTTCCCTCACCTGCCCACAGCCTGGGGACAGACTCGTTTTGTTGTGGGGCTGGGATTTTGTTCATTTGGTTTTTTTGTTTTGCTTACATGGCAAACTGCCCTTTCCCTAGGGCTGCACAGGTCCTTTCAAGTCCTGCAAATTTTGAATTTGTGGTCCTTGTATTCTCACACTGAAGTGGCAAACAAGAGATCCAGAGATCATTTTGCATCTGTTAAAGAACTAAACAAAGCTAAAAGTTCCAAAACAAAGAGTACTGACACACACCAGTCTGTAACCTATCTTGGGAACGCAGTGTTTTCTTTTACAAGCAGTCCCACATAGCCTCTTTTTAATAATCTGCAGAGAGACTGAGAAATTCACCAGGGGTATTAAATTAGAAGCTGAAAACAACAGAGAGAGCAGATGTGTTATACAAATGGGCAAAGAGAGATGAAAAACACAGGAAAGAGAAAGGGAATGTGACAACATTTGGGAAAAACAGGAGAGCGTTACAGTGTGGGGAACAATAGGACATGTGTACATGGTATCAGGCGCAGATTGACCAGGGGAGATCAAAAATGTGCCAAGGTGAACAGTTCAGCAGTAGGGGGCCATAGACTAACACGTCTTTTGTCTCTAATGCTGAAGATTCCTGAAGATGCGTCACGCTGGCTACCCATCGTGGTGAAGTCCTCATGGGAAGAGCTATGCTTATAAAATAACACCGATACAGTTCCAACAAATAGCAAATGGAAGCATTTAAGAATCACATAATGACTTTTTTGCCTTTGATAGTTCCCGAACAATCAGAAGGCCAGAAAATACATGATGATCAACCTCTCTTCCTTGTGTGGGCAACTGCATAAGCAAAGCAGATGTCCAAGTGAACCTGACACCATCCTATCAACTTTTGTTTCCATCTGAGAAGTACTTTAAATAACATTCAAAGTAGGTTTAACATCAGTTATTACTGTTTGATTATTGCATTCCTAAGATAATGGATTTCAAAACTGTACTTCCAGTTGAAGATTAAAGAGCTACTTCTAGGCTTCCTACCTTAACAAAGAAAGATTCAACCTAGTCTCAAAAGTTGAACATTAATATAGAGATTTGCTGTCATTTTAGTAAGTGTTAGCAGCAATCATTTAGCGTTCCCATTACTTTCCCACCCAAACCTCACCTACTCATGTTGAGAAGCAAACCGGATTTCTTATACCCGCACGCCACCTTCATCTTGTAGATACTCAGGGACACCTAACACTGTTGGACCCCAGCTTTTCCACTCTGCTTCACAGAGTGAAAGCAGGTTTGTGCCTCAGGGCAGAAAGAGGGCAGCTTTTCACACCTGTGATGCACAGGTACCCCCCTGACCTTCTGAGCAGCCTGCTCCCCCTCCAGGGAGGTCGCTGCAAACAGGGGAGAAAGCTGCTGGCTCACCGCATGGCCAACGTGCAAATAGCATCTAACCACATTGGAAAGCAACACACATTCCTTCAGAGCGCATGGCAAGAAGTGAATCTTCTAATTGCCAGATCCTGCACATGAGCAAGCAGTGGAAGTCCATTTAGTTTGCCCTGCATTTCTTGTATACACATTGTCACCTTCATATTGCAGGCACAGAGCCCCAGCACTTGCCTATGACTACAGCATACGTCCCCAGAAAACATGGGTGGAAGGAAGAAGGAAGAGATCTCTTGGCAAGGTGCAGAGCTGGGCCCTCTCGACCTCACCTTGCAGAGCCAAGAACAGGTTAGCTCCTGGCCCTGCTGCTGGAGGAAACAGGGAAAATCCCACATCCTGATTAGAATCCAGAACAAAACTATGCCCCATGGATTTTGTCTGAGATACAGCATTGCCTAAATCAGGTCTAATTGCCACACAATACAGGGTGGAGAATCTCTTAATTCCCCCAGAATCTGTCCCGAAGGCTAAGCACTCTTAGCCGCTTCATAATCTTTGCACTTAGTCGTATTAAACCAGTAGCAGGCCTCAGCCTAGGTCTGCCACTCTATGAATGTGCACTGCATTGGGAGGAAGCAAGAGTCGCAATCTAAGCGTAAAAGCCCGGGTGTGCATTTCCTCCCCCCACTTTCCCCTGGCTTTATGCCAAAAGCAGAGCAGCAACCAGGTGACTTACCTGCTGTCAGCTTTCTAAGTTTCCTATAAAGGCACAGAGAAGCCATGATGCCGAAGAACTACATTAGCTCACTTGGCACCAGATTTTCCACCTCCCTCTGTGACTTACCATGCCAAAATCTTTGCCATTTGAGTGATATGGAAAGCAGGAGATGAAGGCTCAAAATCTGCAATTTCTAATTAGAAAATCTAATTTCTAATTAGAAATTAATACTTATGAGCTACGTTCCTCTACTATAATTTGTTCTGCCCCCCAGGTATCACTACCATGTCACTTAGAAGACCAGAAGGGTTGAGGTGAAGTCTCTTAATAGAGAAACATAGGAGAGTACCATGAGGGGAGCCAAAGCAGACTGGAGGCTGACAGTACTTGGTTCTACAGAGATGCCGGGCTGCAAGACAGGGACAGAGGAGCCCACGGACAGGAGAGCTTCAAGACATTAAATACCTGGTGGCTGAAAGCTGGTGCAGCTGCAGCAACCAAGAAGGGTTTGTCTTCATCTGCTGAGCAGGGCTGTGGGCTCCTTCCCGGTGGAGGCGGACGTGGGTGGGTCACGTGCAGCTGTGTCCCTGGAGTCCAGCTTCCTGCAGCATGCTCTGCAGAGGGCAGCAGCTCAGTCAGCGCAGGAACTGAAGCCAGTGAACAAAACCCGCCTGTCTCACAGCATGTCTTACTGTGAGGATGCCCCTCAGCAACAGCTCTGCCTTTGCCTGTTGGTTTCTGGGTAGAATCAAGTCCTAGAAATGAATGTCTCGAACCTGGCACCACAAAATGGAGCCTCCAAATAGCTGGATGCTTAAAAAAGAATTGCCCTACGATGTGTATAACAAAGTTGGGAATTAAACATAAGGCAGAAATTCAGGATTTGACTGTGTGTGTAAAGGAGGCCATGTCCTATCAGAAGCCAACCTGTGATTAAAACTGGGAAAAAAAACGAGGCCTGAGCACCTACAGAATGGCAAATACCCTCAAATGAAACAAAGAGCCGAAACAAAAAGAACCATTAGAGTCAAATCCCCTTTCACCTCCTAAGATTATGTCAACATGTGAAGGCCAAACTTAGGCAGAACTGTTGGTTTTGTGGCAAGTTTCCTCTGACTAAGAACTTGTGTTTTTCGTCCAGCATCTGAGGAGATCTTTGGACAAGCTGCACACTGCTACATACTCTGCAGCTCTATTTGGGTGAGGTGTGGGACAAACGTAAGACTAATTCTTCAGCCAGGACTCGGCAAATAAGATGAATTAAGAATACACTCACTAGGTCAGTGGGTCCTATAAATTGCTGCAAGAGTTACTAACAAAAGAAATTGCAGGATATACTGAGTTTCATTTACAGCTTGTATACTGAAAGCAAGGATCCTTACCCAGGAGTGAATTTTGCTCAATGAAACTCAAAGTTTAAGTAAATGCAAATAGCCTATGCTGAAAATGTGAAATATAAACAAAATATCATTTAATTTAATTTGAGCACCCAAGCAAGTCATTTGCAAGTCTGTTTAATGTTTAGGAAGAAAAAGCCTTAGTTCAGTCCCTACAAATGGTTTTAGTTACTTCTGTGACTTTCCATCTCTTGAGAGTAATCTACTCCTAATAAGGACAATTGCTTAGATTTATTACCCCACTGAGGTCTTGTTAAAGATCTAACAAAAATCCTATTTAAATAAAAAGGACAATAGAATCTTTAAAGTCAGTGTAGAGTTTAATTAAAACCTGAAAGAGAATCCATGTCTTTATGCATAAGAAAAGCAAAAACAGATTTCAAAGCTGTTAAACTACATGTAATTGGCATAAACTATCCATTGAGCCAAAGTAAAAAAAAAAAAAAAAATAGTAGGCTATCATATGGAAATTGGAGTCTATTAATAAATAACAAACCTGACACATGTGCATAGCGCCGTATTTTTGCATGCATTTTTTAATTTGCCTAATTTGCTAGGCACATCTTAGAGCAAACATGAGACATGCTAGCTGTTAAGTTGAACAAATCCAAAAGGGACAAAAAAAGACTGATTGAAATTAATGCATTAACATGCACCAGCATTTAAAAATGTTTCATAACGTTCCCAAAGAGAGCCTGTAAACTGCAGCAGTCTCAGTGCAAAACTGCTCTAATCCGTGTTCCCATGTAGTCATTATTCACACGTGGGAGTATACAGTTCCTACAATCATTTTTCATGCATGAATACTTTAAAACCCAAAATCACTGACATAAATACACAAGGGGGACCTCCCTTTCGAAAGTTAACATCTTACGAACTCTGAAAGGGAATGTGAAGATAGATACCAGTCCACATGCCGACACAGCTCTGCTGGAGGGAAAGGTCTGTGTGCAGCCCCCCTGCAACCACAGGCGCACCCAAGCCTTCCCCAGGCTGAGAGTCATCACTGGCCACTCGGCCTCCAGCTGTAGAGCCAAACCCAGCAAGGTCAGGACAGAGCAGACCAAAGCAAAGTCTTACCACTTCTCCCTTCCCCCCACCGGCATGCAACTGGGGCCGCACACGTAGGGAAGGAAGGTCAGCCCAACAGCTGCTTTGGGCAGGCAGTTTCCTTTTCAGGAGATAATAAATTCTGAGACCAAAAAAAATAATCCCATAACCTATTTCTGCATTAAAGGCACTTTTTCTTCTCTGCTTTTCCACGTGATAAAGGATGATCGGTTGGCTGGAGGCAAGCAGACACACAGATGGGCTCTGCGCAGAGCGGAAACACACATGAAGGCAGCTCTATGCAGCAAGTGCAATGCAGCGGCTGGAAAAGGAGGTGACAAAATGGTGGCCCTCCCCTCCTGGCTGGCTGTTTGCACCCCATCAGTGAGATGACAAAGCAAAAAAGTCACCAGGGAACTCCAGCTCTTGAGGTGGGTCACACGACTCCCTCCTCTCAAAAAATCCTGAGAGGGCGGTATGTTAACCTTCTCTCTGCAGCACATCGGTCCCTTCTTTAATGATTTCATCAATTTAATCAAACACATTTCAAGCCCACAGTAAGTGGCCATCTTGCTACTTAGGCTTCCCCCCTAAATTATCTGTAATTAAAAAATTACAGCTCTTTCTAGTGCTGTAGTATAGTCAGCACCTTTGCTTTTAAATTATATTTTTGTATGAGTGACCCCTGGCACTACATCTGACTTGGGCAGCAATTGCGGAATGTATGAGAAGGGTTAAAAGCCATCTCAAGTCAATAGCCACCTGCCTTAACCAATTCCCAGCTCAGCTCTCACAAGACTTTTGTGACTGTACTGGTGGGATGGCGTCTTTTTCAGTATTTAGGACTATGTAAACCCAGAAAAACCTGCCCAAGGCTAGCTGTGTGCCCAGCCAGCAGGTCCCTCAAAGGCGTGGGAGGCGGCGGTGGCGGCCCAGCGTCCCTGCTGGCAAATCTCTGTGGCACCCCTTCCCGCGGAGAGCTCCACTGTGGTGACTTGAAAGGTCTTTAGATAAACACAGTGAAATACACCATGGTTCGGTTACAACATAAGCTTTGCAATACCTCAAACTCACCTTGCACCCGGTGCTACTAACACCAAGGTGGAGGGCGCGGTAACACGCGAGTGCCATCGGCTAATTTAACCCAAGAGCGGGGCTGAGGCGTACGGCCCACCCCAGGCCGACGACCCGCTGGCAGGCGGCGGGGAAGATGGCTGCCGCCCGGCCCCCGCCCGCCGAGCGCCAGGCCGGGCCCGCCCGTCTCCATGGCGATGGCCGCGGGAAAGGGCGGGGGGCGCTCAAGGAAACGGAGGGCGGCGCCAACGCGGGCCCCGGGGCGGGGGGATATCCCGCCAAGGCGGCGGGTCGCCAAGCCCGAAATGTGCCGCCGGGCCCGGCCCTGCGCAGGGAGGCCGGCGGCGGGGCGCCGTACCCGGGCGCAGGGAGCGGGCTGTCGCCCGGCAGCGCCCCTGAGCAACCCTTCGAGCGCAGGGAGGGGGCGGCGCCGCATCGCCCTCATCAGCGATGGCTCGTTTCGGCGTAGAGTTGTCGGAAGGCAGATGGGCGATTCCTCAATGTGCCTCCGGCCGGCGACCGTGAGCCTAATTAGGAAGGGGAGATGTCCAATGTGAGGCCTGTGTGAAAGCCATATTGGAACACTGGGTGTGCGGTGCATCCTGGGGGTTGTATTCCTCAATGACCTTTTTAAGGAAATACGTTCTGAAATCTCGTCAGAGTCTGTGTGGAGGCTCAGATGTTTACAGATGTTAGCCGGTACTTGAAATTATATTACCAATTCCACTTGGTGGCAAAGAGCTCATTTCCCATTCCATCCACACAGCAACTGGAAATGTAAATTTAATGCTGCTCTTTCTTCAGCTCGTTTCACCAGAGATACACAAACCCAGCACAGTTTCAAGGCAAGGTGGAAGGCTGCGAAGCTGGGGTGAAACCTGTGAGCATCCCAAGCACTTTCAACCTCCTCTAACGCTAACAAGCAGAACTACATCTAGGTGAGTTATTACTAAGCTACAAATAAAAAATACAATTGAAAATACATTAGTAGCTGCCAATGGCAATTCCAAGCATGATTTAAGATCTCTGTTTTATTAGTGTTATGTAATTCACTTGTCATACACATGAAATAAAGGCTATTTTCCAATTTAAGGATGAGTGAAATATAACCGTGACAGGTAACATTTTCATCTGCTTTGCTCTTTGCACACATGCACTTTTTTCCTAGCAATAGCAGCATTGACAAGAGATAGGAGACAAGCTTTTCAAAAGGCGGGGGTCGGGTGGGGAACAGAGATTACTCACACCTTTGTTTTAACTAATTTCACCCAACAGCCCCACCTTTGTTTAACTAATTTCACCCAGCAGCCCCACAGAACAACGGACTGGCACAACAGCTGGGTGGCACAGGGCAGGAGCGGAGCTCAGCAGCATCACCAAGCTTTTCTGCCAGAACATGCTTAACACAGAACTACACTCTTTGCGAGTACTTTCATCACAGGTTAGGTTCCTGTGTCTTCACAAGCACATCCCAGTCATACTAACTTCCAAAAACGTCTGGTCAGTTAGCACAACCTTGTCTAGCAGCAGAAAACATGGCATCTGCATACAGTTTGTCGTAGGAGAGACAGGGCAAAATACAGGCAGTGAAGGTGAGGAATGTCCTCAATTTAACGTGCCTACATTGCTCCAGAAGCCTCAGTGCTTCATGTAAGCAACAGACAGTTCCTAAAGCTTTGCCTCTCAAGGAGGCAATACTTTGTCCAGTATTTTTGACTCCTGGTTTGTTTTTTAGTTACAAGATGAGTTGAATTCAAAGTGTTAGGCCAGATGCCGCACTCCTACATTAAAAGTTACAGGAGGCACTTTTTCATAAAAACGCATCCATGAGAGGCTTCCTTAGTAATCTTACCCTGCTGAGGAAGGTGGGTTGTTGTCCTTGTCCTGGGGAGAACTGCTCTGAGGAGGCTGATGCTGGACGCAGGCTGCTCTGTGTGCCTTCCCTCATCCAGAGCCCTGGGACCCTCCTTGCAGGCCTGTATCATGGCGTTTCCATGTCTGACACCAGCTCCACCTACAGCTGCAGTCACAGGTTTTTCAGTAAACACTCACGCAGCCACAGCACCTGGCACTGTATCAGCCCAGCACTTCCAGAACATACAAAGGGTATGGAGGAATACAGATGAAGTACTTCCTTCTGTGCATCATCCCACCCCGGGAAAGGAGACAATTTCTCACAGGGCTTCCAGTAAGCAAATAGTGTGGCCTACAATTAGCTGGGGCCACAAATATAAATGTTTCGATAATTACCTCAATGGATAGGTAAATGTTTCAGTGCTAACACCTGAAACCTTGAAATTGGATGACATATTTTAAAATCACCCTCAGAGTGACAAAACAACCCAAAGGAGAATATATAGCTCCTTTGGAAAGCACTAATGCAGATTAAATCCAATCAATAGCAGAAATCAGTGTTACTCATAAACTCTTCTGCTCCTCAGAAATGCTCTTCCAGAAGAAAAGCACTTTAAGAACATGACAGACACTTTGCTTTCGCGCACACTCCAGCAGATCTCAGTAGAGCTCACACATACCTGAGTAAGCAGGAGTTCACCTGAGTGAACAGGCCTGTCCCACATCTGTTAAAACTTACCCACTTGCAGGACTAGCACCCAATTATCTCTGTAAAGCTAAAACCAACAAAACCAAACCAGAGAAAGGCAAGGTTTAAGAGGGACCCTGAATTAGCAATTGTCTTCAGGTAGAAGCTTCTCCTTGTGATAAGCACACCCACAGAATCCAGATTTCTACAAGTAGGTGTTATTAGAATGGCAGGACAGAATTATTCTTTAAATGACGATAAGTCTGATCTGTTGGAAAGCTAGATTAAACACAAAAGCTTGAAAATTAATCTCCCCATTGTGTCACTGCAAGGTAAATCTTTCTTTCCAGACTTACTTCCAATCTGAAAATTCCCAAATGGTTCACAGAGCACCGCAGACACCCATCAGCCCATTCTAGGGAACTCGCCTTTCTCCCATCACTTCTAAAGCTTGGCTCTGACCCACAAGCAAAATCCCACCTCCTCCATGATGCTGCCTACAAGATCTTTGCTCGCTGCACTTCCCTTCTCTACCCTACTTGGGAGTGGCAGATGTGTCCTCCCCTAAGCACTACTCAGTTCCTCTCAGAGGAGGTGACATCTGCTTCTTCCCTCAGTAACCCAGAATGCAGGAGGCAAACAGGCGCCATCCTTGCAGCCCTCCTCTTCACGCTCTGCCCAAGCCCCAGCAACAGAGTGTAACAGGCTGTCCTTCCGCAGTGAACTAAATGTTCATCACAGACACGCGCAGGGAAAATACAGGACAGTGGTTTGCATGAGGAACAACTGAAGAGGGACTTGGGTTTTTCTTCGAGACAATCTTTTTTGTTTATGCAGCCTGTAGACAAGTCAAGTTTTCTCAAGCATAGTTATTTTTTTAAAAGCAGGAGGTATTTTCTTTGCTCAAAATTCAAAGGGACACTCAACTGCACTAAATACAAACAGGCTTTTAGCATTTTATTAGGCAAGCTTCTACTGTCACTATGGCTAGTTCTGACACCTTTCCCCTGTTACTTCCTAGCGCTGCATTTCATACTCATGTACATGCAGATATACCCATCTACTAAAAGAAAATGCAACAAAGCGTACACCCAACTTTGGATCTGCTTAAACTGACAGTGAAGCCACATGGTACACTAGGAACTACCTGTAAGTATTCTCAAGAATATACAATTAAATAAAACAACAAAACTAGAAAAAAAAAAATCAGAGCAGGTCCTATAAGAGTGTTCAGACAGGAACTTAAAAGTAATACCTCATTTCTTTTGAGGTTAATGTTTGTTTTGCATTACATTTAGATACTGAAGAATGCTGGCAGGAAAAATGCTTATGTTGTTATTCTTCTGGTGTTTCTCTAGGCACCATAAGACAGTCATTCTCCAGCAAAACTTCTGCAGAGGTAGGCTCTGGTGATAGAATGCATTTAAAAGTGATGGCCAGATGGTGGCACAGTAAATGCCCTTCTTCTGAAGGGCTGTACGTGTCTATTAGAAATAGTCCTTGTTCCATATGCGTATCACAGAGGATTAGACACATACACTGCTCATACAGAACAACCACCTCCCAAAACACGTCAGCTGAGTATTTACTACCAAATCCAGAAGGAGTTTGTGAGTCTAACATTGTCCCCATTAATGAGAAAAATGTCACTATACAAAAGCTTTTTTTTTTCCCCCTTCTTAGCAAATCATTCAAACAGCTGATAACTAGCTTTTATAGATTGGAGAGTCAGATAGAATTCTGAATCTATTATTTTACTAAAACCCCAGGGGTCAACTTATCACCTGAAAACCATTTTACACGGACAATTTGACTTTCATGTGGAGTGTCAGAACATACCCTAGATGGAAATCTAAAATAAATTATATGGAATACTGCCTTGTTTATGCTGAAATTTATCGGTCCCACACTACAATAATTTTGAGTATTGTATCCCTTAAGCTACAGCGCCGAGATATTAACTGCTTGAACTGAAAGAGCAGTTCTGATTGGCTGCTATAAAATCTATGGACTAATTTCTATTGAACCACACGCTTATCTTCCAGAACACACTGCCCATTTTATTACTATCATCCTCAGTATGCACTGTCACTTTGGTAAAATCTGTTCCAGAAGCTAACAATGTGTCTAAGCTGCTGCTAATATGGTTGGCTGAGACAATCACACCCGAGAGAGAGGGAGGGAGAGGGATCCACTTGTACCTCTTTTCTTCCTAATACAGGTTATTTTCCTCACTAAGCCAGCCTCCAGCCTCTGAAATGCATCTCTGTGATCTATCACAAGATAAGCAGATCTATTTCAGGGCCCACACTTTCTTAATCACTTCTACTGCCATACTTCTAAAATAAAATTATTTGATAATGTGTTGATGCTTTGGTGAATGCTCCTTTTACATCTATTAGTACAATTTTTAGAAACCACCCAACTGACCTCAGAGCCTAAAATCTTTATAACTGAGGAGATACTGAAAACGTTAATTATCCAGCTGCTAGGTGACTATTCTTTGAGTAGAAATTCCCAGCTAGGAAGAGAAACCTCCTCTAGGCATAACACGTAAGACACAAGAATGTAGCTCTGGGATAAAAATAGTTTATTTCCTCCACCTAGTAACCTAACAAGTCTGGACTACAACAGCTAAAATATTACACCACAAACAGAAAAAAAAAAAATCAGAATCCTAATAAACTCTACTGTGTCATTTTTATTCAGATAAATTAATAGCCTTTACAAACTGAAAGAAATTGCTAAAAAGGAAGTTCTGACCTGCACATCCAAGCTTATATATGGCACTACTTCCACTTTTTCTTTACTAAACAGTATCAAGGCTCTCCAAGAGGCATTCAGACTAATGACGATTTACTGTGGCGAATCAGTCTCTCCGAGTGGACAGCCTATGGCTTCTGGCAATGGCATTCAGCTTAGTAAGGCCTTTGCCAAGCAGGGATTTGAAAACCAAGGTTTGGGCAGGTCTCTTCCAAACCCTTTACTGCCTGGCTGTCCAACGTCTGTCTTTTATGTCAGGATATACCTAAGAAGCAGCAGGAGGCTGTCAGTAAATGAACACTCCATTGCAAAGTCACAGCCTTTCAGGGAGGTAAGTGGCTAGCCGTTGAGTGGAACTCTGTGTTCGCTTTCTCTCGTGTGTTTCCTCAAGGATCTGGGGGAGCTCTGCCAGCTTGCCTGAGAGTCGGAGGGGTCTGCTCTTGCAGAGCTTGGCTTTGCTGGTGCCTAAGCTCTGTATGAGTATTGGTGCCGAAGCCATGCTGAATAGTGTAACGTCAGAATTCAGCAATTAGATGACTACTATGTTGAAGACAGTTCATTATTAAAATCACCTAGACTTATACTTCTACTGAAATAAATGTATTTTAAAGAATTTGTGCAGTGAGCTGGAACAACTGGGATAAAATGGCATATATAGCTTTAGCTTTCAAACGCTTGTTTTTTTGTTTTGGCCAAGCATCTCAGTTGGTCAGTGATGGCCACTGTTAGGAAGAAATTTTACAAGCATGAACTTATCTTTAATAGAAAAGATAACCCGAGGAAAGTATGTGGGACAGCAAAAGTAATACCCCTGTGTCTGCTTTAATCATACTCTACCATTTATTAAAGTGACTAGAGCAAGTTAGTAGGAATTCTTCTGTCTTACACAAACAATAGGAATTCCCTTGCATCACAAATTCACGGTACTGAAGATAAGGAAAAGCACCAAGTTTGGAGTTGTCCACTTGTATTGATAAATATTCTGAGCACTTTTAAGTGCTTAAACTGTTGACATAAATGTTTTGGAATATATTTCTACAAATGATATCTTAATTAGCTCAAAAGAAGAAATTCATAATTTCGTAGTAGGCACAACTGACAGCCTGAATCTAGCTGGAAGTGTGATCAGGTATCACCATGCAGCAGCTTAAAAAAAGTTACACAAGCTGACCTTAATATGTGTGACTATCAGGTTTCCACTGTAGAAATATACATTTTTCAATATCCTTTTCTGAGCAGAAATCATGTCATTTATATGCAAATCAGACTATATTCTGCAGCTGTTTCTTCTGTGCTGAAGCCATGGGAATTATTTGCACTTAATAAAGCCTCATAAATAGGTTTTGCCTCTAAATGGGTGGGGGAGCAGCAAATATATCATAGCCATTTACAGTTACAAGCATCTTTTTATTTTGAAAGTTATATGCATCCTTTAATAGGAAGTTTCACAGTTACAAAAGAAACATTGTTTCATTTCTATAAACAAAATACCCTTACAGCCTTCAAAACAAAGTATTTTGCATTTTTCCCTGTGCTCAGCTACCTAAAATGTAGAAATTGCCACGTAGCAGCAATGAAAAGGACAGTCTATATCATCATTACCTGCTAGCTCCACGTAGTATATGTTAAATATCAGAAGAAATTCCTTGCTATTGTATCTAGGCATTTTTATTATATTAGAAAGAACATACACCTTCTTTATACAAAGTATGTCCACCCAGTACAATCTACTGGATTTCTGCAAAACGCATAAAATTTTCAGTCGCCACCAATCAGATGTTTCCCACAATTCCTAGCACATGGAAACTCAGGAACACTCAAAGGACATCCCACAATACCAGAATGAAAGTGTAGTGTCTCAGTGTGGTAGGCAGCATACTAAAGCTAATTGGGAAACAGCTCCCCCTAAATGGTATAAACTGTCTGGATTGGGACCTCTTGTTATGAAGAGGACACAGTGCGGGACTGCAGGTTAACAGTAGCACAGCTTTTCCAATCACTTCACAACCACAGGGAAGAGCAACAGCGACCAGCACAGCCTAAAGATAGGAGACACAAGGGCCCTAAGGGCCTCTAACGCTGAGGAGGATGCGGTCCTTCCCCCAGCCCACTCCATCTGAAATAACCATCAAGAGCACATGGAAACCAAGAGTTACAACACTGTGAGAAAAGCGAGGGCTTGGACGTATACAATTTTATCTCATACAGGCTTAAAGAACAAATAAAGAAACATGGTTCAGCAAGGACAGCCCTTATCTCAGCTGAACAGTGGCAGCCAGTAAACCACTGCCCTTTTTCTATCCATTTTTTTTTCTGTCAAGCTGAACTTCATCACTGCAAACTATCAGCACACCGTCTGTGCCTCAGTTTATTCTCATGTAAGCCTTCAATAAATTCAATGTGCTGTTAGTCCTCTGTAGGAAGTGAATTTTAGCCTGACTAGTACCTTGTTTTCCATTTCCTTGTTAAGCAAAGGAGCTAGGAAAAAAAAAAAAAAAGCCAAAACCAAAGACAGGCATTCATATATCTCATTTCATGGATATAATTTAAAGATTTTGTCAGTAAAACAACTGACATGATACTGCTCTCTCACTACATAAAAAGCAGAAGAGGTGACAAACAGGTAACGCAAGATACCCTTTCTTTTAGAAGGGATACCACTGATTCTGTCATAATGATGCCTTAGAGAGGTATCATTTGTACTCTACAAAATGACTGCTTTTAACTATTTTTCAGGTGCATATTGGTTCCATACAGTGACTTCTGTTCACTCTTTATCATTATGCTGACTGCCTTTAAAAGCACCAATTTTTATACCTCACATAATTATTCTGTGAAGGTATATCTAAGTAAAAATACACCCAAATAACAAGTCTGCCTTATTTTAGCAATTCCTGTAATATTTAGCCTATTAAAGTCTTCAAATACATGAATAAAGTCTACATAACTAAAATGATCATGATACATGCTGCATACAATTAAAATGATGTCACAATACATTTACAGTATTCTATATGCTATAAACATACCTTATACAAAAACATGTCTGCAACATGTTTAAACACTATACTTATTTTTCTGCTAACAATTTTTGAAGATCATGGTTTTTGAGTGCGTATTGCATTTTCTTTAGGCACAGATATGGTTGACCTCAGTTTATATTTTGAAAATAATATATGTGATAGGACAAGGAAGCATGTAAGGAAGTTGAAGTTAAATTAAAAGCAGGTATGAGCATGTATTTTATTACAGAGAACCAGAAAAGTAAGATAGTAAAATATGACTTCTTGTCACATTGAATTTTCTTTCACTACTCCATTACAGGAAACAGTATTTTTATAATGTAAATTTTATAGAATCATCCCCAGACTAAAATCCATGGCATTCTGCTGTATCCCCGAAGAATTACTTATACAATCCCACTGATTCAAACTCAAGCCGCTCATTTAATGTTACAACTCTATGAAGAATTAAAAACAAGGATCCTTTCAGACTTTAACAATATTTTTTATGTATTTTAGTCTGCATTTTATCTATTGGTAGTAGCTTAGTCGAATTGTCTGACGTTATCCTGTTGAATTTAATGAGCCTGTTTTTCCATCTGGACAGCACCTGAGAGGAAGCTGCATGCAGCAACATTAGTGGAACACAGCCATCTTTTGCTGTGTAGAAATAAGACTATTCAACTTAGAAAAGTTGGATCCTTATGTGGATAAAAGAACCCAGGCATCTCATATGCACAAGAAAGGCAATATTCAGATAGCCCGGCTGTGAATTTACAGCATACCAGCTTCTCCATGCTAACTGTATGTGGTCACTTTCATCATAGGTAATTTGGCGAGTTCCACCAGAGAGCAATTCAGCCCACTTACAATCTGAATCACCTTCTGACAGTGTCTGCCTCTTCCTAGTGACTACACAGGGAGCCCAGGTAAACTAGGTTTATCACTTAAGGTTATTCAGTTAAATGATTAAAAATTGGACAGCTCTTCATAGCTATTTCTATACTTACCTTCTGGGACATGACCTGGGATTTTGGTACCCTGGTCATTCATATAAAGCATCTCAGGAGAAACACCACTGTTCCTGCCTGGGAGCCATCCGATTTCCATGGAAATCAGAAGATGGTGATGGGCAGGAGGTAAACTCAGGATTCTTAAATCTTACTATGACATGGAACTGGGACATGACTAGGATGTACATGACTAAGACTGCTGGGCTAAACACAGTAGTAGTATAGTAATTCCGAGTTACCTCAGTTTGGAAATTTAATTAAAAAAAATACATTCAGATTTGACTAATTTTTTCTAATTCTGCAGCCAATTTGCTCTTTCTGCCTGTATTTGTTTTGAAGTATACTCACTGTGTATCTGAAATTAATTATTGCCATAGAGGCCTACTATAGTTATCACTTTTGATCTTTCAATTATTATGATTTGAAAAATGGAACAGTAACAAATGCTACCACATGCAACGTCATTGTTTCTCCTGAGATAAAGAACAATTCAGCATATAAGTACTTCCAAATTGGTTTTCTGAAAGTGATTTATACTTTAAAGAGTCATAGAGCTAATATGAATAATGAAGCAAAACAACAATGCCAAATAAAGCACTTATGTCTAGAAAAATGTTTTTGCACCAGAGGTTAAATATTACTGTAAAGACACTGCAATATTGGAAGATTTATGTTCTGAAACCTGTGAAACGCTGTCAGCAGCAATAGCACAATTTTGTAATTTTCCAAGGATGATATAGGATGCTGATCTCTTGTGAAAAACAGAGACAGGAAACGATCTTATAAACCTCCTGCAAAGTACTCTGAATAGTTTTGAAAGTACCAAAATGCATTTGTTACCATGAGTTCTGACTATGGATCAAATTGGAAATTAAAGCCTTTTAAAAAATCAAAAGGAAAACATTTGAATACAGGATCAGAAAATTAATCAGCCTTAAATCTTGAAGAAACCCAGTAACAACTACTGAACTCCTGCACTGGGGAAAACTAAGAGGAAAATAAAACACCTGCCTGCAAGGATAATTTTCTCTGAAGTAGTAGTCTAAATATAAACCTACTCCTAATAACTAACTAAAAACAAGTGGTTACATTTAGCCTATACAAAAAAATGAAGCAAAAATGACAATAACGTCAATTACTTTCTAGACATTATATAAACTACCAAAATATTTCACAGAAAAATGGAAATACATCCTCAGTGTAGAAATGGGACCAAAAAACATCTCAAAAAGATACTTCCTTAGTACAAAGAAATAAATAGCAACTTACTTCATGCATTTTTATGAAGACCTAAGCACAATCAACTTTCACCACAGTTGCTACGTCACAGTTCAGAACCTTTAGAAGCAGCTTCATGCAGACTAGCAGGAAAAAGTGCAGCACCTGCCATCAGAAGCATGCCTCATTTGCAGGCGAAGCCTGAGCAACCAGCAGATGAATGATGTTTTGTGAAGTTGCAAGTTGTATAATCACAAGGTTATATAAATTACATAAATGATATAACCACAAGATTATATTAATTTTTTCCTTCCTCTCTATTTTTCCACGTTTGAAGCTCAGCTTTGTGTTGCTGTTAAAAAGCCTTTGTCAAATTTGAAGAAACTGAGGAACAGCTCAATTAGCTGTTGCAAGCTAAAACCCCAGGGAAAGGCAGGATACAAAGGCAATTAAAGAATGCTATGTAAATATGAACCATAAATTGGAAAAAAAACACTGTGTATTTCAAGCAGCAGAGAGAGAGTCAGGTGCTTAAACAAACATTGGCATCAAGTATCACCTTAGATGCCCTAGAGGGCCTGGAGCATCTCCATGTGGGAGACCTGTGCTCTTCTGGCATGGTAGATAGAGCCAAGGGAAGATTCTCTGGGGCACCTAAAATCACATCTGGCACTCTGCATTTTTAAATCTCGCCCTGACAAGGAACTGGGAGGTGACTAGAATATACAGGACTGGGATTGCTGGCCTAAACACAGCAGTAGTATAGTAATTCTGTGTTACCTTAGTTTGGAAGTTTAATTTAAAAAAAAAATTGAGACAAAAAGATGTGACATACTACTAACTTCCAGATGGAATGAAATATTTGAGGTACAGCAAAATGAGTTATAAGCTTGGGCCTGCTGGAATTTGCACAGTCAAAAACAGAGTGGTGAGTGCTGAGGCTGCTTGTGCTAGGCCATTCTTTCATGTGGAGAAAGAGTTACACCAGAAAGTAAGTCGGAACTGTAAGGAAACACTGGAGTCAAGTAAAATGTTATTAACTGAGAAAAATATAACAAGGTAGTGCAGCAAAGCATGGTTGCACCACGAACAATGTTGCAAGAACAGACAGCTAAGATTCCATGTGCGATTTTAACATTTTAATTCCACAGATTTTCAATAATTAACAGTGAAAATTAACATTCTCTTGGATTTTAGGCTATATCATGCATTTTTGCAACTACTGAACTTGCAAGATGTACTGTTCAAACAATAGAGCTAGAAGAAGATATCCAAATCCAACGCTTGGTTGCCTAAATCTGTTCTGGGACACATGAATGTCTATTTTATGACCTTGGGTGTCAATGTGAACAGCCTAACGCAACTTTAGGATATTGTTTATAGACATTTTACAACTGGTTTGTTGAGAGTCTGGAAATACGTTTGCTTGAAGGAAGCTGCACTTTTTTAATAACGAGTTGACAGCACTGTCAAAAGGAATATAGTCTAGAATAATTTACCATTCTATTACTTTTACTTGTTAATCTAATTATTTTACAGAATCAGTGCTATGAAAAATTCAGCATTAGAAAAACTGAAAGACAAAACCAAAAAACATTAAGAAGTTTCTGAGGAAAGAGTCTTTCATTCATTTAAAGAGTACTTGTAAGCAGGACATGTAATACCCAGCTTACTTTCCCCTAGGTGATTTTTTTACTTTGCCTATAAAAGCACTCTCAGTTTCAGAACTATTCTCCTTTTAACACATTCCAATATTTTTCTTTGCAATCCTGAAAACAGCAAGGTCAAGAAACAAATACTTAAGCACTTTCCAAAATAAGATAATATACCTAGCATTCTGTCAATTAGACATCAATTTTGTTATTATCTACTCTATGCAGCAATCCAGTTATTGGTAAACAGGTATATAACAGAAATCAAATGCTCATAACTGTATTTGAAGGCTTCACTCTGTAAAAATGACTGTAAATTTTTTCTCCCAGCACTTACAATGTGTTTTGTTTATATGTTTTACAAAATGCCATCAAATATTCCAAGAAAGGTCTTGACATCATCGATTTCATCATCAAGAAGATATCTAATGAAGATTAAGCAAACAAAAAAATTAAATTAGGTATAGTACAGCAAAACCTATGGAATCAGGAACACTATACAAAGTACAGTCAAGAGATACCAAGATAAGCAAAGTAATTTTCAAGTCTTTTCCTTTTTAAGAAAAGTTAATTGCTACTATTATTGTGAAAACTCACCTTTTTAAAATGAACGTTATAAAGTAACACATCACCTAAGGTCTATGTTCCATGAAGAACTAAGCACTTGCACACCAAGGAAACAGAAAAACACACACAACTTTTTATTACCTGGAATTCACTTCTTCCTGTTCTTTTGTGAAAATAAAAAAATCCTCTTTCCTGGTGAATTTAGAAGAGTCTGAGATTGTTTTTGAGATCGAGGAACACTGTATGTTTTTCAGGTCTTGTGAAGGATTTGAATGCTTTTTTTCTTGAAAACTGAACTGCAATGTGAATGTTGAAAAGTGTATATGGTTAAAATAACTAACCAAAAGAGAAGCTGCCAGATTGTTGTAGTATGTAGTACAGATATTTATATTGATATTATGGTATTTGACAAGGACCAAGCACATGATAAATATAATTATACACTTGGATGACTTGCAGAATCACAATCAAATTGAGTAAATAGTTTTGAAGTCATGCTATATAAAGTAAATTCAAGTCCTAGTTCTTTGTATCATGAATATCACTCTGAACACAGGATGCATGCATGTTTGGACAACACAGAAAGGTTCAGAAATTCAGTATGTCCAAACTGATCCGTAAGTCAAATATGGTAAATGTATTTACACATGAAATACTCTAATTATAGGAAATTCTGTTATCAAAATATTTTTACTCACCATATTTATATTTCCACTCTGTACAGATAAATTCACTTTTGATGTGCTATTAACCACAGAAACAACTGAGTTCTGAATACTGGTCTCATCCTGTAATGTGCATGAACTGAAAATATCAAGTTGAGTAATTTAAGTATTTTTACAGAAGTGCAAAATGATTTACTTTTCAGTTCAGGATTTTCTATTTATTTCTCTCCGCACAAACAAAAAAAATATTTAAATCATTCAACAATTCATACCTTTTAGAAGTTGAAATTTCACTCACTTTTATGAGTGAGCAACCTTCTATACATTTAATTATACAGATACATGTGAAATACAGATAATATTTTTTATTGAATAAAATAGTAATAAATTACATAATGCTTACTCTTCTGAAATGTCATTTGTGGCTTTGCTTCTTGTATAGTGGCAAAGTGGTTCACACTCATCTGGAATTTGAAGGCGGATATATCCATGTTCCAGAATGAAAAGAATGAAAGTTTTAAAAACTCAGTCACAAACCAGCCAAAACCCCTTCTAAATATTTCACTTAGTATGATAAGTAATAGTTTGAAACTGACTCAAATATCTTAACACTTGGAATATTTCTTCTGTGGGTTTTGGGCTACTGTAAAGATAAGCAGAGATAAGAAGTCAGATAAAGTAACAAATACGCAGTTGCAGGCCATCCAAAAATTTTTTAGTTATGACTTTTTCAACTCTCCTTTCCATATTAGATTTGTCTCAATATAGGTGACATTCAAGGTAGAGTAATAAACCTGGCGGTCAAGTCAATTAACCAAAAAATTTCAGGTAGTTCTATTCATTGTATACTGTAATAAAGTATTCCAAAATAATAGCCTGTAAAATAATTCGTACATAGGAAACAAGAATTTTGTTAAAATAACCTTACCTAATTCTCTGTTGGCAAAGTTGCTAGCAAGTACTAATTTCTCATCATCAATATCATCCCAAACATCATCTCTCAGTTCAAAGTCTGCATCCAAAGCATCTGAAAAAGAAGATCTGCTTTTATCTGTATCAGTCAAGTTATGCATTAAAGGTTCTTGAACAATTCTTTTTTATGCCGTTGTATCTTGGTTCTTCTCACACACAAACACTGAAAGCTGTCATACATTTGTAATGGACAAGTACAACAAAAACTGTTCTATGTTTTATGACCAGTTGTTCAATCTATTGCACAGACACATAGACTTTAAATAAATTATAGATCTAGGTTACTACAATTTCACAGTATATTCTTGATTACCTACTTTTTTTTTTTTTTGTATGGAATGGAAAGATACCATAAGCCCTACAAAAATCATATGAACTGATGCATTACAGTTCTAATGAGAACTGGTTTTGGTGCACTTTTTTAAATATAGCCAGCCTAATCAATATGGCCAAAGTTACCTTTTCTGCTAGTATTCAATGGAGATGGTTTTTAGTCAGCAATATCTATTACGTCCCCTTGATCCTGTATGATTTGCCTGAAGATGTTCTTGAGCATAGACTATAGCTATACTGGAATATCCATCTGTCTACCCATGACTTTATTCTTTTAACACAATTGTATCATACACTAACTGCCACCTCTCAGCAGCTGACGATATGGCTATGCAACAGTCTTCCATCTTAAGACTAGATAACAACTACAGCAAGTAAATTAGTATGGCAGGAAAATACGAAGCATTAAAGGCATAGGATTACAATCCCATCATCAAAATATTAAGTAAAAATGAAACTATGCACTATAGCTGCCAACACTTAAGGCAGTATGAACTAAAAACATTTCAATTCATTTCAGCACAGTGTTTCTTTTATGTTTGAGTATGATCTAAACATTGTAGCTGCTACTTATTAGCCAAATTAATCAAAACCTGATTCACATCAATCTACTGTCACACTAAATACAATGGCAAAAGGCATGCAGCGAGGAGAACATCGTAGTTATATACTGATAATGAAGACTGATCATTTAACACCAAATGTTAAAACATTTGCGGCTTTTCCAGTGTAAGAGAAACAGAGAGAGGAATTTTTTTTCCAGCTACAGATGTTTTACTAGTTATGAATTCAGTTACGGAATGGTCACATTTTGTCAACTACCAAACAAAAGCTCATGTTTCACTAACATCTTCCAACAGAAAGGGAAAAGAAGAAAAACTATAGATAAAGGGGTAAAATACCTCTTGTATTACAAGTGGCTTCAGTGGTAATACATTATAGTCATACCTTTCAGGAAGTATTTATAGATTTGGACCCTCATATATTTGATGTAGTAATTACTGTTTTATTGAAAGGTACATTTAGATGCTTAGATATATATTAGAAATTCTTACCAACACCAGAAAGCAAGCCAATTAAGGGCCCTATACATTCAGTGTTCTATAATGCTATACTGGTTGCTGTAGTGATTTCGGCAACTTTGCATTTACAAGTATATTCAAATCAAAACAGTGAAAATAATGATTTCAAACATTAGCAGTAACTTACGACTCTTTCCATACTGCCAGGATTGCAGTTGTTTCTGAGATACTCCTAAGTCATTATCTACCTGGTCCACTGAAGGTGATGAAGATGACTGTTTATTGCCAGACCTTAAAAAAACCCAAAAGTGACATGTCAGTAAAACAGCTGCAGAAAGTGGCAAAATCGTTTTATTCAGAAAACAGTTTTCAGTTATTACAACTTAACGCACTACCTAAAATAAGACAGATTTCTTTTTTGTTACTTATATTAATCAGTACCTTGGCAATGCTGGCAACAAGGACTTAGGTGTAAAAACGAATTGTTTTAGATCCACATTTTGAGCTTGATATAACATCTGCATCTAAAGAAAGCAGATTATTGTAACTGGTAAGATATAAACACATTGAAACCCATTGTTTTTTAACAATCTTAATGACATCATTAATAGTGTATCAAGTTAGCATAATTTTTAAAGACCATATATAAAATCTTTCTACTGTCTGCTTATCTAACATAATCAGTTAAAAAGGTTTGAACTGCATGCTTCTAGTGGAGTTATCCAAGTACCCTGGGAAAGACAGACTAGTTATCACTAACTCTCATCTCTATTAGCTATAGGCTAAATCATTCTCTATTGCAAACAAACAAGCAAACAAAACTGTGAGGAGGAAATAAAACACTCCAATATCTCAAATGCCATTCCTGCTGCAGAAAGAACTAGTTTAGTACTACATTCAAAGGAATAAAGTGCAAATCATGAAATCTTTCAGAGATTAAAAACTAACATGCTTGGTTTTCTTATAAACAAGTGGATCTACCTGTCAATGCAAAAAGATCTTTTAGTAGCATTACCCTGATAAGTATCACTCTTTTTTTTCCACCTAGATCATATTTTGCCAAAACCAAGTCACAATACAATACCTCCCAACGATGCCTCTGTACCTCACCCACCACAATCTATCAAACACCATGAAAGTAAAAACAGAGTACATGCACAGCAGTGGATCACTGGAAGCATTTCAAACAGCAGCAGAACCTCTCAAAGAATCCTGGCCCTTTGGTACCTTTGTACTTCTTTGCTTTTTGCATTCCGCACAGAAAAGACAAACTTAAATGTTCATATTTAGTTATAAAATTATCTCTGTAAACAATAAATACAAATACATAATAGATTAAAATAAATCTATTCAGTGGCTGACTGTATTCAACTGAACCTTTAACCGTTTTACTGGGGGTACAGATGAAACTGAGTTCCTGCTTCTTAAATCAGCTAGGTACAAAGAAAACTTTGAATCTCCATTCATCTCACACTTTGGAGGTACTCCAATTTTACCTGAGAAAAGGAATTAAAATAATCTTCAGATTAGTTTGGAAGGGATAAATCCTAATTTTTTCCAGATCAATGGAAACTTTGCCACTAAGCTTAGCATCTTCTATTAAAAGATCCTAAAAGATTTAACACACTAATTAAAAGATTTAACACACCAATATTTATACAATAGTGTAACAAGCTTGACACTGCTTTCAAATCACATGCTAGATGTTCTGAAAAATACTATTAATCATTGTAGTGCTTATAAAAGTGTTATTGACAAAGCTTTTTATTTCTGCTTTTATGACTGCATCATAGCAGCATCTCAGGCCTGACTCACTCACATTGCTTCTGTTAATTTAGCTATTGGTATAAATGAAGGTATTCTAAATTATAATTGTCTTAAAGTAACAGAAATAGTAGATTTAATGAAACTCACAGCAGTCATGTCCACATACATCTTTATTTTTACAGCGATGGCTGCATTCTCTGTTTCCATATTTCTTGTAGGTAATCTCTTGATTAGATCTGCCTGCTAGATAAATATAATACAGAAATGCTAATTTTTTTATTTCATATGTATTGTTGAGAGAGTACTTAATGCAGTAAAAGATGGGGTAGAAGTAATGTGAGTCACTAGAATTTTTGTTGCCTTCAACAAAGCTTTGGGCTGCTCAAAACAATGTAATTGGAAAGAAATTCATCAATGCTACTGAAAAACAGAGGCACTACCACATTCCCAAATTCAAGCAGTGATATTAGATACCAAACACCCATGATTTTTCTTACTTTGAAATTCATCAAAGAATTGCACTGTAGTACTTGAGAAGCAGTAGCAGCAGCATTGTATTTTTATTATACTTGAGAAAGAAACATTATGGATAAATAAAGATCTAGCTCTCTTCTGAAAGCAAAATTCAATTTTCTGTTGACTTTGGTATTAGACAGACGTTGTGATCTGACCGGTTACCTGTATCTACTTTTGCTGCTGGTAGACTTTGTGGTGAGCCATTATACGCATCAAGTGAAGACTCAGCTTTCAGTTTTTGATTTGTAACCACTTTACTTCCCACTGTTTTCCGTGTTAAGTAAAAGGCTGTATATGCTTGCTGTATATCAAGGCCAACTTTGAAAAAAAGACAAAAATATTTAAAATTGCTATAAACTGTTTCTAAACTAGTGGTTACCTTCAGTTTTCTAAGGCGTTTAAGAAGTATAGATGTTATTAAAAGATCATGGAAATTTGTTACGATAATGTACCATTAAAAAGCATACGATTATATGAATGGATTCACTATGACAGATTAAAAAACCCAAACGTTTTCAGAATTAAAGACATGGTTACTAGATGAGAAACAAAATTAGTCCCTTTCACAGAATTTTTCTGTATTGTTTTAAAACTACGTTTATCTATGGCTTTGCACTACTTATGTAATTTTAACTTTAAAATTGTACCACAGTCTGTTACAGGAGTATCAGCAGCTCTGTATTGGCAAAGGTGTAAAATGAGTATGTTGATAGTACTTTTGAAGTTGAATGCTAATAATGGTTCTAGTTCTAATTAAACCAAGATTCATATGAGACTCTGAGAGACACCATTTGTAAAAAAAGTATTTTTGTCTTTTATTAGGCAAACATTGCTGGAAAACCGGACAGGCTTTTAAAAAATGAGAGATTTCCTTCAAGTCTGAAACAGCAGCAGACCTTAAAATAAGCAGAGACTAGGAAGACCAGCTTTTAGTCTAACTTCACTGTTACCAATTTCAGAGAAATTAACTGTGGTGTTGAGTTTTACTGAACTCAGTACAATGTGTAGATAGCCAAGTAGTAATAAAAGCACATTTTTTTTTTCTTCATCTCTGTTTGGTTAGAAAACCATCCTTTTTCCTGAGCCACAGGAATACAGATTATTCCAGGCTTGATTATTGCAATAGTCTCAATATTCAATGTTTATCCTGGAAGCACCAAACATACTTCAGTTAATCTAGCACACAGCAATCTTCTTTACAGGTGGGGCATGATGTCAGAATTTAATACAGCCAGTCTATTTTAAAATTGTATTTCAAAGTTCTATGTTTCAAGGTCATGACTGTCTCTCCTCATCTGCTGCTATAGTTCCAGTTCTATGGAAATTGACACTGAAGGGACCAATGTTTAAATCTACACACGTTAAAGGCACAAAATTTTCCACCGTAGAAATTTCTTGCTACTGAAGTGGAGATGAATCCATATCTAATACTTTTTTTATCACAATGCAAAACCTAACCATTCAAAAAGGCAGCTCTTCCCAGCATAAATAACCTATCAAACTGATATGTTATCCCTACTGAAAGTTAATTCAACTTGAAGGGGAAGGGCAAAAGACAATCCTCATCTGTAGCAACAGAGCAAAATACTATCTCTTAATAACAGTTTTGATATCCCACTTCATTAATATGCTAGTAAATGAAACAAACAGATATGTAATCAGGACTCAACCCAGTAAAAAACATGTTAATAGAATTTTGTTTCCAGATCAGTTAATTTTATTTTATTTTTGGCTTGATATAAAGTGTTCTAATAATCTATTCAAAATTCTTATGCAGTTGTTTTTATATTAAAAGCATACCAATCAACCTACCATAATCAGAACTGATTAGATTTATACTAATGTCTTCTGATTTATGAGCTCTTTTCACTTCAATTTTCTTCATCCAATTTCCAGTTTTCAGCAGCACAGAATCCCTGAAATGTATCAGTAAAGTTTTGTTACACATGGACAATGAAAACAAGACTGTATACTGTGGCATCTGTAACCCAGTGAAAGAGCCTTTACTTGGTTTTAGTTCTTGGATTTTGATTGATAAATGGCCTAAGAATAACCTTCCAATAATATATGATTTATGGCCATAAGAGAGCCAGGATCCTGCAGATCTGTTTCAGTTCTGCAAAAGTGCCAAACTTCGGCCAGAACTCACATGAAGGTCACACAGTTGGAAAAGATTTTATTTCTCTTTTCCCATTTGCTCCAAGCATATCTTAGCCAACTGGAGAATTTAACTCCATCTCTGAGTGAAAAACAATTTTGACAATATGATATAATTAAAGAAATAAAGCTAGTAAGAGTAAGTAACAACTTGAGAATGTATCTTTTTAATAGGCATTTTAATTGTTTTATATTTATGTGGAAATTATTAAGATTTCCATAATGACAGCAGTGTTGTACAGATATTTACACATACACTCTGTACTGACAAGCACACTGGCATGTTCTTGGGGTTTTGGAATCTTGTGCAGCATTTAAAGTGACAACAGTGGCTAGAAAATGCTGTAGGATAAAGAATAATTTTGTACCATCTGGCATCCGTAGAAAGTATTGCAAAAAATGCAAGTCACAGAAAGGATTAAAAGCCAACACCCTTAAAAGATGCGAGGCAGAAAAACCTGATCATACATACGTAATTTTCTGATTAAAAACGACTTGGTTGTCAGCATCTCCTATGACCAATGTAACATAGTGAAAGTCTGTTGCTGTTCTCTTTGTCTGTAGCTGCTCATAGTTTGTTAATTTGATGGTTACCAAGATTTCAGCCAATGTATCACTGTATTTTGGAAACTAGGAATAAATTATATAGAAGACATAACTGCTAAAATATGCAAAGTAAAATATATGCCCTTCCATAAATTTTTAACTGTTGATACAAGCACAAAAGCTCAATTCAAGCAATTTCAATTTCTGGTACAATTTTTACTTGTTGTTCTGAGTCACTATCATACAGTACTAACTTGCCCATAGCTGAATATCCTAAATTTAATTAAGTATTGAGAATAAAAGAGTCTACATTAAGCCCCTGAAAAATCCTCCTCTGTTCAAGGCAAGAAGAAAGATGCAAGAAGAAAACTAGGTATATTTTACCATCCCAACATTTATAATTGTTAAATTGTTTATAATTGTTAAATCTTTCTTCTGAGAACAACTTTAAAGATACTCATCTGGTATTATGTCAAATGAAAAACTAAAATATAACCAATTGTTGTAACAATAGTATTTCACACATTTATTGATTTTTTAACTTCAAAGGTGTCTTCATTTGTATCAACTTTATATGACACTTTAAGGCTTTTTTTCAAATTTTGCATTTCAGAAAGGTAGAGTGGCTATGTGACCTGTTTAAAGACAAAATGCATATCAGAACCTCAAAGCTCTTGATTGCACATGGAATTGCACCTTTCCTTTGAAAAGGCACCAGCTAGGTTAATGTAATAATTTACTCTTTCTCTATATTCCTAAGTGTGACATAGAAAATCAATATGAGTTAATGCTTCTTCCCTAAGTTTTATATGGATGTTTTTCTGTCTCTAGGGTTTGTTTATATTCAAGATAGAAGAGCCCTCTCAGACTAGAACGTGGAATATACTGGTTTGCATCTGTAACACAAAATGCTATTAATGAGGCAGGTGGGGGGGTGGCAATGTATTATAGGGAATGTCTATTTCAAGGCTCTCCTTTGATGTTTAAGAGTTTGATTATACATGCTAAGGTGGAAGGAGGCCACAATATTGTGTAATCTTCTATCAGCAAAGGCTCAAAATTTCTTTAAGTCAGTATTTGCTCTTTCATTTGATAGTATCAGCATAAAAACCTAAAATAAATAGAAGAGCATTTACCTGTTCAATGTCAAGTTCATATTTTGGAAGGTGCAAAACAGATTCTTTTATCTGGTTTCCAAAAGGAGGATGTCTGTTTAAAATCTGCAAAGATTCAGTTTAATTTCTGATACATTCAGCCGATCAGAGATGCCAACAGAAACGTAAATCCAAGGAATCAAAGTCATCAGAATAATCATGCTATCAACAAAAGCCCTTAGCACTCCTGGTTCTCTACTGTCAGTGATCCCCAGAATAACAACATAACCCAAAGAAAATTCCAATACTTTTTCATCTTACTACCACTTCTGTTCAGGTAACAGCCAATGAACTAGCTGATGGCCTCAAAACCTGACTACTCAGGTTTTATATGAGATGATTCTTCTATGTTGCCCGAGCTTTAGTCAAAACAAAACAAATAACAGGAAAACTCCAAAAGGGGGCAGAAAAGAGAAATCAAATTCCTAAAGCCAAACCAGAAAAACCCCAGTAAGATTGATTTCCTTTAGAAATCCGTTCTATCTTCCAGAATAGTGGAAAAAGAGTTTCCGCAAGAAAAGAAGCCAAGAGCCAAAGAACTTGTCCTGGGGTAAAATCTAAGTTCCCTAAAATAAGAAGTGCTTTATAGATGACTTGGAAGAATTTTATTCTATAACTACCTTTAACTAAAACTAGCAGTAACAGAAATTCAGGATTCTCATCATTAACCTACATGAAGAGAAACTGTAAATAGATATTCCTTTTTATATTTTTTTCTAACACTCCTAAAAGTGCTCTGTTTCAAACCATGTTAATGAAGAAATTCTACATATTTAAGCAACTGCTTTCCAAAACCAGCCAAATCAGCTAAATTATCCACATTAAATTTGCTAGAACAAAACATCATACACATTTTCAAGGAACAAGAACAGTAGCTACATTTTTTTTTTAAATTCAATAGTATAAATGAATAAACCACTTAAAACAGCCAATTTTGCTGACAATCGTATAGCAGATATATATTAACCATACCACTTTTACTGGTAACAGTATTAATACTCAGTATTTTCCTTATCATATTTATCTGCATACAACATAATACATTACCAATTCAAGTTCCCTTGCATTTGTGTCTTCTATTTTTTTAAACGATGTCAGCCCAGCATTTACCATAGCATTTGACAGTGACACACCTGTGAAAAATTTAAGTTTTATACTGTTAAATGACAATCACTAGTCTAAAATTATTCTCAACAACTGCATTATAGCAGGTAAAACCAAAGCAGAAATAATTTTATGGTATGTTTGTCCCAGCTTGCCCAGCAAATTTCTTTTCAGTTCATAAATATTTTAGTATTATTTAATTTCACTTATCCATTAATAAAAAAAAATGCAATACAAATCTAACATGAAAACATTCAATATTTCAGTACTGACAATTTTTAGTTACATTTTTAAGAGTAAAACAGATTTTAGATCACTTTCTACAAGAGTCAAGAAATGCGTTTTGTATATATATGATGAAAAAAAAGCATGTCACACAGCATTCTTTGTCTCAGATTTCCCCCCCCCCCCATCCAAGGAATTATTTATTTATGTTAAAGTCATAAGGATCTCAATGTTTTTGAGCAAGCTAATAATGAAATGAAATTCACTCAAAAAAAATGTAATAAATATTTTGCACCACAATCTTTACAGATTTAGGAAAACGTTTTCCTGTGGCTTTATCTGCCAGAAAAGCAGACTGGCAGGGAATTCCACATACAATCTTATTCCTCTCCATGATTCCAGTTCTTTCAAACTTTCAGTGAGATTTAGAGTCATCACAGCATATGAAAAGGCATTTCCCTTACCTGGAACTACAGCCTACTACAATAACTGCAATAATTTTAGATAAAAAATAGTACCAAATATTTAGAATGAGTATGTGGCTTCTTCATATGCAGTTCTGTAGAATGAGTAGAAGAAATCTGAAAATTAATTGGGAAACCTCTCAAGAGACTCATAGGTTGCTTCTTGGAAGATGTTACAGCAATCTTATAAGAAAAGACTCACTTCAACTCAAAAATTTAATGAAACAGAAGACCTTTCATCCTTTTACATATATTTGAACATTTTATGTATATTTTGGATCTAACTTAGGGAAAGCATCTTCTATCATCTCCCCTCTCCTTTGCAGAAGCTCTGCAAACAGCCTGAAGACTCTCACTTATTACTTCTGCAGCTGCTTCAGTCAGAGCAGTTGCCTTGTTTCTTTATAAGTGAAGCTGAAGACTAGTTCTTTTGTCATAATTCCTAAAATGGCAAAAGGGTTTCCACCAGTGAAGAAAATACGAGAGATAAGTAAGACTTTTTCTCTTTTTCTTTATTTCTGAGCAAGAAAAAAATGGTGGCGGAAATCAAACTGAACAACCAGTAAAGGTGATAAAATCCTGGATGGCAACTGATCATTATCCTGCCTGTCAGAACAAGCGCACGGAAATCAAGCATCTCATACAGCACCAAGATGGAGCATCGTTATTGGACAAAAGTAACAAATTGAGATAGTTGTAGAAATGCAGTAAGAATTCAACTGAGTCCTCAATCTCAGTAAGGCCAAATGTCAGTTAAACAACAGTCACTCTTATAAAGAAAATACTGATTACTAAGGCTTTTTTAAGATTCAAAAAATAACATTCTGAGATAGGAGTTTAAAAATTAGGGAGTTCTGAATGTGACATAGTATCAGTAAATTTCTGTGAGCTCAAACAATTCACAAAGACACAGAATAGGCTTAGCTGTCATAGCATGACAGAGGTGAAGAATCAGACATCTTAATATAGGCATCAATTCAGTATTTGATTCAGGAAAAGAGTGTGAACTGTCAGCAGACAGTTCAAAAGAAGCCTGTGAGCGGAACAAATGGAACTTTGAAAGTAAGCAATTCTTTGTAACATATGCTGCAAGAGCAACAACAGCATAGACTTTTTTTTTTTTTTAAAAAAAAAAAAAGGAAAACAGGACAGAGATGCGTATGTATAGCACTTCTATTATTAAAAACCTAAAACTGACTTTATTCTATTGAATATAGTGTATGGGAAAGCATTTGTCTACACTGCAAGTGCCACGTGTATTCCACTTATCCTAATCCCTAGAAATGCTGAACATGAGGCAGACTCCTCAGATGACCGTGTGCACATCGTCACAGATCCAGAAGTAGTGGAAAGGGTTCCCACCATAACACACTGTGCTGCACGCAAGCTAACCAGCCCTGTCCCTTCCTTTGATTCCACATGAATGAAGCAATACAGCTTCTGCACCCAAGCTGGCAAGGCCGTAAGGCACTGCACCACAGGGATCTGCTGTCTCAGCAGTTCTCTAATTTGCAGATCTCTGTACTATACTGTTCTGTACAGCATAGATGTACCTTTAAAGAAGAAATACAGAGAACGCTACAGTGAATTCTGAAAGCATGAAGGTATGGTAAGACCAGACATCAAACCAGGAAACTATACTACTACCTCAAACAAGTATAATGACATTTTTGTAATACAGAGGACTCCAAAATATCTGAACTCCTTTTCAAATACTTATGACAAGTCTGTACTTCCAGCCAGTTCATCCAGCAATAGGACAAAGTGATAGGAAAAAGATTATTAGAAACTTGTGATCCTCATGTGCGTAAGAACCTCATGCACGGTAAATTTATTTCTATTTCATGATTCCTGTCCACGTCAATGCAAATTAAAGGGCTTTCGTGCATGTAAGTAGTAGGACCTACAGTGACAGCTGTTTGGAAAGGAAGGCACAGCCTAGTCAGAGATATGCAATCACACTTTTTTGGAATACGCCCAAGATACCGAGATGAACATTAAGAAAAAAGAACAACTCTGAAATACTTTGAAAGCCTGCAGAAAATTACTAATGTGATTACTGTTACTTTTATCATGACAGACTATTCTGACAACTGTGGTACTCAATTGTGGCAAATGAATAATTAGGAGACATTTAATTATGTAAGCAGACACCCCAGAAATCAGCAGGCTAATTATGAGTTTTGATTCTGTATCAGATTACACCTTTGTAATTTCAGACTAATACCTACCAATTTTTTCCAATTGTTTAGACACATGAAGTGAATTTTCCCAAAGCTTGCACCTGAAACACTTTGCTAAAATCAAGGAGTTTAATAAAGCAGAAAAGTTGTTCTTACATGATGCCAAAAAGTCAGATAACCCTGTAAAAATAAGATTGAGTGGTATTAATCAAATAAAATGTAGCTTATTATTGTATGTACCAAAAAAGCATTAAATTTTACCATACATCTAGTAACTCTTAAGCCATTTCTAAATATTCTGCCAGTATCTTGTGTCAAAGTAAAGTCTTGAATAGGAATGCATCCGAGCTGAGCCTGAATAAGACTGGAAAAAAGATATCTTTTGGTATATAAGCCATATTGTAAGCAAAATGTAACAACATAAAAATTTCTACTGGAAAACAAAAGAAAATTCCTTATAGAAACAATGAAATGCAAGATCTGATCCTCTATAAAATGATACAAATTTAATCAGGGACTTCAACAGCCATAAAATGACAATTTTTCAATAAGAAGTAAAACCACAATATAATATTTACCAGTTTATTTTCATTTCTCTTGTTTTTATCTTCCCCTCCATTGGAAACCTATGCATAAAAATATACATATTTTCTGCTATTTTTATTGCTAAAAAAATACTTTCTTTTTCCAATGTATTTATTTTTTATACCTGATAGTTATTTTTTCCTTGTCTTTATTCAAAGTGTTCAGTATTTTCTTTTCATTTGTTCTTAACTTGACATCCAGAAATTCTGCACAGTTGGAGATCATTTTAATCTGCAACAGCAACAATTTAACTTTTTAATTGTTTTTCCTTTGCCATTTTTTCTACCACTTCTTCCAGCTTTTTTTTTTCCAAAGAACACTTTTTAAAAAATTTGATTGTCTCAACACTATGACCATGAAAAAACGGTCAATCAGTTCTTTCTAATGAAGACCAACTTTCATCTTCCTATAAAGGCTATTATATAACAAAAGGGGAAGATTTTTCTTTCAGTTTTTACATCACTATTCCACTTGAAATTAGCAAAAAATCAACCCCACTGCTAACACTTTATGACATACAAAGCAGATATAAATAGTTTGATGATAATACATATCTGTTACATATTTCACTTTGCTTTCTTCATACTTTGATAACAAAAGTAGTCATAGGAGAACAGGCATTCAATTTTTTTCACGGCCAATCTGTTCTACCATAGTACTTGCTTGAAAACAAAGCACCTTTTATGACTTAACGGTAGCAATAACAACCTGTTATCTGACAGAGGAAAACTACTTAAAACAGAAATAACATTCCTTTAAAAGTAAAATCTGCTCTGCGTGCAGCTGGTTTTTGCAATAAAAAGTAACTACTAAACAACAAAACAATACAGTGTTTAATACATAAACAGAGCAGCTTCAAGAACTTTGTATCTTCATTAGCAAGGTTAATGAGGGGAGAAAGAGCTGGAAATCGAAAGATCTGAGTACAAAGCCTCAAAAATACTCCATATGTATTTATTTAGATGCATTCTCTAAAACTTTATATAAACAAACCCTGAGCTCTCTAAAAGAAATAAAAACTTATCTTTGATGCTGTTTAAAACCAATTGTATGTAAATTGTCTTTAAAAAGTTAAATTACCAATTCATTTATAGTCTCTGTTCCCTTAATTGTGAAAAATTGTTTCACTGTATCAAATGCAATATAATACCACGCCATTAATCTTCCAGTCTCTGTAAAAGAAGAATATACCTTAAAAAAATATGCCAAGTATTTTTTAGGGTATTTTTTTAAGTCACAAAGTTGAATTAATTTTCTTTTTACAGGGCTCTACAAAATTTACCACAGTATGTTATTGCCCCCAGCTGTCTGACGAATATTACTGACCCCATCACAGAGTGGCAGAAAGAAACACACGCCCGTTACAGTCTTCTCTGATGGAGATGAATTTACACGAACATACTAGACTGTGAAATGTGGTTGCTGAGAAGTCAGCCACCTCTAGCAGAGGATTGTAGAGAAGAGCAGGTATTGATAAAACCTGTTCTTCATTGCACTGTGACACATCCAATTATTCTGTGATAATATTCTACCATTTTCTCCTAATCTGCAACAAAATTTCCAACAACAAGAGAAGATCCATTCATGGATCAATATTAAGAGAATGAACTTCCATGATTTGTTAAAGAAATTTGCTCATATATTCAAGGCAAACAATCTCTCAGATTCTCCTCTCTACTACATTTGTGTACTCCTATTAACAGGTCACAAAAATAGTTGTGACCATTTGTAGTTCACTACTGTCTCAACATCACTTCTGAAAATGAGTTTAAAGAATTGTTACCTGTTGGTTTGAAATTATTTGCTTCATCCATCCTGATCAAATCAAAAGATGATAAATCATTTAAGTTCTTCAAACACAGCTCTGTTGACAATTTGAAAATACATGTATTTTTAGTACATGCAGAAAAACTTACCTATGTACAAACCTGAAACATCATCATCAAATTGCAATGAATGTATACCAAAGCAATTCCACTGAACTCAAGTAAAGATTTTAGAATACGATCCTGCTTCTACTGAAGTGGGTGGCTAACTTCTGCCTGGGGAAAGCTCACCCAAAGGTATTTGAAACAGGACAACCCAACTCTTTCTCAGTAAAGCAAAAATAGCAAAGTAAAAGAAACTAGATGCACAGAATGTAGGCTGCCATATTCAATTCTGAATGACAGACCAGAGCGCGCACAGTATTTATACAAAAGGTTTCTGCTACAGTATTAACACTTAAATGGTTGATATTTCAAATATCCACAGGTATTTATGGATCCTTCATCAGAAATTTTCATACTGTATCAGGTGAATTTGTATTTACTTCATTAAACCTATTTAGTTGGCTATCTGTATGAGGATGACCAAAGTGTGTTGTTTTTCTCTCTTTCAAAACCAAGGTAATTAAAAGGCAAAAATTACATTAATACAGTGTTCAGAATTTAAAAGTAAGTTGGGAAAGCACTCAAAGTGATAGTTCCCATCAACCAGAAATCATTCACACTGCACATGAAATGTATGAAAATACAAACAGCTATATACGTTACTACAAAATATTTCATGTGTGCAGGGAAAAGGAGCTAGTTTCTGTAAGAACTTTACAAGGAGGTTGTTTTTAAGATCAGAGCACTTCAAGGAAATACAATCCACACCTAAAAAGCATTTGTAAGTGAAGCATTCTACCCTAGCGCTATCTGTAGAGGTGATTTCAAATCACGCCTTCTCCCATAAAGGCTTATTTAGGTAGTAACATGCTTCATTCCCTCCATTCCTTTCAACTTACATTCCAAAAATAGAAATGTCCTGATCTAAAAGACAGCAAAAGTAGAGAGCCATTGAAAAAGCATATGAACTAGGTAGCTTTTCTTACTGAGAAATACTAATTTTTTTTTTCCTATCTGCAAGTCACAGTCAGTGTCTCTCATATTTGGAGACTTCAAGCAGTAGTGTATATACTAAATATATTCCTGGAGATGTCCTTGAAACCCTGACAAAAAAACCTGCCTCAGCGTAGTTCTACAAAGCCCAACATCAATCGCAAATTTTTCTACACAACTGGGTAGAATTTAGTAAATGTGTAAGTGGAGTCCAAGTATTGGCTCTACAAATTTCAGGACATGTAACAGGCTGTGTTTTCACGTACTAGGCCCCCGTCCAGATATTTAAGTTCCAAATGGTCTAGTATACAAATATCCAGAATTATGATGGACATGAGGACTTTCACTGAAAAGAGAAAACTGCATTTGCAGATTTGCAGAACTCCATTTACAAAATTAGCAAGGAAGTCTTTTATTAATATATTTATTTCAGATTTACTAGGAAACTTACAAAAAATAAATAAATATTGTATGTGACTTCCATATTTAAAGATGAGAGGCACTGATTCCCAAACTATTTAGTCAGCTGGTTTTTTTCTGATGGAACAGTAAATAACTAAAAAGCAGTATTTTAAAACAATTCAATAATTGGATTTTATTCAAGTCTAGCAAAAAAGCCTCTTAAAAAGTAGTCTTCCAGTAATTTTTTCAGTATTACAGGAAAAACATGGAGCTGGTTTTTTGGGTTTTTTGTATCTGTAAAGCTGGATGCCCCTTTCTCACATTACTGCTCACTTGAAGAGCAAGTGCCATTTCTTAATTATGTATTTGCATTCTCTTAGTTTTTTGCTATTATGCATTTGCTATTCATATGAAAATTTTAAAACTAAACTTGGAATTAAAATAGCAAAATAATTCTTAAGAGGATCTACTGAATCCATACATCTGAGATATGACTGATATTGTATGGAACGCTTAACGTACAGAAATCTTCAAGAGACTGCAAGTCTTCCCTTGATGCCCCTAAGCAAAATGAGTAATTCAATCCATAAGTGCCAAATTTCAGGTAACAAGCAAATAATACACTAGAATGTACATCTCCAACGCAAAATGTCATGGCCAGAGAGTAGAATTCTCAGACCATACCAGTCTAGATGTCTGAATAGCAAGTCTATGCAATATGAATACTGTGACTTACCTGTACAAAACCAAGGATTTTAAGATTTGCTCCTATCCTCCAATTCACTGAGTCCATCACTGGACAAGATCCGCCACATTCCCGAGTTCTTTAAAATTCCTTTTTCACATTATTTATGCATTTTCGAATGACCAATGCAAAAATACCCATCATAAAAAAAAAATGTGTTCTCTCTCTCTCTCCACCTGCTCTTTATTATTGCTGCCTAACATGCTATAATCATGTGCTTTTAAACTGTTTTTGAAGAAGGTGAACATTACATCCCTTGTTTTCAAGGCTAAATTTATGATGAAGGGAAGATGACAATTCTGAAAAGGGCTTTTTTGAAAGTACAGTAACAGAAATTAATGAAAGCAAATGAGATCAATCAAAGGAGAAATAGGAAGAATGACAAGCAATCAAAATTGAAGTGCTCTGCTTCATATTTCTGAGTATGTATATGGAGATGAGGTAGATAAAGGCATTTAATTTTTTTTCCTCTATACAAGGAAAACTTTTCCACCAGTCAAAATGTACTGATAGTATTTAAAAAATATTAATAATTAAATAAAATCAATAGTACAACATAGTAAATTACATTTGTTCTGTGAATGGATCTATTGAAATTAATGGAGATATATAATAAATATGGATGAACCTGCCCTAAGACGTAACATTTTACTGAAAAAAGCCACTTACCTTGTAATTTTGCTTCAATTCCAACTTTATCCAATCCAGATGAAAAACCTTCATGAAAAGATAAAAGGCTTTTTAACCTAATCCAATTATATACTTCCTCTTCAATATCATTACCTATCAAAACCAATTTGCTTATTTTTGGGGGCCAGACAAATACCCCAAAGTGAAAAATTTGTAAATATTTATTATATTGGGAACAAGTCAAAAGCCTTACATAGTTTAAGTGTCTAAGTATCAATACATGGCTATTAGACCAGATGTGCAAAGGTAAAAGCTGCAGATATTCCCCTATGTAAAATATCAGAGTCCTAAAAGTTGCAGAAATGCCCGTGAGCAACTTCACATGTAGAGTTTTCCTATTTTAGAATACAAGAAGCCACCTAAACTGTAATAACCATTCAAGTACTAGATATACTATGTTCCAGTCACATCTATAAATGTCTAAAAAATATTGTCTCTAGCAAGTGCCCAGTGACTTCCTAATCATGTGTACAGCAAGTAGCCAGGAAAAAACGGTATCCGTCAGGGCTGGGGACCGAGAGGCTGTTCCAGACAAGACAAATTGAAGATACCACCATTAAGATTACTGAAATTTTTTTTTAGAAAAGCTATGAAATATTAGACAATTTTTTTTCTTAGCAGCAGATTACCCATTCAGTGCTGACAAGTACATTATGGCTTGATACTGCATTAGCACATGGTCCAGTGTATTAAGATCAAAAGAAACAGATCATTATGAAGCTATAAAAGCCTTCTTCATAGTTTTAAATGTTATAGCATGCTGAAACTCCTATTACGTATATTAAAGCAACTGAAACTGTTGTTCCTAAAAATGTTACAGGCCATATTACACATCTTGTTTTCAACCCCTTATGAAATAATAGTCCAGAAGAAAAAGAAAGGAACAAATAATACAGATCACATCCTAATGTCATAATTTACAACAATTTAAAAAAACCCAACAAACCATAATGAGTTGGATTTTTTAAGGCTCTAATGTACAAGAATGTTGATCGTATCCATTCCAAAGCTACAGTGACATCTGTGACAGTATGTAGCACTATTTCTGCATTTAAGTGCTCAACAAGATGCCTGTGCAAGCTACCAAAAAAACAAAAAGAAAAAGGTAAGTACATTTACCAATTAGTAGTACAAAAAAAAGCTAAAAAAAACCCCAAACCCCTCCCCCAAACCACATCATTTTTTTTTTTATTGTCAACTGTTCACTTTAATCATTGAAATCAATAGAAAACAGCAAAGAATATGTAAATAATCAACAATGTACTTTGTTTATTATGGCTTAATGTCCAGCAAGCAAAAACAAAAAACCCTGAAGTTTCACAATTACTTAGAAAACAAAGCTACATACATATAAAAGTTACAGCACAGTGTTGATATTGGAAAAATTAAACCTTAACAAAATTACATGAACAAAGTTTCCTGTTTTACCCTTTAATATCTTAACTTTCTTACGTATTTCTCTTGATATTCTGTTCACATCAAGTGAATTCTGTAGCCTGGTATTTTGCAGTCTCTATCAACTAAAAATTCAGAGACATTCTGGGTTCAATTCTTGCTTTTTGTCTCTGCAATATGTACTATTTCAGTTTCTTCAGTTTTCTGGTAGGTATCTACAACTATTTTTTCTTGTTAAGATGTTCTAAAGATGCTTTTAGCTGATAAAACAGAGGCTGTTAACTTCTGAACAATTTGATTTGATATTCCTTAAAATTTTCTTGAATTTCTTCTAAATAGACCAAAATAACGCCCCAAAACCCACCTGAAAAAAACACATTCTGTAGAAACTATGAAACATTGCTAACATCTATATAGTCTTATTAAAAATACTTAGTTACCTGCTCTCTATTATATCAGCACCATTTAACATCTGTATATACTTCTCCCTTGTACTCCAGCGAGTCATAATAACTGCTGTAGCTGTAGTGTCAAACTGAAAAATAAAACCATGAACAAAAACTGTTCTCTACCTCTTAGCAAAAAAAATTCCAGTTGAATACGCATCACATATGTGCTGAAACAATTAAAACTTTTTTCTTAAAATCCTTGTTGAAATGGCTGTTAAATGCCAAGGCCTCTCTAACTCATTTGGGTAGCAAACAGGACTTGGGATTCCAGCCATTGCTGGCAGGCAGGTCAGCATATCAGCCTAAATGTGCTAATGTACATCTAAGAGACATGTCAGAAACAACACAAACATGAACTGTTATTGACCTCTTTACAAGGTCCACAGCTAAGGGAAGGATTCCTAACCACAACCACAGAAAAGAATTTACTGACACGAATTCTCATTAGTAATCCCCAAACGTTAGAAAGTCTTGAATGAACAGTCAAGCCTTTTACAGCAATTATTTATAATCTTTATCATCTACTCTCAATTCACCTCACTTAGATTATTTTGTTTTGTAATGGCAAAAGTACTGTTAGACTGACTTCTTGGTTTTTGTACAAGAGGTTTCCTGACTTTTGCATTTTTTAGATCAGATTAGTGTATGTAATACTGAAAGTCAGATTGTGTTAAATATTTCAGGTCTTGACTCAGTAAATTAAAGTGGCTTAGGATTCTGAGTCACAACTTTAAAAATCTTACTGAATTACAATCTCTAGCAAAAAAAACCCCAGTTAGTTAAGGAAGTTAGGAATATCGGAATTTCCATACTAGTTTAGATCTTAGATCCAGATAAAATACTGTCATGTACACAACATACCACAGTGGCTAATATAAGCAGCCTTTGCAGACAGATGTGGGGTAAGCTATCTCCCGTATTAGGCTTTATCTGTATTTCTAAAAATTAAAAGACTTAGAAGTGTAAGATTTAACATAAATGATTCTGAGACTTTGAAGAGGTATAATTAAAGTAATAATTTTTAAATTCCCCTCCCCCCTTTGCTTTTTACAACCAAGACAGTGTCTAAACCCTTTCTAAAACAGCATTCTTGGCATCAGCAACCTCTTGTGGAAGCAAAATGAATTCTAGCGTTTTGAAGTCAGTATTTTGACCCTCCCCCTCTACTCCACTTCTAACTTGATGTTTTCTTGTTCTGATGTTATGAGAACAAAAGCACATTGCTCTCTATACTATTCAACGTTCCAGAATTTTTATCATGCAATTTATAAGTTGTGTGCCAGCCTCCTACTTTTTCTCTGTCATGTAAACCAAATGTAATATTTAGATCTTTTCCACAGCAAGGTGAAGCAGTACTTTTTAGAGGACAATACAAAAGCAAACATATTTCTTTCTCAATTAAGAAGCTACCCATAAGTAATTTAACTATTAATAACAACCCTTTAAAAAACAAATGCTGCCGTAAAATTGTTGGCATTGTAGTTTCTTTGCCAAGAATAGTTTCTACTGATCTGCCTATAGATAGCACCAATACAATACAGCATTAACTTACTTGAGGCCTTCCTGCTCTCCCAATCATTTGCAGAATATCAGTTTCACTGTACTCTTGGAACACTCCTCCAACATAGTGCATTGTGGATTTTATAACCACCAGATGTGCAGGTAGATTGACTCCCATAGCTAAGGTGCTAGTAGTAACTACATCAGATTAAAGGATATTGATTGCAAGATGAACACCACTGAAACGTCTGGCAGGCTTAAACAAGTAGCAAATAAGTGACTAACTCTTGATTCCCAAGAGCTCTTATTTTCTAGTGAAGTCAGTGGGCCTTCTGCACCACAAAAAATTAGACATAGTTTAGAGACATGTATTTGCCTAACAATTTCTGTGTATTTCATCATCAGCATTCATTTATTATCAAGTATTCTTTAACAAATTACATCACAGATATTTTTGTTTAAATATTCCTGAACATTTGGAGATAATCCAGAATCCAATCCGTTTTCAATATAACACACACACACTCTGAGGAAACATTCATATTTCTTCATGGATAGATATTTGAATACAGCTATGACTTCATCTTGCTTTGTAGTGATCAATATCTTTAAGATCTTTTTTTTTTTTAAGTCATCAGTCATTAGCATTGTTTATATCCATGGTACCAAACCAGAATCACCACCAATACTATCACAATACTTTACCAATACACACTCTCACATGGAAAACACCAGTCAAGTTTGTGGCAAATTATCTCACACTCATATTTTCTAATTCACTTTCTCTAATGAATATATGGGGTGGCTGGAATCGAACATAGTAAGCTAGCTACACAGGCCAAATGATGTAACTATTGCACTAGGAAAACAAAGTATTAATTAATTTTCCAATTAAAATTAGAAATTATAGGTGCATCCGGAAAGAATCCAATCTAAACTAAAGGTATAACCACACCATCTTGTGAGAATATTATTGTTTTTCATATTCTTATGGTATGCAAAATAGGAAATTTGTCAAAGCAAAATGACCTAACCATAAAAAAGTTGCAAAGAAAGGTTACTTACTAGTGCAATCAGAGCTTCTATACATGTATATGTGTGTGTGTATATATATACGTATACACACACACTGTGAGTATATGTACACTCTGTTTCAAGACCAAAGAATTTTCCCCCTTTGCAGTATGTGTGAAAGGTGTGTTAAAACCCTACCCCAAATCATGCTCACAGACATATAAAGTAGAATATACCGCATAATCTTTCAGTTTCTCCTCAGTTGTAGAAACATAATTCTAGCATCTCAGACGATTCTGAAATATTCATAGAAACTATAAATTTCAAAGGGCTTAAGTACCAATAAGTAACTTTATATTCTTTCAGTGACAGTCCACTGAAATGTACATTCACATTGTGCTCAGCTGTGGCAAAGCGTTTCAAAGTTATTTTTACAAAGATCAATTGTAGAACCACAGTCTCCTGAGATTTCAGAAATGGCACTGCAGTTGGCAAAGCCATATGAAGCGCACTAGGCAGCCAAAGTACAGTAGATTGCAGGGATGCAGAGACTTTTTAGTATCGTGGACACTGCAACTCTAGCAAGGCTGCTAGATCACAGTCAAGGTATCTACCTTAAATTTTCATAGTCAGTCATGACCATTGTATAGGAAAGAAAAAAAATCCGTGAATCTTTCAGTGTTGCATGTGAGCCACACAGGCAATTACGCATAGGCTCTGAATCATTTTTACAAAAAACAGCCTGGATGAGATAAGACCTTCACATCACAAAGAGATACCATCTCATTTCAGGTAACAGCAGATGGAATATTTCTTAAGAACCTCCCCATCAGTCAAAACACTTTGCATGGGAGTTTGAAAAAAGTATCCTGCTCATCTAAGAAGCATAAATGTAAAAGATCACCCTCAGGGAAGCCACAGCTGTGAAGGACACAAACAAAGAAAACATGTGAACTCTGAAGAAAGACACGCTAGCAGGGAATTCCATATTAAAAGGATGGCTCAGTGGTATGAAAAGGAAATGGACATGGCCAGACCTATACAGACATGTAAGGGAGGATGACCTCCGTGTATACTGAGAAGAAGAAAAGTTCTATGGTCCTTAGTAACAGTGCATATGTATACCCACGAGGTAAAAGTGTTATGTGAAACACAAACACATCTTTATCTGGATTTCACAAAGTAATTCCAAAGGTTAAACAAACTATAGCATCATAAAATATTACCAATTCCAAACTATAATCTTCTCAGGATACATTAACAACATTTTGACTTTCAAAGTTAAATTTACTTACAAAGTACTGGTAAGTCTCCTACGGCAAAAGCTCCTTCAATTATTTTTCTATCAGCTATCTCCATACCCGCATGATGATAAGCCACACCATACATTAAAAGATCTGATAATGAAATAATTATATCCATCACTTGACTAGGTTTACTTAAGCACGTATTTATCCACAGAGCAGAGAAATAGTAGGTTATATTCACCTCTCAGTTTGGAATCTTTCAATGAATTTGCAGACCTCTGTAATCTATGCAACACAGATAAAAAGATAAAAATGAATACTTCAAAATCACAAAACAGATTCATTAATGTAAGTGAAATATACAAAGATGGCAACCCTGGAGTAAGTAACAATTAATATGGGTCAGGGGTGTATTTATTAAAGATATCTGATAATGCAAAGATTTCTTTCTGCTTAACTTAAAACACTAGTAAGATCACATCCAATTCAACTATTCGCATGCTTAATCTTTGCACTACAAGGCCTTATAGGTCCATAGAAATTAACATTTATATGTTTAGAAAGCAGCTTTTAGAAACAACTTAATGTTTTTGAAAAGTACCCTAAAAATCTGAGAAGCAAATAAAACTTCTCAAGAGTGCCAATTTACCAAAAAGAACGCCAACTGTGGTGATGATTTTGTTGCAGACACTCCTCTGCTAGAAACTGTATTAGCTCAACAGCTTTCTTTACAGATATCACAGGTTTACTAAAACACAAAAACATATATTAACAACTCAAATATAAAAATACCTTTGTTTCTGTTCTATACTCAGTAGAAATTTAGCATCTTTTGCAAGAACAGAAGCGGCCTGCTGTACTCCTTTCCTTGTAGCACAAAACTATAAATAAGAAAAGATTTTTTTGAACCAACACTTTCAAGAAAGAAATAATTTCAAATGTGATGAAAAAAAGCTGTTGTACCACAAGTGCTGGTTTTTGTTCCGAGTATGTTTGTATAATACTAGCTATCTTGTAGTTAAGAGTTAAGTCAAATTTGAATTCTGTCTGATTGTCACTGCAAGGAAAACCAAGAACAATTTTGCGTAGCTTCACTGGTCGTTGATCCTCATCTATTTTCAGACATACAGCAGGCATCTTACTATCTGAAAGCCATTCTGCAATCTTTAAAAAAGAAGAAATAGAACAGAAATTATAAATTTCTGCTTTTAATCACTCTCTGCTCTCTCTGCATCACAGAATAATTAACTTAGCTTTTGTCACATGTAAACTATTAACACATTTGACATTCATTTTCTCATTAAAATCACAGGTGACGTTCTGCTTTCTCCAGGACCAATATAATTCAGACTGAAATCTAAAGTCTGTTGTGATTTGTACTTAGAGACAAAAATCACAAAAAGAAATCTAAAAATGAATTGTGTCCATACTTGGCTGATAGCTCCATATGGTTGTAGATCATTTGTTACATTAACATCAACCTCACAGCTGTCTTCAGCTGACAGCTTCAAAATGACAACTTTGTTATCAATCTGAATTTATAACTCAGGTAAATTTTATAAAATACCACTACATTAATTAAAATGCAGTTAAAATGTAACTCTTACATCTTCAGCGTTTGGAATTGTTGCAGAAACAGCTACAAATCTCAAGGGAGGAACAGTGTCATGATTTTCTAAAAGACGCCAAAGAGAAGACTGAACAGTCTTCATTCGACTGACTACAACTTCTAATGTTGCGCCACGGCTTTCATCCTTTATAACATGCACCTATTAGGAATTTTAAAAGATTTGGTAAATATTTCTCCAGTTACGATCTATACATGTGTTAGGTAAGTGTTATATTTTCTAAGTTTCCTTTTATCTTCAAGAACAAAAACAGTGCCTATAAAATAATAATTTTCTTACCTCATCAATGAGAAACAGTCTTACAAGTTGGACTATAGAGTTGTCTCTCCACCTTCTAGTCATGCTATCCCATTTTTCCTAGAGGAAAAAAAACAACACAACAAAACAACAGAAGGTGAAAGGTGTTTTAGAGGCCAACATATGCCAAAAGCACAGTACAGGCAGACATGCCTAAACTTTAATAAATCTTTAAATCAAATCAGTTAAATTAATTCAAGTTAATGCCATGTATGTTTCATCCAGCACACTATTATATTACTAATTGTTGTTTACATGAACTAATAGTAGGCACAGCACTGTGCAGGCAAGCATAAGGATCATAAAATTACTACTTATTACAAAAAAAAGGAGCAGTCCTAGTAGCATACAATTAGTAGACCACTAATGTCTGCCTATTCTAAGTTTTTCTAAGAATTGGGATTGAAACCTACAGGTGTAGTGATAATAATGTCAGCATGATGTATTTCAAATAAATCATCCATCACTGTATCTCCTGTCAGTTCCTTGCAGCTGAGTCCTATAGGTCCAAATTTTTCTTTCCAATCATCAAAACGCTGACTGCATAGAGCTTTTATTGGAGCCACTAAAAATAACACAAAATAATCAGACTTATATCAGGAAAACCAAATCTTCAACTGTATTGCTAAACATGCTAAATGCATACATTTTTAAGATGTCTTCTTGAATTTAATTTCCTTAATTTTCAGCTTTGCTCTCAGAACCATTAAATTTGTAACTAGTATTATTATCCTTATTATCCCTGTGCACATATCAATGTTGAGCTTTGGGCCCCAGTTCTTCCCTATCAGCAATCAGAAACAGAACCCTTTAATTAAGGTTATTTATGCCCTCTCTTAATGCTCTCAATCCCACATGGAAACAATCATGCAGCTATCAAAGGTTTTCTCACAGACAGAAGAAACCAAAGGAAATACATCTTTTCTAATGGAAGATCATACAAATGCCATCTTTTTTCTAGTTCAGAATGGTTTAAGCACTCTCTATTCAGGGAGAAAAGGAGTTATAAATGAGAAACCACCCACAAGCAAGAAATACAATACCAGATGAAATCAAAATCTACCTAAACCAAATGTACAGTTACGTGTAGTCAGGGTCATACTGAGCAGCTAACACAGCAGGTAGCAGTTCTGATGCTGGTCCTCATGAACAGACTCCTAAACCAACCTATTTCTTCTTTTCTCTTTTTTTTT
>VYXH01005916.1:140236-167792 GCA_013397275.1 Burhinus bistriatus
TTTTTTTTTTTTTTTCCCCTGAGGATACATACTATACTTTTGCAGATGGAGGTTGATTTTTAGAAATCAGAAGTAACTCTCCACAAAGACTGATAATAGCAATACATGTAAGTCTATATTGGATAGGTAATCTACATGGAAAATGCAGTGATTTAAGTGAAAGAAGTGATCTACACATAATCCAAAATCAGCAGTAATAAAATAGACCTTGCAGTGATTACATTCTAGGCTAGTTAGAGCCACTGGAACACGAACCATTTCTGCTTATCAGCTGACAACTGATCCCTAAGATGAAGAGATTTAAAGAACCGGTTTCTGCTTCAGAAAGAGGTGTAAAATCTCATAAACATATTAGTGGCCTATAAAGCAGGGGAAATCACCAGGTCCAGAAAACTGATTAAGCTACCAGCAAGTAACTCACAAAATTGCAAAAGTAATAATCTTTCGCTACACAAGAAGCTAGTGATTGCTCCTGGAACTTCAGTCACCAATCCTTAGCATGTGTTAAAGCTACTGGGAAACAACTCTAATTCAGACAACTCCTGCAAGCTAATTTACACACACTGGGCCACTGACAAACCAGATACCAGAGCACACTCCAGCAGTACATAATCTGATTAACACCTCTGGTCCAACATCTGGAAAACTGACATGTTTCCTTCTCAATCATTGTTGAACTTGGAAAGGTCAGCAGATCTAATTCCACCAGCGGGTAACTGCTTCCTTACTGAAAGTTCCAACCAGCTCATTTGTATCAATTCTACGAAGGCAATCAAAAACATTACAGTACACTGAAATGCTTCACCTCGATCTGCTGACAGAGAAACTATAATAGATGCTTGCTTATAAAAGATCTGTTTACAATACACAGTAAACTCTAAATCAACACTAGCTTTACTGTAAGAATTTGAACACACCGGCATTTAAAAAAAAATAGGCTGAAACTTTTGTAAATATAAACATTTACCATTAATAGCAAGACTGAAAAATATATCACTGTATGAATTAATTAAAACTGTGACAAAGCCACCAATTTAATCTGATTTACATGATATGAACTCAATTCTCCAGGAAGAAAAAAAAGTGTAATTATTGTGGCTATCTTCAAGTATTTTCATTAGTTCCTCTATAGATCAATGAAACTCACAGCTGTTGCCTCTGAACTAGTAGATAGAAAGCAAGTTAGCATGAAACCTTGTCAAGTATGTGAATATTGGAAAATTTGATCCTCATCTCAGAGCAACAGAGAGGCATACAAAAGATACTGCATGATTTCTGGCTCCACCACTAAGAATTTGTTTTAGTTTCCTTTGCTTCCCTCTTCCCTTTTCATTTATCTCTTGCCTTCTTAGAGGACAAACTCTTTACAAGACTTTTAAATCTTTATTTGTATAAGGCAATGCTGAACACCACAATTACACAGGGCTGTTAAATACTAATAATAGTTAGAACGGTATCACAAATAAACAAACCCTAAAAGAAACAACTTTTTAAAGAATGAGGTAGATCACAATTTCTTAACATATTTAATTGCAATGTTATTAAAGCACTCATCCAGTTCTTCATATTTACAGAATGACATTTTCTACTACTGCCACCAAAATGTTTAAAGCTGCATAATACTTACTGTAAACAACTTTAATATTTAACCAAGGCAGTGGGGCTTCCATGAGTAATCTGGTAATAGCTAGCTCGAACATCGCCGTTTTTCCAGAGCCAGTCGGAGCACAAATAACAAAATTCCTATCTGTATAAAGAAGCTAGGAAAGAATTGCAAAGTAGTAAATACAACACTGCCATCCATTGTACCTATTGATACATTTCAAAAGCATTGTCTAGGGGAAAACAACACAAGGAAATTATTATTACACTGATATACACAGTCCTCTCAAAAATTTTGTATTAGATGCAAACTTTAAATTACAGCAAAAGAAAGAACACCTTCTGCTAAACATCTGCCACAGAAACATAAATGAGATACTGTTGGTCTAAGGTTATTATGTCATGAAATCTACCATTCTGCAACAAACAAAAAACCCCCATTATCTAGCCTTTGATGACATTAATATAGAATCACTGCCAGTGTCCAACTGCAACCAAATGTAGGCTCATCAGAAAGAGGTATTTTGTGCTCAAATTCTCAGTGCCATTTGTTTTCCTTCTGTAATTCAATCTGCATTCAAAATTCCAACATTGTTGAATATATGTCATTTTAACAGAATGTTAAGTTTTCAATAATGATGAAAGCAGGTTTTGTATGACTCTGCTTTGTTCCTTTCTTCCTTCCCCCACATTCTATCCTCTACCGTCTTAGAAGCCAGGTATGTCCATATCAGGTCCCCTCATTTTCCTCTGACCAGGCTGACTTTACTCTCCTTCCTCCTCCACAGTGTCACTCACCCATTCTCCCTCCATGCAGCATGCTCTGCGCAGCTTCATTTCCTTCCTTCCCTCCCAACTCCTCATGGACTCCACTACTCTCTTCCTTTTTTCCTTTCTTGCTGTCCGTTAATGCTCTAAAACTAGTCTATGACTGTTAACAGCTCACAAAGGTGAATGGGAATCACCTAGTACTTGATTTATAAATAGCTGTAGCAATGACTGACACTAACAGTACTGCTGAAGAGTTGCAGGAATTAGCTGTGTTCTTCATCTACCATTCCCAGTTTTCCAATGCTTACAAAAATCAATGAAGTATGAATGCTATATGAATTCAAAATTTTCCCCTGATTTTTGTTAAATAATCCTCTGTAACATTCGCTGTGAATCAACCAGAGAAGTTCTACCAGGCTGAATGCTTACAACTAATATGCTAATTTCTCTTTATTTGTAACAACATGTCATGTCCTGTACATGAGTGATAAGCAAACCTTGTCCTTCCTGGTACCTTACAATCAAGTTTATATTTAGGAGTACCAATATGTGAGCCGTTTGGGGGAAAAAAAAAAAAACCAACCAAACAAACAAAACACTATTGTCCCAAGAACTCTGTTTTTGAAACTTTCATGAAAGTAAATCTTGCTTACAGCTGTGGTTTTCCATTATTCTAGGAACAAAGAGTCACACAAGACTATTTTACAGGCCAGTATGATGTATAACTCTCATCAGAAAATAAACACAAATTTGGAAGTAAGGAAAAATAACCCCAAAGCTATGCATAAAACTAAAAATGTAAGGGAAAAAAGCAAAAATACAGCTCCCCATACAATTGAAATACAAGATTATTCTGCTCATATAAGCACCATTCTTAAAATCTTCTCTTTACAAAAGATTATTTAGTGGATAAGAAATTAGAACAAAAACATTTGCAACATCAAAAGTAGCTTGAAAAACACGCTTAAGAAACATTTGTGAATGACACTGGCATCTCCCCTAGAGTTGAATAAAAATGTCAAATGCTCTGTTGAAGACACTGATGGAACCTGTATCTCCTCTCTGCAATACCTGTAATACAATCTTTCTCAAATTGGTTGCTTTCAAAATAAATTTTGGGTTTTAAAGAAAGAGCATAGCTGATAAAAAGGGCACAGACAAACATCACTTCTCCAAAAGGAAAACCTTCTGTAAAGGTCTGCTTTTCTTAATCTTCCTGTGAAAATCTTTAAAAAAATATTACTAATCTGCATACATAAATACACATATAATTCACATCTTCACACAAATGTATTAGTGAAAAACATTTTTAGAAGTTCTTCTGGTCTCTTCTCCCAGCTAAGCACAACTATTCCAGGAAGAGGTTCTAGATATATTACAGTTTTATAGCTCCTTTTGAGTTCTGAATATCAAAGTAACATTTAAATTTATCTACAAAGTACTACTTGCAGCTGCAGCTAATGTTTCATACTTACATCATCCAAAGCTTTAGACTGTGCATAGTTAAAATATGGAAACTCCTTAAAAATACTTCTAAATTGGGTTGCTTGACAGCATTAAGGAACTGAAAACAATTGAGTGAAAATTAAAAAATTTGTTTTAGAACTGTAAATGCATGCCTTTCTTGTAATTTAAATGTAAACTTAAAACATATGCAACAACCTTTCACTGATACAGGCTTGTAAAAAATTATCAAAAAGAGAGCATCTGTTGTTTGTTTCAGTGGCCAGTCCAGCCCAAACCACGACACTATTAAATGATTTAGCAGCTTTATTTAGATTCTTGGTGTGCCATATATTCCACTTCACCAAAAAACCACTATCTATTTTGAGATGTCTCAGGATTATACCAATAATCAAGAACCTCCTCCCTGGCATAGGCTTCATGGAATGGCATACAATTATTGAATGTGAAACTGCACGGGATGAAAGCTTTATTCTACACTGCAAACCAGACACAAGAGCAAGCAGAGCATTGCTGTTAGCATATATATAGTGTCAATAGTCACATTATATTTGTAATATAACACAAATTAATTAGCATAATATTGTATATCTCATCATAACAGTAGCAAAGAAATTCAACTACAATCTCTTAGTGCTGACAGTGGTTTTAAAGATATTTTCAATTGTGCATTCTTCAGACAACCCACTCATCTCAAATATGAGTTAAGAGGAAAGAGAGTATTGTTACATTACAAATCCAAAGGAAATGAGCTGATCCTTGTCTGGACTTGCATTGAAGCCACACAAGCAGACTGACTAACCATCCAATCAGGCTGAGGATGCGCACAGTCAGACATAACACCAACAGTAACAAGAACAATGAATTGCTGAGGCCTCAGATTGATGTTACATTAAAAGACTAAATAAAGAGGAAAAGAAAAAGGAGTGAAACAAGAAATAAAAGTAGTTAAATATAAACATTAAAAAAATGGGTAAAGATAAGCAAGTAATATTAAAGAAAATAAGGATTTAAAAAAAAAATTTCTTTAAAATTACCTCTCTAAATAAGTGATCTATTTTCAAAATGCAGAACATTGACTATCTGTAATTGGCAACATCAGAACAACTGAGTCCATACCCATTTTGGAAATTATGGCATGTCTTAAAGCTGTTCACATGAATTTAAGTGGCCTGAATTTAGACATTTCCTCTTCCTGATATTTAACCTACCATTGAACAGGTTACTAGGAACAAAATATTGAAAACAGTGCAAAAAAAGAAAAAAAAAAAAAACTTTGACAAATATAGATGGATGGTTAAATATGTTATGGGTTCAAGGGAGGGGCAAGAAAAAAGAAAATTATTGTAAAATCTGCTTAAAGAATTGAAATATACTGTATGCACACTACAACATAAATACAGATCTAGAAGGAATATGTGAAGTTTATCTTCTCCTGATAAAATGGGACAAGAGTAAGATTCACTTTTCCTAATAAGCCTAAATACTAATTTACTTTTCTTTTATTTAAAGTGTATGGGGATATATGCATATACATGTCTTTGCATATAAAATCTGGCCTGAAATATATATTATGCAAACTAAAAATTTTACATTTTACATTTTAAAAATAAACAAATTTGAGAATAAAATTTGAATGTTTGAAGTAAGAATAAATTTGCTTTGCAATGAATGATCTGTAAGTTCATAGAATGGTTTAGGTTGGGCGGGACCTTAAAGATCACCTAGTTCCAACCTCCCTGCCATGGGCAAGGACACCTCCCGCTAGCCTTGGTTGCTCAAAGCCTCATCCAACCTGGCCTTGAACACTTCCAGGGATGGGGCCTCCACAGCTTCCCTGGGCAACCTGTTCCAGTGCCTCACCGCTCTCACAGTGAAAAATTTCTTCCTAGTGTCTATTCTAAATCTACTCTCTTCCAGTTTGAAGAGATTACCCCTCATCCTATCACTATATGCCCTTTGTCCTATTTTCATTCTAGCCTTGGAAAGCCAAATGGTAAAAACCTATTCATCATTTGATTCCCAGCATTACATTACAAATTACAACTATTACAGTGTAATTCATGAGTTCCTATGGCTATAAACTAAACTCTGTAATTTTGTAAATGTAAAAGCATTGTAATAAAAATCAGTAAATCAGATACAGCAAATACAAGGATACGTATTTCTGCGACAGCCCTCAAAATTTCCAGTTTTCTTCCTGTAGTTCCTGAAGAAATAGAAGTAGTGAATTTATAAAACCAGATTTGTTTTCAACCAATAACAATGAAAAATATCTTCCTGACCCCAAGCTATGTGTTCTATGAGGAGCTGCAAGGCTATAACAAGGTCCAGGTGATACAGAAGGAGCTGATATGATCGGACAGGGAGGTCACAAGCTCACCATTTGAAGGACCATCTTGGTGGCCCTTGGCTGAACTCACTCCAGTTTAAGGATGTCTTACCTGTACCAGAGGCTCAAAACTTGATGGAGTATCTAGACATGGTCTCAAAAGTGCCAAAAAGAAGTGCATAATCACTTCTCCCAACTTCCTGGCTTCGGCCCTCTTAACAAAGCCCAGGATGCTGTCGGCCTTTATTACTACTGGGACACACTTCTTGCTTATGTTCAGCATGCTCTTCACAAGACCCCAGGCACTTTTCCACGAGCTGCCCCCAGCTAGTCCATCCAGGAGAACCCCAGGGGTTCTTCGCCTTCCCAGGGACAGGACTTTGCATTCATCCCTACTGAATTTCATGAGATCCCTGGCAGCCCCCTCCTCCAGGACAGACCCCTGCAGCAGGCATGTGGGCAGAGTATGACCCATTAAGCACCATCCTCTGAGCCTGACCATCCAACCATTTTTTTTTACCCTTGCAATTGTCCATTCATTCCTAATCTCCTAACTTGGATACAAGAATGTTGTGGAAGACAGTGTTTCTCTACCATTCTATGATTCTATGAAAAGCCTTGCTGAAGTCAAAGTAAACAACATCCACTGCTCTCCCCTCATCCACAAATCTAGTCACCATTGCTCAGAAGGCAATCAGACAGGAATTGCATTTTCCATTCCTGACCAGCCTACAAATCCCATCTTAAGCCACAGCTCTGCCCAACAGTTTTCTGCTAGAACTCTTTTTCTGTTCCGTATTTTGTAGCAGTTAGGCAGGTATACAAGGTACATTTCACAGATGCAATCAGTCCCTGTTGCAAAAAGCTTAAAATCTAGAAATAAACCACATGTATTTAAAAACTATTAAAAAAATAAATTCTGAAACAAATATTTTATCATTTCATCAAAATTCTCACCACTTTCCTCCATTTTCCAGATTTTTCCAATTTAAAGTATCTTTCTACAAAGATACAAGTATGAGCCACATCACAAATAAACATTCCATTTTCAATTTCTGGTTTCAAGTGAAGATGAGACTATTTACCACACGGAGGCATGAGGCTGCTCTTTTTCGAATTGTTTAGGGGACTGATTTGAAGTGGTATTTTCAAAAACATTTACACGACTTGGCACTTTTGAAAATGTGACTCTTATTCATAAATTGTTCACCCAGCTCATATTAAAAAACAATGCAGTTCAGTTTTATAGAATTGCAGTATCTTCTATCAAATTTAGCCAATTATCTCACCTTGAGCTAGTGGGAAAATGTTCTTCACTCTACCTCAGATCATGCATATCTATTATTATACACCAGAGTGGACTATTTTTCTTGAAATAGAGTAATAATAATTACCTGTCATATCCAGAATCTTGGAAGCATCAGAAAATGGTTTCATTTTAATTCCATTTCTAGACTCAATGTCCCCATCATTTACCCCACGCAGAGTAAAATCTGAGTCTTTAGTTACTGGAGCACGATGATCATTTCTCCATAAACCTTTTCTCACTTTCATGTTTTCACTTATATTTAAGTAAGCATCAATTTCTTTCACATCCACAGAATTATCTTTAAACTCTGTATTTTTATACATATAATCAGATCTTTTAAATAAGCTGCAAAAGATCCAGGATTTTCATTAGTTTGTTGTAATGTTAGAGTTTCTCCAATATTTGAAAAATACGTATGTTTGTATTAGAAGCAGAACTAGTACGATAAAATCATAAGAAAAGTTTGTACCTAACTTTATTTGATCTGACACTCTTCTACCTGAAGAAGACTCCTTTCAAGATACATTTTAACTTTACTTTCACTCTAGAAAGAACCTGAAAGAATAAATTGCCTGTCCAGATGGGCTCTGAATCCCAATAGCAGATTAACTGTCCATCTCTGCATAATTGAAAACAATAGAGACATACAGGTTCTGAGGAATGAGAAGAGCTGGGCATAGAACAGTTTATCTGTAAAAACTGTCCTCTTAGGCAGCACTGAAATAACATTGAGAACTGCTCAAGGTATTCCTGGCTGGCTGACCTCTGCTCTGAAAAGCAAGTGATCTTAGCCCTCTTGCTCCTTACCATGTGGATAAAGAACTCAAAATAGTATTTTTAAAAACCTTTGTTACCTAAAAATTTCTTTAAAATTAAAGCAACAAAGCTCATCCTTACTCTTCTTGTAAAAGAGGCTGAGCTCAGGACACGTTTAATTACAGTACTAAAATATTGCCAAAAGGAAACATCTTTTTTCCTTATACTGAAAAAAATTAGTGTCAGGAACCCTGTTAAAGTACCTTCAATTGAAGGATCCAAAACTCTGCGTTTAACAAATGTATCTAAAATAATAATGATTGACAGTTGATAAATTATCAGAATTGACTAGACTCGTACCTTTTTCTTAATGTTGAATGGACACTCTCATCATCACCGTTTTCTGGAAAAATACTTAATATTTTATTTTGTGAAAAATTTGCACCAGGTTGCTGAGAAACCCTTGTTCCCATTTTAGATTTATCTTGGTCAGAAGAGAGAAACAATGAAACTTTCAGACTTTCATACTGAAAACTAATTTTATCTCCTTCTCCTATACTTAATTGGAGTCCTTCTTTTTCAGAGACTATGCCAAAATGAACAGGTACTGATAATCACTATCATTTACTTCCTCAGTGTTACTCTTACATTGTTGTATAAACTTCTGGTGCTTTCTCCCTCCTCCAAAAACAGTAAATTATTATTCTATTAATATTCATATTCCTATTCATGGTCATTTAATTAATATCTTCCACACAGAATGAGCCAAATCTACATATATTATATTAACTGATATTTCTATCTTATTGTAAGAACTTTAGTGTTTATTTTATGACCCGTGCTGATGAATGCAATGCATCTGTTGTCAATAAGAAAGTTATAAAAATAGGGTCACTTCTATGCTTCCCATACAAAGTAATGCAGCAAAACTATTCCTCGAAACTACAAAGTAGTTTGTAAGATAGAAACTTTTCACCCTGTCCCAGAATAAAGACAGTCTTTTAAAAAAATGGCACAATGACCAAGTCTGAAGTTCCTACTACAAACAGCTGTGAGACAAGTCCTGCCATCTCAACAGCCAAAATTTGTAATGATGTTGGTGACAGGCTGGTTTCACAGTCATCTTTGTTAATTATCACATTTTGCAGGGTTAGTTCTCAGTAGGATCAGTGTCCTGATCTGGCTGACCATATAAGCATCGCTGCCAGCAAAAGGAAGGCAAGAGCAAAAATAAGCAACTGAATGCAACCAGATTACAGAACAGGTCTGTTCTGCAGCCTATTAATTTCAGTGTTATCCATCTAGAAACTTAAAATTACAATGGCCTGTTTGTGACATAACCCAAACAGTTCCAATTCTACTAACACCAGAAAGCTCATTCGAATGAGTAGTTCTTAATGGAATTGCTCTTGCCTAAAGCAGAAAAAAACCCTTGTCTTAACAATGTAATTCCTAAACAGAGGATATCGTAAATCAGCACACCAGCTAAACAATGCAGAAATTTAGTTGACAGAGATAAAGCAACCATATTCTTTAAAATAAATGCCCTCAAGGTGATTCTGAATGTCTAAATGGAAGGAATACTCCACTCAGTAGCAATCAATGGCCAGATTCAAATTTGGGCTCCTGAATAGCAATTTCAAAAAAGCCCCAAAAGGGAAGAAGTCAGGTTCATATAAACTCTCTGCTCCTTGGGTGGGAGACAAGTCATCAGATCCATGTGTTGCACTATGCTTTTACCGCTGCCACTCACTGTGTTATGATGCTTCATGGAACAATGTGGAATAGCTTAAATTTTGATCACACTTCTTACCTGGCTCACTTCTGCACAGTAAACTTGTAGCCTGTATATGCCCAAAGAGGACTGCTAATACTGCAAACATATGTAAGACTATCACTCTCAACTAAAATACATTCTTTGTCTATATTTGCATACCTAGAATATTTCGTATTTCACAGCATTAAAAGAGAAGAGAAATTATCTGTCAAGCTAATTATTTGTTAAGCCATTCAAAATGAATGTCAAATATTATGGTTTAGTGGGACTTGGCAATGTTAGGTTTACAGGTGGACCCGATGGTCTTAAAGGTCTTTTCCAACCTAAATGATTCTGTGATTCCATCCTATGATATTTTACCCATCTGAGTGTTGCCTGTGTTTTTTTCCAGTTCCCTCTGTAACTCCTCTGCAGCTGGAATTTCAGCAATAGCTGGAGCAGGTGCAATACACCAAATCTTAGGCTCTTCATTTTCTAGATACCTATTTTTAACACACAAATGTAAGGTAAAAGCGTTCTTTAAGCACCCTCCACAATTTCTAGCTCAAAATCACCAATTATAAGTAATCTACTGTTTCTCCTAATAAAAAATATTCTTATTCTGTAGTTCTTTTGATTTTTAATCACAGAAAGTTTAAGAGGCCAAACTTCCAACCTGTATTTCTTATAGCCCTAAGATACACCTGCATCATTCAAACTTCAGTGTGCTTGGAAAAACATTTCAAAGTATGGATTATGAACCTGGACATTTCTAGCCCCACATTTCTATTGATAGGCAGAAAAGGGAGTTAAAAAAAAATTTGCTGTAAAATGATTCAGAGTGTGGAAAAACTTGGAAAACAATTATATATTTAACAATAAAGATTTACCTTTGTCTTGTATCTGGTCTTTCATAAAATAAATTATCGAATGAAAAGACCATGTCTGCAGAGCTGAACATTTTTAGATCAAATGTGAAGCTTCTTAATCTACAAAAAGCAGCACAAGGAATGGTGACACTGAAAGTACCAGAATTGAACCTGTATAAGCAATAGAAAGTTTATTATTTATAAGTGCCATTACCTAATTTCGAGAAATTTTTCTTTTAGAGCTCTTGCCTGCATCCTTAATTCTTCCTCAAAAAGAGATTCTCTATCCTGATAAAATATGGTTCCTATTACTTATGACCAAAAAGTCCTGTAGGACAGTACTTTAAACAACCTTTACATTATCATGACATGTCAGGAGGGAAAAGGCGGGTAAGACTGAAGATGCAGATAAAGTTTATGTTAAATTAGTTCATTTCTAAGAATAACGCTAGAATTCTTTTATACAACTGCAAACTATGTATTTTTTCTGTCAGATCACATTTTTCCATCAGAACAGAAACAATGTCTTATGATCAGATTCTGTGAATTTTTACAAAATAAAATTATTCTATTATCTAAAAAACCCCAACAATTATTTTCATTTACAAGCAAATCAGATTTTTTTTAAACTACATGCAAATTGCTTACCTGTATAACTGGAGTACGGGCCCAAATCCTTAATGTTAACAGGTTTGTTCTGAAACATCAGGACCAGAGATTATTTCCAAATTATTTATCATATACACCAGTTTTAAAAATACTTCAGTTAATTTAAATGTTTTCACTTAGCACCAACCCTAGGCGTTAGACATGTTCTCTTTATGTGTCTGTGTTGAGAAGTTTCACAGCTCTTATTGCTTAATGACAACTTTAAAAAGCAAAGATCTCACTAGAAGACCATCACAGAAAGGATTTTATGAGTCAAAAATCTTAGATTCACTGAAACAAGTGGTAAAATACCAAATCAACTTCAACAGTTTATTAAACTCAATAAAGCCCAAATCTGGTGATAAAATAACAAAGCAAAGCTATCTTCTTTACCTACAGAGATAAACCAAAGGTGACACTTCCTTTGTACTCCTGCATCTCATTAGTAACATATGAAAAAAATCTTTTAGAGTGATTTGCAAATAGGATTCAGGCTTACTTAATTACTGTATACTGGCAGCTGTGAATCAAAAATTTTAAAAATATTTTTCTTCTACAGAAGCTGTGAAACTTCAAATATTCCAGAGAAATGTTTCAAATTTAAAACAGAAAACATTTCACAATACCAGCAGAATATAGAACATGTAAACAAAACTGTCTGTGAACACAGTGAAGAAGATAGGTTTTAGAACTTCAAACAAGAAATCTGCCAGTGCCCGTTTTTACACTCCTTTTCAGAGTAAGTCTGCAACACAGCTTCTGCCAATTTCTGCCACTCCTCCACCGCCCAGTTTTGCCACTCTTTCCTTCACACTAATAAATCTAGAATTCAGAAATCACACTAATAAATCTAACAAAGCTGATTTTGCCACCGTGCTTTCACATGCTTTTAACGTCAGTAATCTAAAGCAGGAGTTCTCAGGCTTCGATGTCAGTAGTGCCAGCAGAAAGCATCTGTCAGGAGTACTATCAAGTTGAAGCTATTCAAGTAGTAATTATCTGCGTTAAGTGCTTATCCAACTGAATAACCACTTCATCAGCTCCAAGGAGCTGCAAAGGCTGCACACCAGTATGAAATGGTTTTCATACCTCAGTTGGGGAATCTTCAATCTCTGATTATGCAACTGCCATTTAAATAATTTGGATTTGTGATTCCTACCCTTGAGGAGTCTTTGTTACTCACAATATTTAATCTCCCAGGCCCTTCAGGCCCCCACTCTCTGTACGTCCTTTATTCTTTAACTGGCTCCATTAATTCCAATTGCTTAATGGCGTACATAAAAATGATAGGAGATGTCATGGCATAACACTCCTTTATGCAGTTCTGCATTCTTCCACCTGCTTGCGGGCTGTCAGCTGGGACACGACCCTCAAAATCCCCAGCCAAAAAAAAAAAAAAAAAGAAACGCAAAACACATCTCCAAGATGGACAGGGATGAAAGGGTCTTTTCAATACGCTCAATCCTGCTTGACAGCACAGGGAAAATGCATATTCAAGATAGCAGAAAGACTGAAATGAGTAGGTGTTCGCAGCAGTGGCACAGATCACTAATTCACACTTACAAAGAGGTGTTTACCAACCCCTGTAAGCAAAGACCTCTCATGTATCTTTTAGGAAACAGCTTACTACAGACTTACTACAAATGCTGCATGCCTCAAGGGGTTCTGCTCTGGTTTTAAGGCCCTTTGTTTTTCATCTACCTCCTAAAATCCAGTCCTCTCCTCAGACCTCTGTATTTCACTTCAAGGGGCCCAAAGTGAAGGCCGCAACCTTCAGAGGTGCCGACCCAAACAAACTACAAGCCACTCGCTCCTGGCTGTGGACCTGGCTGCCCACCTCACAGCGCTCCCTCCCCGTTCCTGTGAACCCCTAGGCCCCTCCTCACAGTCAGGCTCCCTCTTCCGCCCTCCTCCCTCGACTGAGGGCAGAGAACCTGACAGAATCGCTCCCACCTCACCTACACCACCGTCCGCCATCACCGCACAAAATGGTGGCAACGGCAATCCCACAGTCCCCCGACACCGCCACGTGGTCAGTGCCCTTCAGCCCGGCCGGCCGAGCGGCGATTGCCACCCAGTCCTTTCTGACCACCGCCCCAGAGGAGGGCCGCCCTCCGGAGTTTACAGGAGCCGGCCGGCTCCGGCTTCCTTTCACCTCGGCGGGGGTCGTGGGTTCCTGCTGGCACGAAATGGAGGGCACCGGGCCTGCTCCACAATGGCCGCCTGTCCTCTGAGGCGCGGCCCAGCCGTAACACCTGACAGACCACCTACACTCACAAATCCTGAGACCAATGGGAAAGGAAGGGGCTAAATTGTCCTTAAAATGGTAAAAAAGGAGTATGGAGGGACTCCACTGGTGCCAGATTTAGAGTTTGTCCAAACATGGATTTATCAGGGAACTCCTCTGTTGAAAGGTCCTTACTTTTATCCTGGTATGAATTAGAAAAGGCGTCTGATTCCTGTGCTATATGACTCTATTATCAAAAGTATTCCTACAGGAAAAAATACTGAAAATATCGATCCTTAAAATATTTTGTAGTGGATTTCGGAAAATAATTACTTTTTTCTTATCTCTGCTGAACTAGAGCAACAAAGCTGCCTCAATAGGAATTGAAACAATATCAGGGAAGGTACTTGTAAAGTGCAGAAGTAGGTTGCTACTTTTTTTCCATAGAAATACTGCAACATATAATTCTGGACTTGCCATTAGAGCATAGCTTTTGAACTAGTAAATTCAAAATAAATTGCAGAATTGTCTCAGAAAAACTAAATTTTAAGCTGGTTCAAAGCTTCGTGCCATTCAACGAATACTATAGAGGCAGCTACTGTAAATATGTATTTCCTCATACATAAATAGATGAAAAGGAGACAGAAGATTTTCTCAAATATTGATTGATTTTAACATAAATAATTTTTATTTAATCAACTTTTTTGTTTCTCTTTCTTGAAAATTTTGATTAATTTTTAACTTTCCATTTCAAATTCTTAGACATTGTACGTTTACATAATGTAAGTGCATTCTTTCAGGCTGTGCAAGCCCAGGTCAATTAAAAGCATGTAGTAAAGGTTATGCTCATTTTTACAATTCTGTGTATGTGAGGTCTTTCCTTTATTATTCTTACCCTAAAAAGACTTGCATCAGAACTGTGTCATATTTCTATATTCCAAAATTTACACCACATGTTTAGAGACTTTAATCGACTTCCCCATCTAATTACTGGGCAGACAGCCAAGGGTGAGAAGCACTTCATTCCTACTTCCAACATGACAGGATCTTGGCCAGCACTGAATAACAAAACATTTTACGATAAAGAGCTTAGAATACAATGAGGATTGCTAATGAACCCATTGTCTGAAATTAAATTCTGAAGCCACCAATATTATTCAGTAATTTGAATAAAAGTGGGGAAATGTTTGTGCTTATAAGTATACAGTAAGCATTCATTTTGTGCTTATAATAAATTCTTAAACCAGAAAGCATTTTTACTTCTTACTATTAGAGAATGCCTTCTTCGATTCTGGCCTCAGGCAAGTTTCCATCTTAGTTCACAACATCTGCTTTTAGCTGACCAGACTTTAAAGTTTAAAGCCATAGTACAAACAGTTCATTTTTTAAAGCTATTTTTCCTTCGATTCCCTTCCCTAGGTGACATCTCCCTCAACACACACACAAATCACATAAAATATATAGCAAAGCAGCCTCTCAACTGCTCTGAGACAGTTTAATTTTTGATTTTCCCCAAGCCTAACACCTGATCTGCCATATGTTTTGAGTCTTTCTAGCTCATGGAGATCACATACTGAGTCGTAAACCTGCATGTTCTGGAGCAACGCAACTAGAAAATCACAAACACCAGACATTGGTCAGTGATCCATATGATAACAGAATAATACTCATACTTACTAAATACAAAGCTGTTAGAAGATTCCATTTTCTCCAGAACTTACAAATTGAACAAATCAGCTATAAACAAATTAAATGCAGAAAAGTATCAAGACATAAGTGGGCTGACAGTCATCTGTGTCTTCTCTCGGTTTCCTTTCTTTGGCTTTATCCACAATTTCAGAGATGTGACAAAACCATTGGTCTCTAAAAAGTGCCCCACCTCGTAACAGAAATCACTGTGAAGTATTAGAAGGTCTTAAAATCACAGGCGACCCCTGAACTGTATGGTTTTTAGCATATGCTTGAGGTAGTTGCAATGATTCATTTATTAAAAAAACGTAAGATTCAAGAATTAAAAAAAAAAACAACCAACATTTGCCGCAGTAACCTTTTCCAGTCAAAATTGGGAAATAAAAACACAGCAAAACCTAAGTTGATTGGATGAGGAAAAGAAAAGGGGAGTTTATTCCGTTTTATCCTGTTGGCCGGCATTTACAAATGTGGGCCTGATGTCGCACCACCCTTGCAAAAACTTAAACCAGGTGAATAACTTGATTCGTGGCACCTGAAGTTACTCATGTGCATAAGTGTTTGCAAGATTGGGTCTTAAGAGAGCTAAACGCAGCTCCCACTGGGACCTGGCAACGCTGCTCTGCATGTCTGCCGGAGGGGATCTCCCAGACCTGATACAAGGCACAGCTCCCCAGGGCTGCAGCAAGCAGCCTGCTCTTGCTGTGCCCTTAACATATGCTTCCCCAGGAAGTTTAGCTCTTGAACTTTGATTTTTATGTGGCAAAAGTAAAATATTTTTAACGCTATTTTTTTTTCATAGTGAGGTGGGGAAAGTGTGCTTTTCTGTACTTTTCATTTTTGTTTCCTTTTTCAATTTCTTACTCATCCATTTTTTTCTTTTAAGAGATGAACTCCTCCCACCAAACCCCTCATGCATAGACTATCCACCAAGGACTATTTTCAGTATGTATAGTATTAGCATCTTCAAATTAACAACATGGGCACATTCCTTATTCACAACTCCACCCTGAACAAATCTCATCATGTACAAACATCTTATGTTATATACTATTTAGAGACATTAGCAATTTGCATATCAAGGAGATAATATAATATTGAGTATAGATTTTACAGTTCACATAGCCTGTACTTTTCAGTTTTTGTATATTTAAATCATAGGCTCAGTTGATAAAATGAGACATAGGCAGAAGGAAAGAAAATTAGATTAATGCTGTGGTGATATTTGCTCCTTTGGAGTATAACTCCTAGGAGGCAAGTCATTGCTGCTTCCCTTAAAAGTAAAACATAAAGAATGTCTCATTGGTACAGCATCCATGGAGTCCGCTTTTGTATAAATGACAAATAAACCTGAAAGTTTTATCTGCAACCACTACTTTGGAAAATAACTCAGCTATTTTCATCTTGTCAGTTCCAACAATGTACTTTTGTAAAGGGAGGAAGGGAATGGATGCTTTTAAAGCTAGAGCTATTTTGTTGAAGTCAGATCTCAACAGAAGTATAAGGTACAACAAAATGCTCTTATTTTATTCACTTTTTGCTCTAAATTATTCTGACTCAATGGTATTTACTACTATACAATGGCTAACATCTGGATTCCAGATCCTCTGATGGCTCATGCACTTCGACAAGATTCCCTGTCAGCATAATTTCTTGCTTTGGATTGGAAACTATAATGCTATAATTGAGAAAAATTATTCAGAACTCTCTGAAAAGTAATACATTTGTACATTTCTTCTTTTTATAAGATAAGCTTATTAGAAAATCTGCAGATTTTTCCTAGAATAATTTTCTCATTTGTAAAAAATACAAACAGTTCTAATAAAAATTAATGTTATGAATAGTCCCAGTTCTGCGGTGAGCTTTGTGCAGGAACAGGGAACTTAAGTGACAATGTTTTCTTGTTGCAATGTGAGCCTATTTATCATTTTATCAAACTAGTTCTCTGGAGAAAATAAAGTCTTTTTCTATCCATGTTTTGAAGTAATACACACTGTTTATGAATTTCATTTTGGCAATTTTTAAAAATTTACCCGTAGTAGTCTTCATGTATCACTCTGAATCACTGAATAAATATGTCCAAAGTGCTCATCTTCTAAATCTTCAGTTCTACAAATATTCCACAGTAATACTTGCAGACCAGTTGACTTTGGGTTAGGATTGTAAGTGAAAGCTTGCTAACTTGCTACTGCTCATTAAACCAACAAGAAAATACACTATGGAAAGAAAAGGTCCATAGAATAAGTCAGGAAAAGTAATTCTCAGGAAAAGAGATGTTTCTCATCTTGGAAAAGCTGCATATACAGAAATTTTAATATGACTGAGGTATTTGTCCACATTCAAGGGACAGAAGAAAATCTGTGAGTTTTGAAAATATGTCTGACAAATTTTTAGAATATATTTTGTTTTACACATAGCATTTTGATTCACCAAGAGAGTTTGTATCTGTTGAAATATTTTTTATTTTGGCAGACAATGGTTTGAGGAGCAGACAAGGGGTAAGAGACCTTGATTCTTTGCATGACACTATGGCCATTTAGCATCTCTATGTCTGATTCTTCCTCAACGGAATTTATTTTCTTGGTTTTCTTGAGTTTCTTTAGCAAAAAAAAGAAACAAATATTTTAACTACTGTCCTCTTTGAAATACTTATCCAAAGATTTCCAGGAAAGCTCATCTTCCTCACTTCCTTTCTTCCTTCCCTGGTCCCATCCTAATTACTAAACTTACATTGATTAAGGTGGAATAAAGCGACTCAGCGACATAAACCATGTTTAAAGAAGCGGTGTGATCCACATGTGAAGTGAATGGGGTCCAGCCAATATGATTAATGGCTTAGTGTAGTCAGGGTTAAGATGCATATGTATTCTAGAGATAATTCTGATAATTTTAAACTGTCTTTCCTAGGATGACAGTCTGCTTAGGCAGTTATTTCTAATAATCTTCCGTACTGTAGCTATGCTGTGCATTTTAAGTTATACAGCAACAATATGCCAATTAAATTTCTGCAGACTATATGATCTGAACACCCTACAGATCCTTAGCTTTTTCAAAGTAGGTCCGTGTATACAGATTTTGTTTGATCTCTGGTTCATGTCAACGTGGTTTTGAAACATATCGTAACTAGAAAATATTTCTTTATGATATGTTAGTTATCAGGAGTGTGATCTATACTGATAGAGGGGGAAAAAAGTTCATGCAGTGATCTTTCTTCAGAAACCTCCTCGCATTAAGGTAGAAAGCATACATTCCTCAAAGTTTGTATTTTCTCTCATACATATCTATTTTAACTTTTATGATTATGAACATTGCCTTGAGCCCTATGATTGTAAATTTAATAATTTGATGCTTGATAATTTAATAGTATTTACTAATTGCATCATAAAGAGGTTAAATGCAAAACTGTCTCTCATACACAGCTAACAAAGTGCGGTCTAGTCCTGAGGAGAGCTTTAGGATATCATTGCCGTGCAAGTAATAACCAATAGGAAGTACAAGTGCAGAAGTATTACGTATCCTTGCAGATGATGGAAGGGACATAAGCCAACCCTCCTGACTCCATATTGGAGACCAGGAAAATGTTTGTGTTGTACAGCACTCAGACCATATTGATTTAGGAGCTTAACATGTTGTGGGCCTTTGAAAGGTGTGAGGAAACTGTACTGTTGTAGGTGCAACAAGATGTTGACATCATAGTAGGCACAAAAATGATAAAAGTATCTACTAATAGGACGAGAGGAAATGGCCTCAAGTTGTGCCAGGGGAGGTTTAGATTGGACATTAGGAAAAATTTCTTCACTGAAAGGGTTGTCAAGCATCGGAACATGCTGCCCAGAAAAGTGGTGGAGTCACCGTCTCTGGAGGTATTTAAAAGATGTGTAGACGTGGTGCTTAGAGACATGGTTTAGTGGTGGACTTGGCAGCATTAGGTTTACTCATGGACTCAGTGATCTTAAAGGTCTTTTCCAACCTTAATGATTCTATGATTAAAGTATCTATTATGTTGAGTACTTAATCATAGTTCTTGGGTTCACTGACCTTCATGTACAGATCTATGCAATTCTATTGCACAAGTCTCGAAGGCATTTGAACAGAATATTTTTCCAATTTAACCAAATTTGTACTTCTGTAAACTTCAGCAGTGTTGTATTTTTGGACTGAAAATCCTCGTGAAACAAGTATAATTCAAAACTTGCAAATAGCGAGTGTCTTACATTCTGCAATGTAGTAACTTGTACAGATGCTTAGCTTTCAGTTTAGGGCACTTGAGGCCATTGTACCAGTTCCTGACATGTTGTCCTGGTTTGAGGTAAAACAGGACCAATTTTGTTCAGTGGCTTTACTTTATAGTTAGGCCTCTTCTAACTGCTGAAATTAACGGCATGTTATGCAGAAACCGTTCACTCTCAGANACCCAAAACAAAGTTACATGAGAAGCCGCAGAATAGAAAGCCTGAGTACACTCCCATTTAAGAAATTGTCCATCACCAGATGGGTTTGTTCCAAGCAAACTGTGGACTTCACATTGCAGAGCATGTCAGGAGTAGGCATTGTATTAGATTGAACATGTCCTGGGAAACTTCCAAAGTAAGAAGTAAAGGGAATGACTGAAGCCTGGGGACTTCTCACCATCACAAAAACATTTGAGTTCAAAATCCCACTGCACTTTGGCACAAAACACTGAAGATGGTTTACACAGACTCAGCTTATCCTCAAAGTAGCACAACTGCTTTGGTGACAGTGGAGAACCTGAGATACCAACATGTTGTAAAGAAAGAGAAAAACTTCTGTCACATGGAATTTTTGATAAAAATGGAAGAGGCAGCAAGGAACACAGTTGAAAAATGCAGTATGTTGACACGCTACCAAAAGAAACAGAGTTAGATATGAAACACTTTTATAACAAGCTGACTACTGACAACGATACAGAAAGTAGGTGACAGCGTTTCAAAGTCAAGACATTCTACATACTTGTTGATGTGTTTACAACATAGATGAAAGAGCAGTTTCAAGATTTCACAGAGAAATGCAGGCTGACACACTGACGTTGATAAAGTTTTCAAAACATCTTCTCATATAAAACCATGAAGAAAACTTTGTAATTTGCATATTTAGTCCAGCTATTCACCAACCAGTCCTTTCATGTATTAATTCAGACCATATAGACTTATTAGTTAATTTTTTGCAAGATATTCAGAAGAGGACATACATATTTACATACCTAAAGAAAAGATGGGGTGGTCAGTGTACTGAGGCTGTATCTGCAGAAGAACTCAGGATGCCATAATGCTCTGACAGTTTTGTGTGTCTTCTGCTGGAATGTGGTGTATGTGTTTTCTACTGAAATGTCCTGTGGAAAATTTAAAGCCTTGGCTTCCTACGTCATTCCAGGCAAGACCTGGGAACTTGTCGAATCTAGCAAGTCACTACAAAGTATGGTAGGGTTCTCCCTTCTCATTTTTCCAAACAGCGTTATAGTTACAGCAGTCACTCAAGATCCCTTCCCTTTTTATGAAGTCGTTTCAATCCACATCTCCCACCTTCTGAGTGAAAACTCCAATTAAGACAGTTACTGGGTTTTAAGGGCCAGGCCTGTCTCAGCTCTTTGAAGGTAAAACCATTTGAAATGGTATGGAATAATTAAACCTTATGTAGAAAGAATGCACATGTGCCAACACAACCATATCGCTCAGGGAAATCACATGGGAGTTGGGAGACCTCCCCTCACAACCAAATCACTGCATTCCCCTAGGCTACAAGAGAATACAGTCACAGTCATGTGTGCTATTGTCCAAATATTTAATTCATGCAAAGGAACCCAACCAAATACCCACTATAAGCAAGCAAAGTACTTCTAGTGACATCAGTGATGTTTGGATCCCATTTGCAAGGAGAGCCAAAAGGTCGAATCAATATTTGAAAGTGGAAAATGTAATTTGTTCACATTCTAATGAAGCTGAATTGCAGGAGTGGATTTTATGTAACTTTTAAAACTCTTTAATTTAGTATGAAAGAAACTAAAGATTAAAAATTTGTACCGTAACAGAATGCTTTTGCAATTCATAGTAACTTACAAAAAATTAGTAAGATCAGTTTAACCTAAACTGTTGCTGCAGCATTGCTAAATGTTAGAAAGTGTGGGTTTCAAGTGTTTATTAGCATTCATTACTCCATACTCATTTAAGCACCATGTTTTCCTGTAAAACAAGCTAGAATTGCAACATCTAGGCAAGTGACTAACATTTGGTCTTTATAAGCTGAGTACAAAATACACAGTGTGAAAAAAAAATAAATCATTTCTTTGTGACATTGTTTTGTTTCTTGAGAAGTCGCTGATAGATTTCTTTTTGCATATATTTTTAGCTAACTAAAATACTACTTGAATATCAGATAATGTTATCTATCTCCTGTCACCTTGTTTTAGCTCTTGTTTTTCTCTTGGCTTTAGCCTCTACTGAGCCACAGTTGTAAGACCAAGGAGTCCCTAAGAATCTCCAGCATGAGGTCCTGCATGTAAAAAGCCATTAAATTTCACCAAGGCACCCCCTTTTTAAGACCTGTAACTTTTCGTTTTCTCTCCACCCTTTTTTGTTTTCTCCAAAGTGTGACCTTCGGCCTATATTCACAATCTGTATATAGACTTTGGAAGCAGAGGGATTTGAGGCAGAAACATCTCCTTGGGCTATAGAAGTGGCAACAGCAGGAGTACCAGGGAAAACAAAGCGTTAGGATAAATCTCTAAAAAAAAAAACACCAAAAAAAAATCACAGTGCCAAGCAATTCCTCCCAGCTACTACATACGTAAGGGGAAGAATCTTAATCACCAGCACACAAGGTACAGCATATAGATCTACAGAACTTTAGAATCAACTTAGATAAACTCACAGTATTCAATAGAAATAATAGTAATTAAAAAAAAAAAGGAGCGTGAGCAAGAGAAACGCACTAAATTGTTAAGTCATACGGTGTTCATGCAATTTTAGAGCATGTATTTATCGTGTTGCCAGTCAGGATGCTGCAGCTGAGAGCTCTGCTACACGGGTTTAACCACTGCTTTCCAGATGCCGAAGGAGACCAAAGAGCTCAAGGCAGTTGTTGTGGTGGAGCTGAGATATATCACCACACTAACAACTGTGCAGTGCAACAGTGGGCCTCAGCTCAGTGGAGGAGGTTTACTCAGAAAAAGAAAGAAAAACAGAAAGAAGCATAGGGAAGGGCTCCGAAAGTGGCTGAGACTCCTGGAAGGGGCATCTGGATCCTGTCTCCCTGGGTTTCACAGCAGCCGCATCGGTCAGTTCCCAAAGGAAGATCTGGTCCCATTTACTAACAAGTATTCCATGTTTCAAAAGTAAATTCTTATTTCCCCAAATATAATCCAAGCTTTTAAGATAACAGTCATTACTACTGCTTCTTGTCATCTGTTTTGCAAAGACTAAGGGAATTTGCAGCGGTCTTTCACAGAGACTTTCAGCTTTATCATTAGCTCATGGGGCGTGCTCTGTGCACATTTCAAGGGTTGAAAATAGAGCTTGGGTGTCACCTGGTCCTTCCTATCTGACACTGAGAGCATTAAACCTGCCTCCAGCACTAAATGCAGACCGGCATAGATTGGAAACCTAGAAATATAAGCACATACATCTACTAGTATGTATAGCTCTAAGAGCAAAAACTGATCTACAGCAATTATCTTAGGGAACAAGAGAGCAGCAAAACTCCCCCTTTGACACCACCACTGCAGCATGTCCAGCCCAAAATAAGTGTCTTGACCATTATTCTTTTCCTGCCAACTAGGCAGTTGTACAATATGCCACTGAAATACAAGGAATTTCAAGGACTCGGACTAATTTCCCAGTAACTGCCGCCTCACTTTTCTGTAACAGTTATTTTTAACTGTTATAACTACCGATTCCTTTGTTGATTTCTGGGAAGCCCACAGGCATTATCATCACAGTAGGAGAAGTGTAAGATTTTAAGATATGTGATACTAGTGCTAGGCAGTTTCTTTGGTTTTGTCTTTACACTGGGACAGTTTGGTACAGATTCAAGGTGATGCTTGAGAAACTTACGTTAATGGCACTGTGCTTTAATTTGTTAAAACTGCCATCTTTCTGTTGAAGACCATTTCAGATGATGTGGTGGAGCACAGAATCAAGTGTATTCTCCAGTCCAAGAGGACAGCTTTCATTGCTGACAAAGGATAGATAAGTAAAAGCTAGCGAAATACCATGATCACCATCAATGTGACACAGGAATTAACACAGTGGAATGGATCATAGAATCACAGAATGGTTTAGGTTGGGCGGGACCTCAAAGATCATCTCGTTCCAGCCCCCCTGCCATGGGCAAGGACACCTCCCATGAGACGTAGTTGCTCAAAGCCTCATCCAACCTGGCCTTGAACACTTCCAGGGATGGGGCCTCCACAACTTCCCTGGGCAGGAATAAGAAGTGCAGTTCCACCTAGAGCTCGTGGAAAAATAGAGTTTTCATCCTGGTAAAATTCTAATACCTCAGACTGCTTCTCTTTTAAAATATCAAATTGTTTTAACATTTTCCATCAAAACCTTGGGCAAAGGTGGTATCTCCAAGTGGAATATTGTGGTTATGGTGAAATTTCAGCAGAACACAGCTTTGCTTCAACAATATTTCAGTAATTTCTAATTCATTCAGAACAGTCTTGTAGAAAAAGGTATTAAAATGAGATTTTGCAGGTGCAGAATGTATTTTTTTTTAATTTCAGCTATATTTTTGCATTATCTACATTTTTCCTAGTTTTATTTTAATAGTCGATATTTTGGCAATGTTATTTGCTGCTGTCATAAAAACAAGCCATCTTTATCATGATGATTTATGTAGCTAGACAGTATGCAACATGTATCTGAAGTCGTATATGGTTGAAATTCACACGAAATGGTATTTTTATGTTACGTTTTAACATTATATCAAGACCTGTTGGCCATGTGTTTGGAAAGGATTAAAGAAGCACTATCCTTATATTAAACTGGGGAGAGGGGCTTGCTACCTACCAAATTTCTGTTGGATATTCATGACATTTCAGTCTAACTGCTATTTTTAAACATCAAGACCCACAAGAAATATCTACAGAAGTATTGGAAAAAAACCTGACACTAAACACAAAAGATGCTGCCTTTCATTACTGTAATTGTTGCATTAAACCAAGCTTCTAGGTTAATAATCTACCAGTTCTCAGGAAAAAGAGACAAAATATTTCAATCATATACATCCAATTTCTCTGCTTTAAAATGAGTTCCTTTCAAAGAAGGCAACAGTTAACACCACAGAGGGATTTTTGCCCCTTTGCAATGCTCTACAGTTCTAAAACACTAGCTGGAAATAGGACTTCAAGGCAGCAGAGGGGAGCATAAGCTGAGTTCAGGAGCCTTCTGTGATTCTGCATCCATTGAATCATTAGTACTTCTGAAACTCGAGAAAACTGGGTATTGTATAAAACAGCTGGAGGGAACAGCTTCAGAACATTAAAATACAGTCCACAGGCAATTTTCTAAAAGAACCCCCCTTTCCATAGTACTGTCCTCCTTTTTAATATTTTAAGCTAGATGCCTTAAGTGATATATGTATTACTTTCCTTTCAGTATAATATTCCTCTCTTTGACAGACTGCTTTGGTCTGGGGGCCCCAGTGCTGCTGTCTGCTGGGGGCTCTGAACCGCTTCCCTCAGCCCCCTGGGAGCTCGGCACACCTCTGCCAGGGATGCTGCCGTGCAGGCTACGGCACAGTTTTCTTTGTAGGTATTGCTTTCTTCTTCTGCGTGGGGGTATGGAACAGTTTTCATATGAACTGCGGTTCTTTGTTCTTGTGTCGGTAGCTCTTCAGAGCTGCAAGTATGGTCGGCACATGGAAAACACCAGACGGTACCGCTGCTGCTCTTCGTTAATCGGTCAACTGAGGGGTTAAGTTTACCTCTCTTACACTGATGTAAACAAGGAGTAAATACAGCCTTGTCTATAATGCTAAACTAAGGTAAAATATACATAAATAAGAGTAGCTAAAGCCTGGAGTGGGGAGATGGCAGCTTTTAGAGATTTACAATTTTTTAATTTTTATTTTAAACTGTAGGAGTTAGAGGCAAAGTTTCCCGGGGGTCATGAGTGGGGGCAAAGACTGAAACCACACCAGTCACTTCATTGTGGGAGGGGTGGGCTTAGAAAGGCTTGCTGGTTTTGTTTGACTGTTTGTAAAATCAGCTGGAGGGGTTTTCTGCCAAACAACAAGAATAAAAGAGCTAGAGTTTAAAAACATAAATACCTGTAGTTTCTTCTGGTTTTAGAGTAGTAGAGCCTTGTGTGGACACACACATGCATAAACTATAACACCAGTGAAGTGGGCACACTTTAACTTGTATGCAAAACCAGGTGTTAGATTAAAAAAGAACACCCTGTTCTCATATAAGTGACAACTTAAAAAATAATATAAATGCTACAAGTATAAAAGATATAATAAGAAAAATGTTTCAAGCAAAGTCAGTTTTCCTGCTTTTTGACTCTGGGAGCCGATTCTCCTCTTTTTACACCACTGATGTCAAAATACAGAAGATGTGAATGCTAACACTGTAAAAAAACCCTAAATATTTCAAAATGAGCATTGATGGGTAGAATGTACACAGAACTCATAGTTTTAAAATGTGCATAAAACAGTATACTGTTCAAGCAATAGTGTACAGTATCATGCTTTCCTAAAATTATCTTTTAATTAGAAGAATTTAATCTTGCTAAAGCAGAACACAGATGTGAAATGGGTAAATGTTTACCCATAGAAGATACACAGGAGAAGAAATTCACTAGTATCTAAAGGACCGTAATAGTAACAACAGTGGAACAGTGAAGTTTCAATTGCCTAGAAACAGCATAAGAGAGTGGAAAATTTAGCCCTGTGCATGGATTTAAATAAAAGCCTGCATGTATGTTGTTAGATCATATTGAAAGTGACATTGTGTTAAGAGAATTCAGCCAGTGAAGCTGTATGGATGTAAGCTCGGGCAGAATTTGGCCCTGCCTATCACATATATTATACATGCACTACTCATTCTCTTCTTTTGTTTTGCTCTGTTCTGACCTGGTGATTGCCTCTGTTGTCTGTGATGCTGAGTTCATCCTTGACCCTGGCTTTCTTCTTCTCCCTATATCTCCTTGGCTGCATGTTACTGCTTTCATTGCTTTAGCCATCTATTTTTGTACCAAAATTTCATCCTCACTGAAATCTCTCATTAAGAAATCTGATTATTTAAAGCTATCATTGAAGCTGTTTGCTCTCCTAATTTGAAATGCTTGTACTTTGACCTTAATGGCTCTCAATAATAAGCACCCAGCAGAAACATTAAAATTAATCCACTTAAGGCAAATTTTAATGTAAAAATGAGACCATTTTAATCTTCAGCTATCCCTACCAGCTCTTCATTGATTTCAGGACCTGTTCAAAACGTCTCTTCTTGTTTTCCTCCATGGATTTTCTCCAGACTACCTTTTAATCTAAAGGCTTGACTTTCCATTCCCCCTTTTCTTGGGAAGTGACTTTCATCAGAGCTGCAGGGGTACCACATGCTATCAAATAAGGCTGTGTTACACACAGCTTTGTTTGCATTGTGTATATACAAATGCAGATAAAGTCAGTGGAGAATAAGGTCCCATTGGTCAATGCTACCCAAGAGTACCCTGGGATAAACAGGCCATCTACAACACAGAATACTGCTAACTGTGTCCAAACAGTGTATTTTGGATAAAAACAAGAGGAAATTGGGTTTTCAGAGTTGAGAGGGAACAGTTAGGACGCAAAGCCTGTGGCTACAAGAATGTTGGATATAATGGGGATTGTGATGAGTAACCTCTCAGCCTTTCTTCTGGCATGAAAGACAATGTTCATAGGGGAGGGGAGCATTACAGTTGCCTTATTTCTTTTCCCTTACTCATAAATCTCTGAAGGAAGACACCCTGCTAAGTTGTATGCTTCCACAACAGCTTAAAGATCCTTGTAACTAGGACAAACATGAAGACTTCTCAGCTCTCCCTAGCAACTCCAAATTAAAGCTGGAATGTTCCTCTGAGCTCCACTCCCCTCCCCTTCCCTTCCCTTCCCTCCCCTCCTCCTCCCCTCCCCC